>OX336366.1:26473543-27073543 GCA_946902895.1 Fragum fragum
GTTCTAGAAAACTTTTTTTTTTTTTTTGTAGTCTCGCCTGGCCTTTTTGTAGTCTCGCCTGGCTTTGCGTAAATAAAGTTAAAACGTGCTACTAGACTTATTGATTAGTCAATCATAATCTGTTATTTTAGCTCAATTTGCTGAGACACACTACTATAAAAGGCACCAAAAAATCATCAGCCTCATTTGAAATCAATGTGTCGAGGAGAAAAGTACGAAGTTTATAGATCCTTTGCCAAATATTTTTTTAAAAAAAGTAAGTGCCTTATTTGTGTTGTCTCGCCTGACTTTCTTTGTTGTTTCACATGGCTTTATCGACTCTTGTCTTTTGAATTACTTTTCAAGACTGTAATTTTGCAGTCTCACCAGGAATTTCCCCCTCGTGTTTGATAACAACTCGTGTTTGTTTTAATCATGCATAATAAATAAGTAGATCTTGTACTTTTCAACCATTTGTTTCACTTTATTAACAGATCCAGATCATGGCTTACAGTTGTGAAGAATGTGGAGCTAGTTTTGCCAAACTTAGTCTGCTCAAACAGCATCAGCGAACAGAAAATCACTGGAAAAAATATGAATGTAATATCTGTGGAAAGTGGTTTACGAGAAAAGATAATCTAGATCGTCACTTGGAAAAACACAAGGCCTCTCATTCAATTCATTGTGAAGAATGTGGAAAATGTTTTAGTCGCCTTGACATTCTCCAGCGCCATCTAAAAGACAAACACCAAGTCGGAGGAGGTACAAAGCGATCTATGGGTGATTCTCATGACCGGTTGGACAACTCAACTACTAAAAAATTGAAAAAGACTGATGACCCAAGAAAATTTTACACAATCAAAAAAATCAAGGAGCAAAGGATTGAGAAATTCAAAACAATAGCTTCCAGTTACAACATTAATTTCAAAGACATAGAAGTTTCAGAAAATATTCTTGGAACCCTCCGAAAATTATTCAACGCTCTGTTTGAAGACTTGACACGTGGATCAAAATCAGAAGATTTAGTACGATTGACAATACATAGTCCTAGTATCGATTACCCAATCATCATACCATTTCTGAAAATACAACAACTTACAGCGGACAGATTCATGGCAGAAATAGAAAGAGTTCTGCAATCTAATGAAGACTTTGTTATTGACTCTGGCTTAATAATTGAAGTGACACTGGTAGATATGCCAAATGGAGGTGCACGGAAGAGGTGTAAGTTTATAAATGCAGATAAATTTCTAGAAAGCAAAAAGTGTTTCATTCGTATACAGAACAAAGATGACCTGTGTTGCGCAAGGGCTATTATTACTGCTAAGGCAAGACTGGATAAACATGAAAAATGGAATACCATTAGACAGGGAAGGCCTATTCAACTCCAAATGGCAAAAGAACTTCACCAGCAAGCCGGGGTAGCCATTGGCCAGTGCGGTGTTGATGAAGTCAAAAAGTTCCAAGAGACGTTAAGAGAATACCAGATCCATGTCGTATCGCGTGATCATTTCAACGCTATTATCTACGCAGGGCCCGAGACGGAGAAGAAAATATACTTGTACTACCACAATGAACATTATGATGTGATAACCAGTATGTCTGCTTTCCTGTCGAAGAACTATTACTGTACAACTTGCAACAAAGGATATGACCACAAAGAATATCATCGATGTAATAATGTATGTCACGCCTGTCGTAAAGTACACAAAGACAGTGATCAAAAGTGGATTCAGTGTGACGAATGCCATCGATTTTTCCGTGGGCATGAGTGCTTTAACCTTCATACCAAAACAACACTGAAAGGGAATTCGACATGCAAATCTATCTATCGATGCACAAACTGTGGGAAAACTGTAAACAAAAGGCTAGACAGCAATCATCAATGCGGACAGACTTACTGCTCTGTATGCCAAGAGTTTTACCCTGAGGGACATCAATGTTACATGATGCCTGTAGAACCCTGCCAGCCAAACATATCCATAGAAGAAGAGGTGATAGACGAGAAAGAAAATTCAAAAACATTTATATTTTTTGATTTTGAGTGTACTCAAGATGATTTAGTAGAATGTGGACAAGGTTTTAAACCAAGTATTAATGGAAAATGCCAAAACTGTTTAAAATCAAATTGTGGGTCATATGAACATAAACCAAATCTCTGTGTTGTTCAAAAAGTATGTACACTATGTATGGATGATACTGATGAATGTGACCAGTGCGGGCAAAGAGAATACGTTTTTTGCGGAGAAAATACGCTTGGGAATTTTTGTCAATGGTTGTTTTCCGAGGAAAATTATGACAGCACTGTCTTATGTCACAACTTTCAGGGATATGACTCTTACCCAATTTTGCAATATTTGTATAAGAATGCCATTGTACCCATAATTGTTCCTAATGGAGCTAAAATCATGAGTTTAACGGTCGACGTTTGTAAAATCAAGATGATTGACTCTATCAATTTCTTACCAATGGCTCTCTCAAAACTACCGGGTATGTTTGGGTTTGAAGAACTGAAAAAGGGTTATTTCCCTCATTTATTTAATAGAAAAGAAAACCAGGACGTAGTTCTTGATCGTCTTCCAGAACTTGCCTATTATAATCCTGACAAAATGAAACCTAGCGATCGAGACGCATTTCTGATTTGGTATAATGACCATAAACATAACATGTTTGACTTCCAAAAAGAATTACTTGCTTACTGTCAGTCAGACGTCGACATCTTGAGGCGGTGCTCTCTTAAATTTAGGGAAGATTTCATAGAAACAACAAGTATTGATCCGTATGACCAAAGTATTTCAATTGCGTCATCATGTAATTTGGTTTTTAGGACATGCTTTCTTGAGCAGGATACCATTGCTTTAATTCCCCACCATGCTTATAATCCCCAACAAAACCAATCTATGAAAGCCTTGCAGTGGATTAAGTATTTAATTCATATTCAGGGACATCAGATCCAGCATGCTAGGAATGGGGGTGAAAAGACGATAGGTCCTTACCGTGTTGATGGGTATTATGAGACGAAAGATGGGCAAAAGGTGGTTCTTGAATTTCATGGAGACTTTTGGCACGGGAACCCGAATAAATATTCACAATTTACTGTAAATCCTGTGAACCATCAAACTATGGGAGACCTATATGAAAAGACCATAGGAAAGAAACATTATTTAGAGAATCAGGGTTTTATCTATAAGTCGATATGGGAATCGGATTTTGATAAAGAATATCAAGAAAACCCCGATATGAGAGCTTTCATAGATCAATTACACTTTATAACAGCTCTAGAACCCCGCGATGCCTTTTACGGCGGCCGTACTGAGGCATATACCCTCTACAAAGAAGCCTCTGATGATGAAGACATTAACTACTATGACGTCACTTCCCTGTATCCCTGGGTAAATAAAACAGGTAAAATACCATTAGGACACCCTGAAATCATAACTGAAAACTTCAAAGATCTAAGCAAGTATGAAGGACTTGTCAAATGCAAAGTTCTACCTCCAAAAGGATTATTTCACCCAGTTTTACCTTGTAAAATGAATGGTAAATTATTATTTCTTCTATGTAAAACCTGTGTCAAAACACAACTTCAGTCGTCTTGTGCTCATTCGGATGAAGAAAGAAGTTTCGTTGGTACCTGGGTCACTGACGAATTAAAAAAAGCTGTTCAAATGGGATACATACTTATGGATGTATATGAAGTATGGCATTTTACAGAGATTTCAAGGTATGACCCAGAGACTATGACTGGAGGATTATTTACGAAATATGTCAATACATTTCTAAAAATAAAACAAGAAGCCAGTGGGTGGCCAGACTGGTGTGGTACTGAACAAGACAAGCAAAAATATATTAACCTTTATTATCAGAGGGAAGGAATTCGTCTCGAATACCCTAAAATCAAGAAAAATCCTGGTTTGCGAGCGTTAGCAAAGCTCATGCTAAATTCATTCTGGGGTAAATTTGGTCAAAGATCAAACATGCAGCAGGTTGATATCGTAGATGAACCTGTCCGGTTTTTCAACAAGCTAACCTCCGACCAGGAAGACGTGACTGCAATCAATTTTATTTCGGACGAGGCTGTGGAAATGAGATGGAAATACAAAGAAGAATTTGTTGAAAGTAACATAAAAACCAATGTTGTCATTGCTGCATATACTACGGCACAAGCCCGTCTCAAACTTTATTCTTATTTGGAACAATTAGGAACTAGGGCATTGTACGCCGATACCGACTCTGTGATTTTTTCGACGAAGCGAGGTGAACCAAAACCACAACTAGGTGACTATTTGGGAGACTTAACAGACGAAATGCCGACAAATAACAGAATTAAAACCTTTGCCACAGGCGGACCAAAAAATTATGGATATGAGTTGTTTCATCCTGATAAAGACGGAAATAAAACATTTTGTAAAGTTAGAGGGATTACTCTTAATTACAAAAACCTTTTAAATGTAAATTTCAATGTTCTCAAACAATTTGTAAAAGATTTCCCTAGTGGTTCAGTGTCCGTTTTAAACCCCCATAAAATTTCGAGAGATAGGAATAGCGTTAAATTAGTGACCACGACAGAACGCAAGGACTATAGGCTAGTATTTGACAAACGTGTAATCAGAGATAACTTTGTTTCATATCCATACGGATACTGATTATACTTTCTTGTAATTATTTATATTGTACATTTTATGCTGTAAATATATCGAATAAATGTTTTTAAAAGATGTTCTGTTTGTTGTTTTCAATGCCAGCCAAACAGCCAGTCAAACGGCCAGACAACCGGATAGATAGATAGGGAGAGAGTGAGAAAAAGAGAGCTTTGCGCGGATTGGCCCCGTCCCACCCCCCTAACACGCTCCTGTATGCGTAATGTTTTCTACTCTACATTCGTGTTTGACAGTCTAAAGTTTTAGCGTCACGGATTAAAAGATCCAAACTAGTATCAAAGACGCCCTATAACTGTAACAACACCGACATTTGTCTTCCACCAATGGGTAGATTATCGTAAACCTATGTGGAATAGCAACTGGAGGCTAGGGAAGGGATGTGGTGGTAGTACTTGTGTGAGAAATACCAGGAATCCGTCGTTAGGTGCTCCACTCGTCGCGATATAACTGGAAGATTGTTGAAAGCGACGTTAAAACCCTTTCAAACAAACAAACAGACATTTCTCCTTTAGCCGTAACGTTTTCAACTCTACTCAAGTTCTACCAGTCTAAAATTTTAGCGTCACGCGTTAAAAGACCCCTACCAACAACAAAGACGTGCATGTCCTAAACACCCACCCATGCTCTAACAAAGAATTTCTCCGTTAGTCACAACGTTCTATATTGTACTCAATTTCAGTCAGTCTAAAGTTTGAAGGTCAAGGGTTAAAAGATCTGTCAGAAAAGTGTATACCCCAAACTGTAGCTACGACGTTTTCATCATGTTTCATCCTTTTTATACTCTAAACCACGAATGACATCTGCAACAATGGTTTTAACTATTTCAAAGTTCTGTCGTCTGCTTATGGGTTAAGTCGATGTCTAATGATAAAATAGTCTGGGTTAGAACATTCCGGAATACCACATTTTCTGATACAAGATTTCAACAATAACCCTTTACAATGAATTCCTTAGCATAAGTTTACTAGTACAACCACTAAGTCGTCAAAAAAAAAAACCTAGCTCTATTCGTATGCTGTCTAGATTGTGATTTTTTTCCTTTCCCATAGCGTTTCATCACTATTAGAGTAAATCTCTGACCTAATATTTCGCAGCCCCCCATGAAAAACATTTTACAAGAGTACATGTGCACCTTCAGATTAAAATAGAACAGCACGTCAATCTATAGGTTTACTGAATACTCATCGCTAAAAATAGATCATAACAGGTATCAAAAATTCCCTCCGCAAACTTAAAAATGGCCACTTACATAGAATAAAGAACAAATTGTGCTGACTCAGGTGTTCTGAAGAGCTGCTGCTACCTACTAGGGTAGACCATGATTAACCTGCACGCAGAAACAAACATCATTCTGTCTAATCTTAGATTTCATTTCTTAACTTTGAGAATTGTTCGATTGTATTAGTTAACCCTTTTCAACAAAATCCTGCTTATCTAAGATCCCTAGGAAAACTGCTTGAGAAACCGTTTTGGAGAACAAGCAATTTCTTATTCTTTTTAACAATGTTAAATGGGATACATACTTATGGATGTATATGAAGTATGGCATTTTACAGAGATTTCAAGGTATGACCCAGAGACTATGACTGGAGGATTATTTACGAAATATGTCAATACATTTCTAAAAATAAAACAAGAAGCCAGTGGGTGGCCAGACTGGTGTGGTACTGAACAAGACAAGCAAAAATATATTAACCTTTATTATCAGAGGGAAGGAATTCGTCTCGAATACCCTAAAATCAAGAAAAATCCTGGTTTGCGAGCGTTAGCAAAGCTCATGCTAAATTCATTCTGGGGTAAATTTGGTCAAAGATCAAACATGCAGCAGGTTGATATCGTAGATGAACCTGTCCGGTTTTTCAACAAGCTAACCTCCGACCAGGAAGACGTGACTGCAATCAATTTTATTTCGGACGAGGCTGTGGAAATGAGATGGAAATACAAAGAAGAATTTGTTGAAAGTAACATAAAAACCAATGTTGTCATTGCTGCATATACTACGGCACAAGCCCGTCTCAAACTTTATTCTTATTTGGAACAATTAGGAACTAGGGCATTGTACGCCGATACCGACTCTGTGATTTTTTCGACGAAGCGAGGTGAACCAAAACCACAACTAGGTGACTATTTGGGAGACTTAACAGACGAAATGCCGACAAATAACAGAATTAAAACCTTTGCCACAGGCGGACCAAAAAATTATGGATATGAGTTGTTTCATCCTGATAAAGACGGAAATAAAACATTTTGTAAAGTTAGAGGGATTACTCTTAATTACAAAAACCTTTTAAATGTAAATTTCAATGTTCTCAAACAATTTGTAAAAGATTTCCCTAGTGGTTCAGTGTCCGTTTTAAACCCCCATAAAATTTCGAGAGATAGGAATAGCGTTAAATTAGTGACCACGACAGAACGCAAGGACTATAGGCTAGTATTTGACAAACGTGTAATCAGAGATAACTTTGTTTCATATCCATACGGATACTGATTATACTTTCTTGTAATTATTTATATTGTACATTTTATGCTGTAAATATATCGAATAAATGTTTTTAAAAGATGTTCTGTTTGTTGTTTTCAATGCCAGCCAAACAGCCAGTCAAACGGCCAGACAACCGGATAGATAGATAGGGAGAGAGTGAGAAAAAGAGAGCTTTGCGCGGATTGGCCCCGTCCCACCCCCCTAACACGCTCCTGTATGCGTAATGTTTTCTACTCTACATTCGTGTTTGACAGTCTAAAGTTTTAGCGTCACGGATTAAAAGATCCAAACTAGTATCAAAGACGCCCTATAACTGTAACAACACCGACATTTGTCTTCCACCAATGGGTAGATTATCGTAAACCTATGTGGAATAGCAACTGGAGGCTAGGGAAGGGATGTGGTGGTAGTACTTGTGTGAGAAATACCAGGAATCCGTCGTTAGGTGCTCCACTCGTCGCGATATAACTGGAAGATTGTTGAAAGCGACGTTAAAACCCTTTCAAACAAACAAACAGACATTTCTCCTTTAGCCGTAACGTTTTCAACTCTACTCAAGTTCTACCAGTCTAAAATTTTAGCGTCACGCGTTAAAAGACCCCTACCAACAACAAAGACGTGCATGTCCTAAACACCCACCCATGCTCTAACAAAGAATTTCTCCGTTAGTCACAACGTTCTATATTGTACTCAATTTCAGTCAGTCTAAAGTTTGAAGGTCAAGGGTTAAAAGATCTGTCAGAAAAGTGTATACCCCAAACTGTAGCTACGACGTTTTCATCATGTTTCATCCTTTTTATACTCTAAACCACGAATGACATCTGCAACAATGGTTTTAACTATTTCAAAGTTCTGTCGTCTGCTTATGGGTTAAGTCGATGTCTAATGATAAAATAGTCTGGGTTAGAACATTCCGGAATACCACATTTTCTGATACAAGATTTCAACAATAACCCTTTACAATGAATTCCTTAGCATAAGTTTACTAGTACAACCACTAAGTCGTCAAAAAAAAAAACCTAGCTCTATTCGTATGCTGTCTAGATTGTGATTTTTTTCCTTTCCCATAGCGTTTCATCACTATTAGAGTAAATCTCTGACCTAATATTTCGCAGCCCCCCATGAAAAACATTTTACAAGAGTACATGTGCACCTTCAGATTAAAATAGAACAGCACGTCAATCTATAGGTTTACTGAATACTCATCGCTAAAAATAGATCATAACAGGTATCAAAAATTCCCTCCGCAAACTTAAAAATGGCCACTTACATAGAATAAAGAACAAATTGTGCTGACTCAGGTGTTCTGAAGAGCTGCTGCTACCTACTAGGGTAGACCATGATTAACCTGCACGCAGAAACAAACATCATTCTGTCTAATCTTAGATTTCATTTCTTAACTTTGAGAATTGTTCGATTGTATTAGTTAACCCTTTTCAACAAAATCCTGCTTATCTAAGATCCCTAGGAAAACTGCTTGAGAAACCGTTTTGGAGAACAAGCAATTTCTTATTCTTTTTAACAATGTTTTCTAGCCTATTAAACAAATGTTGTTGTTGTTGTTGTTGCTGTTGTTGGGGTGATGTTGTCTTTTTTAATTTCACAAACTAAAAAGTGGTAGTGGCCGGATTAAAATAATGGCATTAAGCATTTAAAAAGGGTCATATGAACCCATTCTCACATAATCCCACTTTTTGACGCCCATGATGAAAAGTCTTTGGGAATCATTTCGAAAATGAAAAAAATGCTTTTAACAAGCAATTCATTCATTGTCCGTAATATTTTCTTCCCTCTAAAAGTCAAAAAATGTTTAAATTTCTCCACCTTAAAACTGTCGTCTGCAACTTCTTCTAATTTGAGGAGTCAAAACTTTTGGCGTCCAGTAATGTGTCCGATTTTTTTCTTCTTTTTTTTTTTGTACAGCCAGACGATTGTTGCTGACATTATATAACAGTTGTTGTAATGTTGTTTGTAAGTATCAAAAGCAACATTTCAAAAGTACTTATTCTTGACGATAAACTCATATACAAAAAGTCTCACAAGATGTGTTGGAGAACACAAATGGCGATGAAATAGTAATTTTTTCAGAAATATGCCATTCATATTTGAGCCTGTCAGATGACATACACCTTGTTATCGGCAGATCGTCGGTGCGTGAGCAATAGGCCTATGTCGTAACTAGAGCTTTGATGTAGTTACAACATATTACTCGCGCACCAACGAGATTGTAATCCCTCATAAGTAAATGTAAACCAAATATGTAAATATTCAACTGATTTTGAATTCACACGTAGAAATAAAGGTTTAAAGTTGGATTTCTAAAAAAGGTGTACAAACGAGACTTTGACCTTGGACGTGTGATTGTCATTAAATCCACAAAACTGACCTATACATGTATATACATATGCCAAAACTATGTTTAAAGAAATGAGAAATCGGGAAACAGTGAAAAGATGAGAGAAAAAAATGAGAAAAAATTAAATTGTCATCCGGATATAGCAAAAGAATTCCACTTTAATCCATTCCCTCACAATTCCGGTGTGACGCCCCTCAAGAAAGAAAAAAAGCTTTGGAGAATATTGTGGAAAAAAAGAAATTTCTTGTTACAAGGAATTTCTTCATTATCTATAATGTTTTTAACCCAAAAAGATGAAGTTTTTTTCAAATCCTATCACCAAAGAATAGTCGTCTGCAACTTCTGTCAGTTTGAACCAGTCTTAAATATTGTTCTCTGGTAACAAAAGGTTTTGCTGGGACCTACCTATATACCAAATAGGGAATATTACCACAGTGTCTTTTTCTATGCGTTGTTATCGTGTTCGAGAATCGTGTGTAGGTAATTTTTATTGGATGAGACCGAAGGTCGAATCCAATAAAAATACCTACACACGATTCGAGAACACGATAACAACAGAAAGAAAAACACACTGTTGTAATATTCCTTTTATTATATACCTTTTAGGAAATGACATTAAGAAAATTCTCTTAAATGGCTAAGAAATAACCAACTTTCCGAAAAACCCGGAACGTCAATACACAAAAAAGAAGTCGGTGTTTAACGGTACTCGACGAATACGGTTTTTTGCTACACGCCGAATATCGATTTTTTTCTGTCGAGTTGTATTTTACAGCCAGCTTTTATAGGTATATAATAAAAACGAATATCGTCACAAAAAGTATTAAAGAATTGGAAGATCGAGTATTTAAGTACAGTTTTGACAAAAGAAGGTTATGAGGATAGCTGAATGATATGACCTTGAACCTTAACATACGATTCTCATTGAATGCTTATTGTTCAAAGGTATCTACAGACAAATCACGAATAGTGTCAAATAAACAGTTATTACTGTATTTTTGCTGTCAATAAAATAGGAATGCCAAAGTCACAATAAGCGCCGCTACGTAATTTTGCTTTTTGAAAAGGGTATATAGAGGTATTATGGTTAGGCCTTATAGATAAACCATGGAGAACAGCTAGCCAAGACAAGAATTTTTGCATTAAGCCCCCTTTTTCTGTGACACAGCCTAAGATGGCAAATTCCTGACAATACGCTTAAGGTCAGGTGACTAGGAACATTCTGTGAAAATTTCATTAAAATTTGTCTATAGATATATAAATATAGAAGTTTTGTTAACAAAACTTTGCAAATGGCCCTCTTTTTAAGTGACGCAGTCAAAAATGATAAAACCTCAACAATTTGTGCAAGGTCAGGTGACTTGAAATATTCTGTTCAAACGGATGGACAGATATTAGAACGGAGAAGATGGTATCAATATACATTCACTAACAATTTATACCAGAAAGGAGTGATAAACTCTGACAATTTTAAAGCGTTTTTAGCCTGAGATTGCGTAGGTAAAATTTCAACCCACGCAGAGTTAAATAAAAAAATGTAAAATCATCTAAAGCAATAAAAATTCTGCCAAGTGGAAAGTAGATCTGGGCGAATTACATGATGGAAGTATAAATTAATACGCCCGATTGAGGCGAAAAGGACGAAGGCGTATTTACATAACGAAATTGGTCTGTGTTGTAGAATACTCGCATCGCACGCGAGAGCCTCCTAGTTCGAACCTGGCTACACTCTCCATCCCCCCTCTCCCTCCCTCTCTAGCTCTTTCTCTCTCTCTAGCTCCACTGGCTGAAAGCCAACGGACTTTTGTCATGATGTGGTGTCGTCGTCCGTCCGTACGTCAACTTTTACCTTAAAAATCTTCTTCTCAGAAAGTACTGAGCATAATTCAACCAAAATTCACAGGAAGGATCCTTATGTGGTCTTTATCAGATTAGAACCTGTAACAATATGTGACTTAATACCCCCGCAAGTGCTTTCAGTGTAATAAGAGATTTAACAATACAAGGACATGGCCACTGACTTTGCTTTTCTAGAAAGGAAGAGTTCGCGAGCTCGAAAAGAATAGTAGCATAATTAGCTCTATATGTCTACAAAGCATAAATGATGTCCAAGTTCAAGGGGAGATAATTCTTGAACCAAGGGAATAAAGACTTCAAAATTGCGTCTTGCAAAACATCAACATGTGGTTAATCTTTGTATAAAGTTTCAATGGTATTGAAGCAAAACTGAAAGAGTTGGCGACACAAAATTGGTAGTATTTTGTACACTAACAGACGGACAAACGGACAGACAGGCTGGGGGTATAATGAAGAAATTGCTTGTGACAAGCAATTTCTTTATTTTTCAAGATGTTTTCTACATAAAGGTTGAAAAATCTAAAACTCCATAAAAATTGAATTGTTGTCTGCAACTCCTTTGAATTTGGACCAGTCTAAAATTTTGCAGTGTGGTAATGTGTAAAAGGTTAGGACTGAAACAAGAAATGTTAGTTTTGGTTAGCCAACATGCGGTGAGTGAGACATACCGGCAGTTGTTACAATGAAAGATTAGTGTATGTAGGTTGATTTGTAATTCAGTCTGAAACTGTCCAGGCAATAACTTGTATACTTATGGATGGATTTCAAAATGATTTGACATAAATTTTCTCCATAATAAATAGATATGTCATTTGAAACAATTTTATGATAGCATGAAGGTCATAGGTCAAGGTCAAATATTCAAAATGAGCTTATCCAGAGTATATCTCCTACTTTTGTGCATGGATTTCAAAATACTTTGGGACAAGTGTTGTCCGTCATGACTGCTTGTGCAATTTGAATTAAATTTTCTAATAGTTCTAAGGCCAAGTCACAGTCTTCTGATGAAGAAAACGTGGAAAATGAAGAAATTGCATGAAACAAGCAATCTTTTTATTTCTACAATATTTTTCAAAGCTTTTTTAATGAGGGGATTAAAAAAGTGGTGCCATTTGGGAATGGAATTATTCATTGATAATGAATAGAAGAGGATAGAAAAAGGGTGCGCTCGTGTAATCTAAAAATGATGTATCTCAAAGATTAAAGATAGAAACAAAATGGTTTATTCATATATTTTAAATATTACATATTTAACTACATTCTATACATATTAAAGCTTTCTGAAACTTAAAAAAAAAGAAGAAAAATGCTGATTTTATAACAAACAGTTTAAATGATCAAATCTCTGGCAACGTTCCATAAAGAAAAGAAGCTTGATATATTTTGTTTTGCATTTTTTAAGTAATAAAAAATGTCTACCATTAACAGAAAAAAAAATCTTGTAATGCTTTCCATTCATGTCCATATTTTTAAAAGATCAACAAAGTCTCTGGAATTGGCAATAAACCAACCAGTCATTTAGATACTAAATTCCACTAAGCATTTTTTGCTGATCATAAATATACAGGTAAGTTGAAATTCTTTTGCAATGGCTCATCCTTTAGTTTGTTGTTCATCATCATCTTCATCACGAATAATTGCTTCTCCTGAAACAAATACAATAAATAGAGGATAATCAACTGGTTATTCAAGATATGAAAAAATATTTCACGAGGATGCGTTGTTAGGTATTGAAAAAACGAGTGCGTAGCACCTAACAACGCATCCAAGTAAACCTCAAGGTTAGTAGCCTGTATTTAACCCATTCTTGCAGATAAATAAATTCTTCCTTTTCAATAATGTTTACAACCTCAAAAGGCCAAAGAATAAGATTTCATCAATTAAATATTGTCTGCAACTCCATTTAAATTGGAGTAGCCTAAAATTTTGTTGAATGAATTAATAGATTACTAGCCAAGCTCAAACATCACTCAGACAGAGCAGTCGGTCTCATATACCAGACATTAGTTTGTGGTTGCTGAAGACTGTACAAAAGGGAAATGACTGGTTGATCACCTAGACATAGTAAATGAAACTTTGAAAAAGCTGTAGTAAATATATTTTTACAACTACCCATGAAATGGTTTCACATTACTGAAGAGATGACCATGATAGCTCTGGACACAACTAAAGATTTGAAAGGTTGATCTCTTCTGGACTGATTGCTACTGTCAATCAAATAATCAGTCGACCAATGAAATCATTCATAAGACCAGTAGTGAGTTTTTAGCTCCACCATTGGCCAACACTTTTGTCAAGATTTTTTGTTGGTTTGACAACTTCAACATCAAAACTACAGCTTATTCAAGCTTTAGTTACTACTTTAAGGTTGCCAATAAATTATTCTACTTTTTGTTACATTCTACTGGCTATAACTTTTGCAAAATAATGCCATTTGAAATCAAAAAGGAGTGAGTGGGTAGGGCCAGCCATTGGTCAGTTGTTAGTTGTGACCTATCAATTAGAGACATCTGCCTAAAAAATGAAGCAAAGTGTATACACACCATCAAGTTTTTTAAGTTTGGTAAATTTCTTTGCAGCGAAGTCTCTGTAAATTCCTTCAGCTGAATAGGCCTCCTCTATTGGGTTTCCAACAAACACTAGCTCTTCAAGGCAAGGGAGATCACTCTGCATTATCAAAAAATACAACTGTTAATCCATTACCATGCGGCAAAATCCAGACTGGTCCAAATTCAAAGAAGCTACAGATAAGCCTTCATGTTGAGAGAATTTTGAGTACCTCTGTCTTTTTGGATAGAAAATAAGGTGGAAAATGAAGAAACTGCTTGTTATAAGCAATCGCTACATTTTCAAGCTTGTTTTCTTCATCTTTTTTTCTTGAGAGGCTTAAATTGGGTGGGAATGGGACAAACAGATTCACCTTTTACATCAAGACAGTCAACCTTGTCATGCTGTATAAAATGCCATTCTGAATTTCTGTAAAATCAAATGGCTGAAAGCACTGATAGAACTTGTTGTTCAAAAATCAATATTTCTTTTACAAATCAATTTCATAATCAACACTTGCAGGAAAAGTACAAGTAGGAGGTGTAGACCAAGATCAGACTGCACTGCCATAACCGGAATATTCCAGGTCCAGCATGACAAGGGCTAATTAATGTCCTCCTAGATGACTTTAGACTCATCTGATATAAAAAAGACTGCATACAAAAATCAAAATGAAGCTTTACCAGACTGTTTTCCCAAGCATAAACCTCAGTTAACCCATTGCCACACAGTTATGCCTTTTGAGGCCCTAAAAGATAAAAGCTCTGGAAATTTTTATGGAAGATGAAAAAATTGCTTGTAAGAAGCACTTAGTTCATTATCCACAATGTTTTCTACTCAAAAAACAAAGATTCTTTAAATTAATCTACTAAAAATTGTCGTCTGCAACTTCCTTCATTTTGGACTAGTCTAAAATATTGTTGTCTGGTAGAGTTAAAGGTAAGCAACTAATCATACAGGAAAGGGGTGAAAATATCTGAAAGCTTTTTGGTCCAGATTTGCCACACAAAGACTCCTTCCAACGTTGATCATTGTTGACTTTATGATTTGGGAGATGAATATTTGAAAAATATAATTCACAGATGCACTGAACACCATTTGACTGATACCAGATAAAGAACAAGACAAATTTTTGATGCAGGGTGTCAAAGAAGCCAGTAAATTGTTTGATTTTCATCAGTAATTACTCTTTTTTTAATTATATAAAATGTTGACATATATGATTCATATAAAATTGCTTCATTGATAATCTTTTATCTGAATGCCATTCAGAGAATAAAAAATTGACATGTTTACACAAAAAAAATTCAAGGATCCTTTTTCATCTACCATTGGTGGGAATCTCGGCATAGCCAATAGAGACATTTTCAAGACCACACAAGCTGCCTGATGGTCACATTTTCGAGTTCTTCTGTTCCTGGCACGTGCTTATTTGAACTAGTCTAAAATTTTGTTGTCTAGTAATGGGTTCAAAGATGTATACTTACAAGCTTTTCAAATTCATTTTTGTCTTTCACTTCATTGTTGGCCATATACAAAATCTGAAATAAAAGAAAGCCATATATATTTGTCAGAAAAAAAATGGCCATCTGGGAAATTGAATTTCAATTTTAATCACTTGAAAAGAGGCCAATACTGAAAACGAAAAGAATTAACCATGGCTAGAAAGTGTACAAAAGTGCACTATGTGAGGATGCTAACAACAGTTACTGTTCATGTTCTTGATGGTACTAAAAATTTTAAGTTAAATAAATGCACAATTTATTAAAAAATGCATTTATAGTTATCCCCCTTGTTGGTAAAGATTGCTCTTTAGATAGTAAACATATATTCTGAGTTTTAAGATATCAGTTATACTAGAGATATTATAAATTGTAAGTTCTTGAAAGTCAAAAATGTGACATAATTCATTCATAGTGCATTTAGAATTATCCCCTTGTTGGTATATATTACTCTTTTGATACTTAACCCTTGCCATGCTGTATATATTACCTTACTGAATTGCTGTCAAATCAAAGGGCTGAAAGCACTGATAGAACTTGTTGTTCAAAAATCAATATTTCTTTTAGAAATCCACTTCATAAACAACTCCGTCAGGAAAAGTACAAGCAGGAGGTGTAGACTAAGATCAGCCTGCACATAAGTGCAGTCTGATCTTAGTCTACACCTCCTGCCAAAACCGGAATATTCCGGGTTCAGCATGACAAGGGTTAACATATATTCCGAATTTCAAAAGAATGTGTTCAGTTATACCAGAGATATTACAAAATTCATTGAAAAAATACATTTAGAGCTTCCATCTTTGTGAGGATTGATTGCTCTTTTGACAGTGAATCTATATTCCAAGTTTCAAGTGAATGTGTTCTGTACTATCAGGGATATTACAGAATGTCAAAGTATTTGGACAGCGACAGTTAAGGTGCAGATGCAGATCCAGTCCCAGACATTGACAACAACCTGGCCATATCTAAGCAATACCTCAGTCTTTCTTTTTAAAAACAGACAAGCTAAAATTACAGTCTAGTAAATGTTTAATAATAAATTCTCATTCTGTTTATCCAATACTCAAAATATCAACCTTAATTGACCTCTATATTAATCTAATGTAAATGAAAAGTTTTCTTTTTACAAAATTGATATACACCTATTGTTCAACGATTCAGCAGTGAATAGATATTGGACCCAATAAAAGTGGACCTAGGTCAGAATTAATTGTTAATTATCAACCCCTTTACAAATGTCTAAATTTCAAACTTGTCCAAATTCAAAAAGGTTGCATGAAAAAACAAGAGGACCCTGGGTATGATGGCTCAAAGCTTTATGATAAATATAAATCATCAAAGCTCTACACCTAATTATTTTGGAGATGAGGATTTTCTCCTTTCATCCAAGGCATATACATGTATTTGGTCACAAAATATAGGGCTAAATTCCAGAGTACCATAATTCTTCGAAGTACTTTGGTAGAGGGTCAATAGATTTATACCAAATATCAAAGCTCTAGGCCTTACAGTTTGGGAGAAGAAGATTTTCAAAGATTTCCTTCTTTATTGCTATGTAAAATCATCAGGGATCACACTGAAAAGGGCTAATTTTCAAAGTATGGTCATTCTTTGAAGTGTTTTGATAGAAGGTCAAGGCCTTATAGTCTGGGAGGAGAAAATGTTTTCAGTATTTTCACTTGGTGGCCATGGCAACCAAAGTTCTTCATGTATTTCAATTCTTTGAAGTATTTTGAAGGAGCATGACCCAGGCATCATTTCTGTGAAGTTTGGTTGAAATTCTGAGGTTAGTTTAGGAGAAGATTCTTTTGTAAACTGTGAATGGAGGGAAGGACAGACAGATGGATTGATGGATGGATACTGGACAATGACCAATCACAATAGCTCACCCAGATGACTTTGTGATCAGGTGAGCTAAAAAAAGGTCTTTAACAGTTGAAAACATGATGGAAAATGAAGAAAAATAAAAAAAATTCTTGTGGGTACAAAAAACAGAATTGTGTGGATCAGTTAAATACAAAAATACAAAAAAATTATTTGCCAGAAATACTTTTCTCAGAAGAGATGAAACACATTTTAAAACCACACATTCCGACATTTAATATACTTTTAGTGGTTCTAAAATGGCCCTATCAATTTAACCCATTTCTACACAATGACGCTTTTTGACATCTCTCAAGAAAGCAATTGGGAAAACATTGTTGAAACTGAAGTAATTTCTTAAAACAAGCAATTTTTTTTTTTCAAATTGTCCACCAAAAAAACTGAAAAAATGTGGGAAAATAAGTACTTACGAATTAACCCATTACCAGATGGCAAAATTTTAAACTTGTCCAAATTGAATGAAGTTGCAGAGGACAACTTCAAGCTTATGAACTTATAGATTTTTTCAACTTTCTGGTTAGAAAACAGTGTGTAAAATGAAAAAATTGCTTGCTTCACACAATTTCTTCATTTTATACATTGTCTTCTAAATTGTTATTCTTAAGGAGCGTCTAAAAGCATCACTCTCTGGGAATGGAATACTAGCTTCTAGGTCAATGTCCCAGATCATGAAGTACTCCTACTTTTATTCTATACTAACTCGAAATAATTGGCACAATTATTATCCCTCTAAAGTAGTTCTCAGGGCAAGGGCAAATTTCAAGGTTAAATTTCAGCACACTTTTAACCAATCATTCTTGGACAACTCTTCTAATCTATAGTAAATTTTCTTTACCGCATTAGAATGTGGGATTGTGTGGTAATGGATAAAAGATAAAATTCTCTGCACAGTATGATCTCCATGTTTCTAAAGGAGAAGGGCTCCTATTACCAACATCTTGAACAAACTGAGAGATTGCTCATTGAAATGAATAACCATTTATAAATGTGTCTATAATGTGAATTGAATTACAAAAAAAGGGTATTTGGAAACTCTTAGAATAATTCTATAAGGAGAAGACAGAACTAATAACAGGCAGGGTAATTCTATTATTACAAAATATAAGTTGTGACTACATCTCTAATAACATACTATTCAAGCCCTGTGTTGAGGTTTCATATCAGTTCATTATTTTGCAGCTCTTTAATACTGCATGACAACTCACAAAAAATCATAAAAAATTCCCCATTTGTGCAAATTACTATTTACTAAAAATTCAAGCATTTTCTATTTTCCTAATAACTGCACCAAAGGGAAAAGAACTGTACATGAATGTCTAATTCAATGAGTAGGGTCATTATTTATGCAAATGCAGCTTCAAAGTGGGTCTTATCTTCTGAGACAAGATTGAGCCAAAATTGTAGCCTCTAGAGTATAAATAAGAAATTGTCATTAAAGCCCCATTTCATATGCCTTTCAACAGAACAGTCAAATTTTCTTTCTTATTAGCCAGTAAACAATTTGGTCAGGTTTCATTAAAATAGAATAAATATTCTGGTCCCTAGAGTCAAAATTTCATTAATGACCCTTTTCCCTCCTTTTAAATGGAAACTCTGGTTTTCAAGAGGGCTAATCCTTATATCCTAACACCTGAAGTTGATTGGTCGATTGCTGGAGGTTAAAAAACGAAAGTATCACACAAAGAATATTGTTTTCCAATGGAAGCTTTTTATTTTTTATAGGGTTTATCCACTTGACCAAACAAACTTCCTGACCAAGCTTCATCAAGATTGAGCAAAAATTGTTATCCCTGGGGTGGAAACAAAGAAAATGTTATAAAGGCCCATTTTCCTGTGCTTTTTAATGGAACCACCATATATTCAAAAGGGTTCATCCTTATGACCTAACAATCACTCTGACCAAGTTTTATCAACACAGGGTCAAAATTATTGCCTCTATAGTGTAAACACTTAAATATTTTACATGTGACAACACATGACAGATATAACCATGAGCACCATGTACTCTGGTGTGCTAAAAAATCAAGAAATCTTCAGCAAAAAAATCTCCTGTTTTTAATTTAATTTAATTTAATTTTAAATAGTTCAGTCTCCTAAAGTTCCACATATTTCCCTAAATTGTATTTTATCTTAGTATATATATTAATATGTGAGCAAAAGCAAACAGTTATATACATCAAATCAGGAAGCAAGTAGGACCAAACTACATGTATTTATATCTCCCTTTTTCTTTTATACTACAGAGCCTATTGTATTGGTGAAATGCACCTAAAACATTAATAGAATTAATTTACAAATAACAACAAAAAGATTCAATTCAATATATCAATAAGCCCTATTTGAAACAGGCCTGCCAAATATTTGCTGTTGAGCTGTTAGCATGACCTTGGAGCTATGCAAAAATTTGTATCAAATGGAACATCTATACTCATGATGAAGGAGAATTGTTATTTTGAAATTCATCTCTAAGTGTAGGAGATATGCCCTGGACAAATTCAGGTACTCTTAACCCTTTCCAGTTTTCTAAAACTTTATACTGGTCCAAATTGAAAGAGCTTGCAGACGACAATAAAATTTGAATGGAATTTGAAATGAAACCATCCCAAGTGGTAGAAAAAATATTGTGGGAAAAGGAGAAATTTCTTGTTACATGTAATTTCTTCTTTTCCAGAAAGTTTCCCAAGTCTGAAATCACAAAAATGGAAAATTCCAGGTTTGTACAGGAAAGGGTTAAAGACACAAAAGTACATCTACTAACTTGTAATTTTGACAACTATTTCTTGCTCAAGACAGGCTCAACAATAAAAGCAAAGAATTATGTGGCAGCAAAATTTATGATTAGTAAAAGTGCACAAAAATAGGTAATAAATCACTTTAAATCATGAACAAACCCTTGAAGCAATATTTATAGACATGTTTGCCTCCAAAGCATAAAACTTTGATTATAAAACTATTTGTACATACAAAATTACATTACCTATTTGCAATAGTGTCTGAAGTGAATAACATTCAAGTTTTCTTTTTATCTAAGACAGATGCCAATATATTACATAGTATCAGGAAGTATGCCTCAATGAACCCATTAGCACACAATAAAATGTTAGACTTGTCCAAACTGAAAGAAGCTGCAGACGAATATTTGGAGTGGATTGAATTTTATTTTTTTTGTCTTTTTTGGGTAGAAAATGTTGTGGATACTGAAGAAAATGCTTGATACAAGCAATTTGTTCATGATCCACAATGTATTCCAAAGCCTTTTTCTTGAGGGGTGTTAAAAGGAGTGATTGTGTGAAAATGGGTTAACTTATTATCAAAAGAGCATATTTTTTAGACTTGGCCCAATTCAAAGAAGTTGCAGAAACAATTTAAATTTCATGAAATATTAATTTTTTGTTTGCTTTTAAGGGATGAAGACATTGAGTGAAAATAAGAACTTCTTGTTACATGCAGTTTCTTCATTTTCCACAATATTTTACCAAGCACTTTTTGAAGGCCTAAGTTGAAATGTGAGGGAACGGTCTAAATCAGTGAATAAATACGCATGTACCTAATTCAATAGTTGAGTAGAAGTCAATAAGAAGTAACTAAACTTTTCATGAACAAATATCACAACCTTGCATAAACATTCAATGGCCAAAAATATATAGATACATCATTTGCTTAGTGTATAAACATCATAAGTGTCTATACATGTACTTTGTATAGACACTTATGGTGTTTTTGCACTAAGCAAATGACATGTATTTGTAGATCAAAGTTTGTAATGAGAACGATGACATCAACAACAACTCTACATGGACAAAAAAACTTAAAATATTTTATTCTAATCGACCAAGCCAAGGTTGAGGTCTGGCTAAAAAATTTTAAGCTGATATTTTGTTGTAGACAGAGTTATCATTTGAAAGTCTAATTCAAAAGATATCACTTAACCCATTTGAACATAATCTTGCTTTTTTACATCCCTCAAGAAAAAACACTTTGGAAACATTGTGGAAAATGAAGAAATTGCTTGTTACAAGAGGTAATGAGTTAATCCACAAGACTTTAAGGCATCTTTGTAAACTCTACTGCTTTGTACTGGTTATTTTGCAAACATGAGAACCACATGCAAATGCTAACACTGCTTTTCGAATGCTTAATAGGGGGTAAACTGCCAAGTCCTGAAAGGAGCATTATACTTTAAAAAATACATTTAGAGTTCCCCTCTTGCTACTATAGTCTTTTGATAGTAAACATTTATTCCAAGTTTCAAGTGAATGTGTGGAATAATACCAGAGATATTACAAAATATCAAAGTTTTTGGATGAAGCTGAGGCAAACAGGGATGTAGATGATAACATAGCAATACCTAAATAGCTAAAATTGACTCGTTATTATATCCTTTCCTCCATTTCAAAATAAAAACCTGGACCAAACAATCAAGAATTCACAAATTTCATTAAACATAAAGAAAGAAATCTTTAGCCCCTTACTGTTTTTCAAAATTTTAGACTTTTCCAAACTAAAAGGGTTAGCAGACAACATTATAAAGTAATGATTCAAAAAGTAAATAAAACATTTAAATAAAAATATTTGGAAAAAGAAGAAATTGCTTGTTACAAGCAATTTCTTCTTTTTCCACACTGTTTTCTCAAGTAAACTGTCACAGGGGCATAAAGAACGGGAAATGTAGGAAAGAGAGTCTTGAGAATTAAAAGGGGAAAGGAGAACAGACTCAGGAGCCAGCAACAAGTTTTCTACACATTCATTTTCTATAGATTTCTTTTCTGCGTGTTCATCTTCATCAATTCCTACCTCGATTCCTTTTGACTACAGAATCTACTTTCATTCATCTAGCTAATACCTACTACATATGTATTTGTGATACCTTGACCCATTAGAAGATAACAAATGGTTTCAACTAATTCCCACACAATCCTCCTTTTTTTATACCTTCTCAATAACAAAAGCGTTAGAAAACATTGTGAAAAATGAAAATATTGCTTGTTTTAAGAAATTTCTTGATTTCAACAATGTTTTCTACTCCAATGAACAAAAAAAATTAAAATTTCATCAACAAAAATTGTTGTCCGCAAATTCAATAAATTTGGACTAGTCTAAAAACTTGTTGTCTGGTGATGGGTTAACCCATTCCCACTCAGTGATGCTCTTAGACGCCCTCAAGATAAAAAAATCTTAGGAAAAAATTGTGGAAAATGAAGAAATTGCTTGTTACACAATATTTTCTACCAAGAAAGTTGAAAAAATCCAAAACTTAAAAAACTTTAAATTGTTGTCTGCAACTTCTTTCAATTTGGGCCAGTATAAAATTTTATCATGTGGGAATGGGTTAAGCCTTGTCCAAAGCCAAGGAATTACAGAAAACATGACAAAATGAATGCTACATAAAAAAAATAGTAATCTAATATAATGAAGAAGATTTTCCAAGACAATTTTCCTATATTAATAAATTGAGTTAAGTTTTCCGGGCTAGTTAAAAATTTGGTTTGGTGTGGAAAAAATTAATTAAAGGTCAAATATTTTACTGAGGAGAAATTTACCTGCAGTTTTTTCAGTACATTGATACCCTTCAACTTTTCAACTTTGTTATATGAAATCCACAACTGTTTCAGGGTCTCTCCAACAGCCTCCTGCAATAACAAATACAAAATATTTAACCATTGCCATGCTGAACCTGGAATGTCCTGTTTTTGCAGGTAGTATAGACAAAGATCAGTCTGCATATAAGAGCAGAAAATTGGAGTCAGATCTTAGTCTACACCACTTGCTTGGTCCCTTTCAAACTAGTGCTGATCATGTGATTAATTTTCAAAAGAAATATTGACTAGTACTTCCAGTGCTTTCAGTCCTTAGATTTCAATGCAAATCATTACAGGATTAAGTGTGACAAGGGTTAAGTGTTGGAGAGATTTCTTTACATTTATTTGTAGGATTTTATTTTCATTCCTCTAGGAATACAAAAATATTCACTTCATCTCTTTTATCTTGATATCATCAAGACAAATACCATAAGCAATATGTGTTTGTGAAACACCATGCCCCCATAACAGCCTTTTAATGGGAATGAGACTTTGATAAGTGACCTTTACCTTGTCACATGACCTTGATATCTGCAGATACATATTTATGAGATTTATCATAATGCAAAATATGAGCATAGTATCTTAACCCTTGTCATGCTGAACCCGGAATATTCCGGTTTTTGCAGGAGGTGTAGACTAAGATCAGACTGCACTTATGTGCAGGCTGATCTTAGTCTACAACTCCTGCTTGTACTTTTCCTGCCAGAGTTGTTTATGAAGATGATTTCTAAAAGAAATATTGATTTTTGAACAACAAGTTCTATCAGTGCTTTCAGCCCTTTGATTTGACAGTATTTCAGTAAGGTAATTTGTTCAGCATGACAAGGGTAAATAAGGCTCAAAGAAATTGTAAATCTTAAGATTTTTGTTTAAGTTTTGCTGAAGTTTGACCTAAACTAATGACCTTGACCTTTTTACACAACCTCAACCTTGATATCTGCTGATGCATATGGATAAGATCTATCATCATGCCAAATATGAGCATTGTATCTTGAATTGGATTAAAGTAATTGTAAATATTGAGATATTTGTTTAGTTTTGCAGACAGACAGACTGACAGAATGAGAATGACAGATAACAAATGGACAACAGTAAAACAATTTAACCCTATCTTTCCATGTGGTGGGCATGAGTTAAATAAGCAAAGAGTTTTACCCAGTTTGAAGCAGCATTTTATAAAACTTCTCTAAGTGCAAGTATATAAAATGGTTCTGTATTCTTTTTTTTTTTTTTTTCAAATAGGTTTAGAAACATTTTTCGGCCAATCAAAACTTGCCATTTTTTATAGACATAAAATGAAATCTTATAATTTTTATGTAATATTCACCATCTAGTATGAAAGTCGAAAAAACATTGCCAGCCCCTTGTCACTGAAATATCATCTTCACAGGACATAAATCTAAGAGAGAGATTTCAGAGAAAGTCCACTTATGACTGTTAGCTTTGACCTTTTGAGCACAATAACAATCACAGGCAACTCTTTATGATACCTGAACCTAGGCTGTGGAATGCTTTTGATTGAAACTGTAAGAGAGGCTGCACACACAAGAAATATGATATTTTATTTCAATTCAAGGGTAGACAATTCTAGAAGGACTGAAGTTATTTGAAGGTCTTATGCACAAGTAGACATCATAGAGATACATTGAAGCCAGTTTCAGTTTGTTCCCATTGATACTGTAGGAGGAGTTGTGCACACATGAAACATAGTGATTTTTTTTCAATTCAAATGCAGATAATTCTAGAATTTCAAAGGTCTTATGCACAACTAGATATCATAGAGATACATTGTAGCAAGTTTCAGTTCATTCTCATTGATACTGTAGGAGGAGTTATGCACACAAGTAAAATATTTTTTTTTTCAATTCAAGGGCAGATAATTCAAGATAATTGTAGAACAACCAGAGAAATTTGATTCCAAAGGCAGTGCTCTCAATAAGCGGACGTCGACGTATATTACGTCCAGAAAATCAGAAAAAACGTCCGGAAAATTAGACCCTGACGTAAATTAACGTCCGAGATTCTAGGAAACCTCCTGAATTCGTGACTCGGACGTTTTCTGAAGTTACAGCATAAAGGGCTTGACAAACACAAGAATGTATATTCTGGCCATACCCTCGGGTAAGATTGAATCCACAAGGAGTATATTGAAATGTCTCCATGACGACCGATGTAGATGGAATTTTACACAGTGTACTCGATTATAGCGGCCGGTTCGGTAACCGAGCCGTCCCAGCATCTTGGACCATTTCTGTGGAAATCACTCGATTACTAACGTGCCGGGCAAAAATCAAGCAGGCCCATGGACATCAAACTAGATTTCGTCAAATATTGCCGTTCGGTCGAATTTCGGTAAACTTATTTCGGTGCTGGAACTCACCCGAAATGTCATGTCCCGTCTTCAAATTCGGGGCTCATACAGAACAGAACGCCAAATTTGCATTTTAAAATACGTTTATTACTCGGGGGTTCTATATCGTAACTTGATATGACGTCCGTCTTAGAAACATCGAAGTTACAGATTGATCTCGCTAGAGTTCGGTCCCTCTTCAATGACGTCACACATGTTGTCTGTAAATATCAACTAGTAGAAACGAAAAAGGGAATTTCTTAAAAGATGCAAATCTGCTGTAAGTTTCATTTCTTTTTGTACTGTTACTTTTATTTACGTAAGCGTTATTCGTGGCGTTTGTATTTGGATATCTATGATGTGACCAGAGATGGTCATGGAATGATCCATTCTCAATTTTTTCGTACCCAAAATGTTTCAAACAGCCTGTTTTCTGACATTCTACACATCAGAAATTTTCAAATCCTGAGAGATTCTTAAATAACAATTACCAAATGTATCCATCCAAATTTGAAAAATAATAGTGTTTAAGGGACGGGAACATTGTGGGAAAAGTGCAAATTTATGCAAGAAACACATTTCTCAAGAAACACTTCTTTTACCACAATGTTTTCTCTTGATCTACTCAACGTGACATGAAATTTAGGGACTAAAAGTAATGCATTGAAAAAATGTACTGTAGGCTTTATGTATCTTTTTTTATTTCATCTTTTTTTTTGGGGGGGGGGGGTATGGTCGAGGGTGAAAAAATTCCTTTATTTTGTGAAAAATTCCTGAAATTGAAACTTGGAATTTTAAAAATTCCTGAAATTGGTCCTTATTGAGAGCACTACAAAGGTCTTATGCACAAGTAGACACCATAAAGATACATTGTAGCAAGTTTCAGTTAACCCATTCCCACATAGTGACGCCTTTAGACGCCCTTCAAATAACATTTAGGGAAAAACATTTTATGAAATGAAGAAATTGCTTGTACGAAGCAATTTCTTCATTTGACACCATGTTTTCTACCTTGAAAGTTGAAAAAGTCTAAAATTTCAAAAAACTTTTAATTGTCGTCTGCAACTCCTTCCACATTGGACCTGTCTAAAATTTTGATGTGTGGGAATGGGTTAATTCCCATTGATACTGTAAGAGGAGTTGCGCACAAAAAAAGTTGATAATGGACAGACAGATGGACGGACAACCGGGCCATAACATAATACAGCCCTTTCGGCATATAAAAGCATGACAAGATGTTCTCATTAATACTATAATGTTCCTTTAATGATCAGGCACAAACTTCATGATACAAATCACTCATATAAGAATGATTTCTCCAAGTCTGATAAGGCCAGCCCAAAAATGCCCACATTTTTTTGAGAATCAAAATTTCATGGACAAGTTTTGAAAACGGTCACCCAGGGAACATTCCTGTAAAGTTTGGTTGTAATTGGCCAAATGGTTACAGAGGAAAAGATTTTTAAGAATTGTTGACTTCTTAAGCACAATGCACAATGGACACAGGGTGATCACAAAAGCTCATCTTGAGTATGTTGTGCTCAAGTGAGCTAAAAAATGCAGACAGAAATTTTAAATTGGCAAAACTAAAAGATTCTGTGTCATATAGGGTAGAAAACATCAAGCAATTTCTTGATAATCCAAAATGGTTTCTCAAGCTTTTTTGTCACAGGCATAACAAAGTGCAATTGAATGGGTCAACCCTTTCCAACACAATGACACTTTTGGATGCCCCTCAAGCAAAGCAATGGGAAAAACATTGTGTAAAATGAATATATTGCTTGCCACAATCAATTTATTCATTTTACACAACGTTTTCTAACAAGAAGGTTGAAAAATCCAAAATTTCATAAACTGTAAACAGTTTACTGCAACTCCTTTCTATTTGGACCAGATCAAAATTTTGTCATCTTGTAACTGGTTAAGAAGGTAGCTTGCCATTCTGGCCAATGTCATTACTTATGCAGTTTCAAAATGTTGCCAAAATTAGTATCAAACTTACCAGTCCCGTCAAAGATTTGATGTTGTTTCTTGCCAAGGAAAGAATCTGCAAGTTTTCTGAAAAGAAAAACAATAAAAAGAAAAAAAATAAGGAAATTATTTCAACCCTTGTTATGCTATATAAATTACCTTACTATATTGCTGTACAATCAAAGGGCTGAAAGTACTTCTGGAACTTGTTGTTCAAAATTCGATATTTCTTTTAGGAATCAATTTCATAAACAACTCTGGCTGGATCATTACAAGCAGGAGGTGTAGACCAAGATCAGACTGCACTTATGTGCAGGCTGATCTTGGTCTACATCTCCTGCCAAAACCAGAATATTCTGGGTTCAGCATGACAAGGGTTAAAACATGAAGGCCAAGATGGCCCTAGAACATTGAACGGTTCATTTATCAAAGAATTGATCATGAAACTGAAACATAAAAGCAGTTCATCTTATTAAAGAGTCAATCAGAACACAAGGATTTTAAAATTAATATAAAACCAATATTGATTAAATTGTCATTAAGACTTCTTTTATTGTGCTTTTGACTAGAACCTAACCATTTCAAAACAGTTCATTCTTATGACCTAACTATCATTCAGACCAAATTTCATAAAGATTTGACCAAACTTGTGGCCCCTAGAGTGAAAATAAAGAAAAGGTTGTTAAGGCACCTTTCCTATGATTTCCTATGGAAGCTTCACATTTTCAATAGCGTTCATCCTTATCACCATACAATCATTCTGGCCATGTTTCATCACATTTGGGCAGAAATAGAGGCCCCTAGAGTGCAAACAATTGAAAGGTCATTAAGCCCCCTTTCTTGGGATTTCCAATGAAACTCTCCCATTTTCAATATGGATCATCCTTATCACCTTTCAAATTTTCAGTCATTCTTACCAAGTTTCATCAAGTTTGGACAAAAATTGTAGTCCCTAGAATGTAGACATAGAAAGTTGTTATTATGGTCCCCCTTTCCCTTGTTTTCCAATGGAACCAACCCATTTTTAAAAGGGTTCTTCCTTATTACCTAATAACCATGCTGACCAAGTTTTATCAGGATTTGTGGCCCTTGCAGTCTAAAAAAAAAAATATGTTATTAACGCCCCTGTGTCTATGCTTTCTAATAAAAAAAAATTTAGATGATTGTGTGAACAAAGTTTCCAGTTTATCCCAAAAACAGACTCACTAAAAAAAAAAAAAAAAATCAGTGATTCCCTTTACAGTTCAATACAATCCTTCTCTACCAGAAATAGGTAGATTTATCCATTAATATTGGAGTTTACTTTACCTATCCAAAAATGACAGAGTAAAAGAAATGTTCAGCACATCTAAACCTATTGTGGCATTTAAAAATTCCTAAAAATTTGCAAAACATTTTAATGTCTTCAGTTTTTAAAGGCGACATATTTGTAGAATTCCAATCTTAAAGTTGCAACAATAAACGTTGTTCACATTGTAATAATATAGGTCAATCACAGACATGTACTAGTACTGGTGAAACTTTTCAGATGAGACACAACACAAACTGTAAATCAAAGATGTTGTATATCTGATTTCCTGTAATCAATGTAAAACTCAGTATGTCGGACAGACTAAACAGCCGGTTTCAAGATGCATGAATAGTCACAGATTTAATATAAATAACTTAAGAGATCCTGTTTTTTCTTCTTCAGTGGCATCTCATTTCAATGAATCTAACCATAGTATTG
This sequence comes from Fragum fragum, assembly GCA_946902895.1. Taxonomy (NCBI): domain Eukaryota; kingdom Metazoa; phylum Mollusca; class Bivalvia; order Cardiida; family Cardiidae; genus Fragum; species Fragum fragum. The sequence continues at coordinate 26,502,444 of OX336366.1, forward strand.
ACAATTTCACTTTCATGCCTATTGATATTATTGAAAAATGATATGGATAGACTTTGCAAAGAAACCTTTTGGATACGCAAGCTTGATAAAACCATGAACCCCAATAGCTTAAATACAAAGCTGTTACATGAAATATAAATTTTAAGTAAATGAGTTGATTTGAAGTGCTAATCGTTTTTTCCTATTCATCTTTTTTTTAAATAACACATTTTAATAAAGGATTTTAAGAATATCTATTATCTGATAAGCGCTTTTATGTATCTCATTCTGCTTGGTTTTGTGTGCAATATAGATCCGTATTAGGTTGCACATCTGTGCACTTATTTATGATTTGTATTTCATCCTTACCTGTTTAACTCAGTGTGTTATGAAATAAATATTAGAAATTTTTAGATGGGTTCACAAATTATTTAATTGCTGCTGAATCGTCAAATTCCAGTCTGAATGGGGGCTGTAGTTTTGATGTTTTTATGGCAACTAAATGTTTTTTGTAAACATTACCATTTAATACGAAATTGCACTCTCCAACACAAGTAATTTATTTTCAGCTATTTTAATGTAGCTTTAATGATGTCATGTTTGTTTATTCGTTTTCATTATTATGTACTCTGAAGAAGGTGTATGCCGAAATGTTAGTACTTAAAAAAAATAAAAAATAATAATAATATATATGTGTTGTTGTTGTAGTTATTTTGAAAATTATGTTTTCTAATAGAATCTTCCTAGCTGTAATAAGATTAATACTTATAACTTAATGATCATTCTGACCAAGTTTCAATAATATTGAGACAAAATTGTGGCCCCTAGAATGTAAACAAAGTGTCATTAAGGTCCCTTTTCCTGTAATTTTCAATAAAACCTTTCCCTTTCTATAGGGATCATCCTTATCACCTAACAATTATTCCTACCAAATTCCATCAAGATCGGACAAAACTTGTGGACACTAGAGCATAAGTTACAAGAATATGACCATGAAAGCCCATTTCCCTTGTTTTCAGTGGAACCTTTAAATTTCAATAGGGATCATCCTTGTGACCTAACAATTATTTCTACAAAATTCCATCAAGATTTGACCAAACTTGTGGACAATGGAGAATAAGATACAAGGATATGGCCATGAAGACCCATTTTCCCTTGTTTTCAGTTGAACCTTACGATTTTTAATAGGGATCATCATTATGAGCTAACAGTCATGATGACCAAGTTTTTTCAAGGTTGGACCATATTTGTGGCCCCTAGAGTGTAAACAAAGATATCATTATTAAGACCTCTATTCCCTTGCTTTCATGTGGAATGTACCTTATCCAATAGGGATCATCATTATGACTTAACAATCATTCTGGTCATTTATATTATAATATTAATTCTATAAGCTTTGTGTACTGCTTGACTCTTCACAGAGTGTGGACAAGTACATGAATGGGAAAAAGGTTACTATACATATTGATGAGAGAGCTATTTTGCATGAATTAGAGCTGAAAGCACTGAATGAGAATAACTGTAGGCCCACAACAAGAATGTCATAGTCACAATATATACCTAAAACTAGAAAAGACAAGAAATCTTGCATTAAATTTCCCATTTTTTCTGTGACATAGCAAGAAAGCAAAACCCATACAATAGGTGCAAAGTCAGCTGACTATGAACAAGCCCCCTTTTTCTGTAACACAGCCTAAAATGGCAAAATCTTGACAATATGCACCAGGCCAGGTAACTAGGAACATTCTTGGAAATTTTCATTCAATTTTGTCTATAAATGTAGGAGATATGTTAGATAGATGTAGAATGAAAGACACCTAGGCAGACAAAGAAGATGATAAAAATATGCATCCACTTTCAGTGGCTTATAAAAATATAGACCAAGGACCAGTGTGTGTGCGTGTGTGTGTGTGTCAACCTATGTTAACCCATTCCAACACAATAGAATTTTAGACCAGTCCTAATTCACAGAAGTTGCAGACGACAATTTAAAATTAATGGTATCTTTAAAATCTTTGTCTATTGTGGTAGAAAACATTGTGAATAATGAAGAAATTGCTTGTTACAAGCAATTTCTTCATTTTCCACAATGTTTTCCAAAGCTTTGATATTATGAGGCGTTTAAAAGTGTCATTGAGTGAGAATGGGTTAAGGTAACACATGAATTAGAATAAAAATTACTTACTCAAACCGTTCAAATTTGCAATTTTTTCAATCTGATTTGTTGACAAAGACAGTTGCCTGAAAAATCAAATTTTCCAATTACAGAAAGATTTGTAATACATGTATGTATGATAGGTTAGTGTGTTAGAGCAGGAGAAGAGAACATACTAATAAGTCCAGAAAGTACTGGTCCTAATTGTGCACACTGACTACAGTCAATATCTTTTTACCCCTTTAATGTACAAACCCAGGATTTTATGATGCTATGATTTTATATTTGAGAAAACATTATGGTAAAAGAAGTTATTGATTGTAACAAGCATTTTTTTCCACAATGTTTTCTACCCTACTGAAAGATTGTTTTTTAAAGAAAATTTAAATCCAATTTTTGTCGGTGTAACCTTTGAATTTGGACAGGTCTAAAATTTTGCATAACAGGAAAGGCTAATTGACAGATTACCTCTTTCATCAAAAGAATAGATTGACCAACCCAGTGATTTGGATAGACATTTTTGTTTGAGGGTGTTTTAAACATAGTAACAATTCAAGCTGTAGTTATAACATTTAGGTCGCCTTCAAATGATTGCCTTTTGTTTGAATGTCTGAGACCATACTTTGTAAGACATTGTGGAAAAAAAAGCTCTTTCTTCACTATCCACAATGTTTTCTTCCCAAAAATACATATTCTAAAAATCTCATCATAGATTGATGTCTGCAAATTCTTTGAATTTCGAATAGTCTCAAATCTTGTCGTAATGGATGGATGGATGTACAAAAGCAGTTGTGACTTTGACAGATTTTCAGAAATTGACATTGTGTTTCATATTTGTGATTCAGAAAGATAGTTTCTTCCAAAATTTGGAAAAGTGAAAGAAAAAAATATATTTTTGTCATGTATGAAGATTTTCCTGTGAAGGGATTATCTATTTTCTTTTTACAGAAAAAAAAGAGCCCTAGAAATCTTTGTGAGAAAATTAGAAATCACTTGTGACAAGCAATCACTCCTTTTCCAATGATTTCCATCTTGTCACTGCCAACTTCTTTTAATTTGGACCAGTCTAAAATGTTGTTGTCTGTTAATTGGGTTAGGCCATTTGTTGTTGATCCCTTTTAAGTGTGTAAAATCTGAATAAGGTCTACAACATGAAAAGGGTTGCTATTTTACTCAAGATCAAAAAAGGTTTTCTGCTGCTTTGAGGCATGTGGTACACTTTCAAAATAAATGTTTGAAATGAAAAATTATTTCCTTCTTCCATCTTTTTGTCTTCTTTCAAAGACTAAGTAATGTAAACAAAAATGATGGATTAATCCTAGAAGTATTCTAAAACTCTGATTAATTCCAATTAACCCTTTCCTGTACCAACACGGAATTTTACGTTCCTGTGATTTTATACCTGAGAAAACATTGTGAAAGAGAAGAAATTGCTTGTAACAAGCAATTTCTCCTTTTTCTACAATATTTTCTACCACATAGGATGGTTTCATTTCAAATTGCATCCAGTTTTCATTTTCGTCTGCAACCTCTTTCACTTTGGACCAGTCTAAAATTTCCAAAAACAGGAAAGGGTTAACAAAGTCAAGTTATGGGCTAAATAAACTGATAAGCAAATATTCTTTAATTTATGTCATTAGAGTATTACCAGTATATGTAACTTTTTATTACCTTTGGTTTAAATTCTATGCTGGTGATTTTAATTTAGTCAAAACAGTAATTTGTAATCACTTACTCGCACTGAGCCAAAGTTGACAGCGAGGCATCCATTTTCTCTATTGAAGGAATCTGGCAATACAATTTGACCACTTTCTGTTCACCTGCCTTACAACATTCCTTCTCTTCCTGTTGGAATAAATCATACAGAGAACTCAGTAAGTACATGTATAAAATGTACAATATTTCCCTTATAAATAGCTCCTTAAGAAAGATCCCTCTATAATATTTGTAACTTGCAACTAAATATTCAACTACTAAGGGATTCAAACTAGAACCCACTCTATCCCAAAGCAAGCAATCTTTCACATCATTATAGAAGCTAGCTTATATACAGCAAGCCAGTTTAAGCCCCTCTCATACGCTACTCAGCTACATACATCTCCTTGACAACTAAAAGATCACCAAAGAGACTGAAGAGACAAACTTGGGAGGGTCGCTGGCGTGTTGCAGTTTTTTCCCAGAGTAGAAATTGTCCAAAAAGTCAGTCAATTGTTAATTGTAGACAATTTGCAATTTATTATTTGGAACTCTAACCTAGATTCATCTTTCCACCCCTGAAGTAGGACTTTCCTATTCTTTGTTAAATTGACAAACAAACATTTTATTAATTTAAGCCGTCTTTTTCGTTTATTTTCAGATACCATATATCAAATTTTCTGCATTCTGTGTATTTCCACTAATTATTTGAATTCTTTGGTTTAATCACTTAATGTGAATAAAAACTTTTAGAAAGTGACAATCATGCATTATCGTTGTGCTATCAATTTTTTATAAACTTTACAAGCCCAGTTTCAAATGTGTGGTTGTAATAAATCAATTTTAAAAAAATCACCCAAAAGTAGTTTTCAATAATGCATAAGAGCCTGTTAAATAGTTCAAGCCGATCTTCATTTGTTTAACCCATTCCCACATAGTGGTGCTTTTGGACACCCCTCAAGAAAAATATTTGGGAAAACATTGTGTGAAATGTAGAAATTGCTTGTTACAAGCAATTTCTACATTTTACACAATGTTTTGTACACAGAAAGTTGAAAAAATCTAAATTTTTATAATCTTTATGATGTGGTCTGCAACTCCTTTCAATTTGAATCTGTCTAGATTATTGCCATTTGATAATATGCAAAAATGGGGTGGGGGTGTAGTAGTCAACGTTGGGTAGAATCGCTACAAGTTGACCGCAGTCCCTGTTGATACAGCTGGGATGCTATTGTTCTGGGGGTCAAAAGGTCAAATCCCAAGTCGGGCACACTTTTCTGCTTTGGTTCACAGGAAACCTGTGATCAAACACATTACTACAAATATTGGAGTGTAAACAACGACACGAAAATGAGTAACACTTACAAATTTTGCGATCGCATCTTTGATTGTGGTTCCCTTCGACTGAAAAATAAACGGAAAGTGTGGTTTTATTATTTTGTCATATATCAAATAGAGATAAACAATTTGTCATCGCTAAACGTTCAGTAAAAAACGAAATAGTAATTAGAAAACTTGACCTACCATTTTTGCTCAGGTGTGTTGCTAGGCAATTACAAACAACTAAATTAGACTGGAATTTTCACAATTAACTAGACTGGACATTTACACAAATTATTTTACATACACTGGTAAGCCTGTCACATTTTTTCACTATCCGATAAAATTATATTACACGGTGTTTCACAGTATCACCTGTCAATTTGTTACTTTTCACCTTAGCCCCAGATATTTCACAAAATAGGGCAATTATGTTTCTCAACATTTTAATTGACGAAAAAACTGAGTTTTTAATGACTGAAAAAATAATTAAGGCTTGTGGTATCTCTTTTTAACTTCATTGATTCAGGATACCAGGTCCGTGGCCGATAAGATGCTAAAGCGTAACTCTCTTTCTGTTCGGCTGATGAGCGGCAATGGCGGATCTAGAATTCCTGTAAAGACTCTGGGCCCGAGTTTAGACTGGTACCACTGTCGCCTTTAATAAAGCTTTGTTAAAGTCGACGGCGGTACCGGTCTAGGCCCGAGTTCAAACTTACCAAATTTCATTGAATTTCCCCACGAAATTAAATAATTAGGCTACATTAGCCCCCCCCCCCCCCCGCGAAATGCGCCACTTGGAAGGCTTCTTCAACCAATCTATCAGAAAGAGGGATCAACGTAATCTCAGCGGATAGTTACTGATATCTACTATTTAATCTTTGGAAACATTTAACCTTAACTCATTAATCAAGCCCTTTTACGCCCCTCAAACCCAAAGAGATTTGAAAAAATCTGGAAAATGAAGATATTGCTTGTTGCGAGTAATTTCTTCAGTATTCATAATGTTTTATACTCAAAAAGTTTAAGTTTTTTTTTTTTTTTTTTTTTGTTGTTTTGTTTTTTAAGATAGCAAAGCAAAGTTAACAGACAAAACTTTGAGGTCATCTCAGAGTCCGATGAGTGCAAACTGCCACTGGAGGCCAAAAGAAGTAGTTCTTATGTATTCCAGGAAAATTACAAACTCTGCCTGCAAGTTCATCTCTATAGACTTAGCCCTTGAAAACCATGCTTTGCTAGTTTACAGTTCTTTCAGTTCTCCGATTTGAAAAAAAAAATCATTGACTAAACATAGACGTCTGCAGCTCCTTTCAATTTGGACCAGTCTAAATTTTTGTCGTCTGGTAATCGTTTAAGAGATCCTGTTGTTCACTAAAGGAAAATGGATAAAACTAATTCTTTAGATTCCCTAAACTCTTGGATCTCATTAACATTTTATTCATCCATGTTAGCGATTGTAAAAAAAGGTAAATATTTGAACCTCATTAAGAATCTGTTAATCTTGATTCAAAATTAAACAGAAACCTTAAACTTTAAATTATAGTTTCATATCTATCTTGAGAGGTGAAAAAGGGAAAAGCAGTCTAAATGAATATCCCATATATGACAGACAGATGACCATCAAATATCTGCATTAGTTGTGCTTACATTCGACTTGTAGGGCTTAAAGTGGACCTTGCTGAAAGAGTGTCTGTTTATGAGTAATAGTCCCCCGCCATATTACTTTATAAAGAATTGTAAGTGGGCTGCAAGTGGGCTTCGATGTACATTAATTTAACCCTAGTCATGCTGAACCCGGAATATTCTTGTGTTAACAGGAGGTATAGACAAAGATCAGACTGCACATTATGTGCAGTCTGATCTTAGTCTTCACCACCTGTTAGTCCTTTTAAAGCCAACTTTGTTTATGAGAACAAATTTTCAAAAGAAATATTGACCCAGAATGAAATCATCCGGTGCTTTCGGCCCTTTGATATTTAATGCAATTCTGTAGTGGATTTTATTCAGTACGACATGAGTTCAATGAAACACGCATTGGTGATGTCAGGCAGGCTTCAGATACTCCGATACATATAGGTACACATGTATATTTAAACTTAACACTTGTTGGAAAATGAATTAAATTGGGAGGGGGGTGTCGGGGTTTTTTAATCGTTAAAGAAAAAACTAGAAATATTATTTTCTTTTATTGTAATTTCGTATTGTGGGAAATCTTATTTTATTTTCCTGATAAAGGCAGTTTTTGTCGCAATATTAAAGTGTTAATTATTAAATTAATGTCTATTAAGATATGTTCGTCAAAAAAGGTGAAAAAAATGCAAAAGCTCAAATTTTACTATTTGGTTCTCTTCGTGGTAAAAAATTGGATGAATCATTGGGACAGAGGATGTCCTACGCCTATATGATCCGGTAATTGTTTCAAAAGCTTCAGATGATATAGCGCAAACAAATTGTATCAAGGGAACTTCATTTACTTCTCCTTTCCCGTTGTTACCTCCGGATACTCATAAAACTCAAAAGGAGCTTTTCTATGACCCTTCTTTTCGTAAAAGTTTGAAGATAAATGCTCTTTATCACGTGAAAATGAATGCACGAGGTGAAATTCCTTTATATTCCCTTTTCCCTAAATTTTTAAGGAGCCTTCCTTATAACACTAAAAACATCCCTTCGAAGTTTCCAAGGTGTTCGATATTATTTGTGGACTCTATGGCCTAAAAAATATATATATATATATATATATATATATATATATATATAAGCCATAAGTGAAATTTAATAAGGCTCCTATTCCTTTATTTTCTGTTGGATCCCCCCCCCATGACGGATCGCGCTGTCAATCAAAGAATCAATCGACCAACCAAATCAATCATTAGACTGAAAGTGACCTTTGCACTGCACAATTGATTTATTTAAGCTGTAGTAACGACGCTTAGGTCGCCAACCTGTTTATAACATGTAACTGGCAATATAATTTGCGAAATTACGTCGCTTAATATCCGGGTGGAAATTTTTATAGAAGCTCAGAGGGCGTGACGAATGATCCGTCGATTAACCAATCGCGGCTATCAATCAAGGAACATACCGACCAATCAGTTTATTCATTCACCTCGAAATTGAGATTTAAACTCCGACTTTGGCCGCCATTTGTGTGAAACATTTTTGTTGTTTTGTGACTTAAATGTCGTAACTACAGCTTATTCAAGCTGTAGTTACGACGTTTAGGTCGCCAACCAACGATTCTACTTTTTTGTTACGAGCCACTGAATTTATTGTTTGCAAAATAACGCCGTTAAAAATCGAAGCGGGACTTCCTGTTGGAGTTGATGGGCATGACCAAAGGAGTAAGAGGACGTTGCCAGCGATTGGTCGATTTCGAAGGGAACCCTCCTGATGAGCCGAGACAAATTTAGTGTGAAAGTTCGAAGAGAATATCAATTGCATAGGTATTTTCGAGCTTCGTCGCGTGAATGAGAATTTATCGAAATTCACAGGACCTTATTGTCCTCAGTGTTCCAAAGGATCTTTTCTATATATAAAAAAAAAAAAAAAAAAACCCTTTGATTATATTTGTGAACTTCCATTATCCATTTCCTGTTCAGCTCCTGGTTCATACGTCCCTATGAATTCATAATTGAGAAATATGTAGAATAATAAGAAATTTTTTATAACAAGCAATATTTTTCTTTTTCCACAATATGTTGTACCCTACTGAATTAAATCTACTGTCAATTTTCGTCTGTACAACCGTTGCTTACCCGCATTTTCAGATGGATGATTTCCGATTTCGAAAGGAATCTCTCTAATGGCACTTTAAACATTTTGTAAACGTTTTATGAGGATTTGACAATATCTGTGGACTTAATCGCGTAAATGTATTTACGGACTGATAGTCAGGCGGATTTGCGGACAAACGGGCGGACAAGCAAACGGACGGGAACCACTTAGTAGATTTTTCGAATCTAGAGTAGACATTTTACTTCACCATGTTATGTCTATTCTCAAAACACATGTGACATTCTAATTTACCTCTGCTGAATCAGATCTCTTTATCGGTTATTTGTTTTACTGAATTTTCAAGTAGCGTAACGTTACTAAAATATGTATTCAATAAAAAATCAATTATTCGTTATACTGGAAGAAGAATACTTAATCTCGAACATTCATCCCCAAAATTTTCGATTTGGGGCGGCTTAACCCTTTCCCGTTTTTCAAAATTTGAGACTGGTACAATTTGAAAGAAGTTGTAGCTGGCAATTAAAAGTGACTGTAATTTGAAAAGTAACCAACCTTCACGCTAGAAAAAATTGTTGGAAAAGGTAGAAATTGCATGTAACACCCATCCCTTAAGATTGAAACAATTACAGAACAGAAGAAAATAATGTTTGTCCCAAAGGACAATCCAAATTTTCACATTTTCCCACTCAATGCCCCATTTTCTCGAGATCACGAAAGCCAGCGCTTGTTCAGGAAGGGTTATGGTAGATTTTATATCTTCTTTACTATGATAGAAGCTTCCGTTTTAAGAAACCGCTGTAGCTATAAACAAATGTTCTGTCCAAAATGTCAATTTTTATCAAAAAATTACCAAAAATGGGTGATAGATTATCAAACATCCCCCTATTTTATCCCATCGTTGATAAATCAGTTTTAAGGAATGTGACCTTTTCCACTTAGTTTTGAACTATCGTATAACTTTAAAGTTAGTTTTAAGAGCGGGAATAGTTAATTTCAAGTTTGAAAGCCAAATTCTGTCTCTATTCAGTCATGTAAATATTTTCTAGAAAAACTCATTTATAAGAAAGCGTTTGACTTTTGCTAAAAGTGCCGTACTTTGAGACATTTGAAATATCAACTGGAAAATTATTCCATAATTTGCAAGCATTGTAACAAAAAGATTTCGACGCGAAAAATTTAACTTTTGGCAAACAATATCCCTGTTTTAAGCTTGGCCTAGTGCCTGTGAAACAAAAAATGTTTCAGGAACTCTGGTGCCAGATTATTATTGATTTTTATCGGCACAGTCTGACCAGAGTGTTCACTATGTGCTCTATAGACAGATACTGACCAGCCGTCGTCATACCTCAGTTGGTAGCGCCTTAGACTCCCAATCGTCAATCATGGGGTGTAAGGGGTTCTATCCCCGGCGGCGGCACATATCTTTTCCGACATTTGTCTCTCGCTCAGTGAGATAGCAGCTGGGGGTTTGGAAAGGATGTAATGGTCGTACTGGTGCGAGATAGACAAGGAAGCCATTGTTTGGTGCTCCAGCCGCCGCGATATGACTGAAAAAAATCTTAAAACGGCGTTTAACCCCATACAAACAAAACAAACAAATACTGGCCCAAAGGTTCTTTACCCGATCAGCGAATATTCTTCTTCCAATTAGTGGCTGCCGGTCTAGTTTGTTATATGTCTGTCCTTCACGTAATTTTGAAATGGTTGGAAATGTCAAACACAGGCTCAACTATAAACAATCGCTAACATGAATAAATAGATAGATAATGAGATTCAAAAGTTTAGTGAATCGAAATATATAACATTATATATAAAAATAAAATATAAATCTGGCCCATTTTCAAAAGAGAAACAAGGCCTAACAACTATAAGTAGTATCTGAAATCGTCAAAATGATTTTTACATTGATGATTCGAATGCACTCTAATGATAGCAGATGATTTTTTTCGATGTCTGTGGTCTATAACGTACAGATGTTTGATAACTGTCAGTTGTGAGACTATAACTTCGTAACTACAGTCGCCAAACCATAAAAATGCTTAACTAAAAAGGTGGCAAATGTCGGAGTTCAAACTTCACTACCGGACTAAATGAATGATTTGGTTGGTCGACTGATTCTTTGATTGACAGCCGTGCTTAGTCAATTCTACAGAGTGATAGAAACAGGTTGGATCGCGATTCCAGAAAACGTTAGGAAAACGTTAGCTGATCGATGAACAGCAAGAACTGAGTCGTTCTATCAGGATAGGAACGAGAGAAGTAAGAAACCGACAGAAGTAAGAAAATATTGAAGACAAGCCCTGGGACGTAGTTTTACGGAAAAGGGGTGAGTCGCGGACCCACAAGTAGAACAAAAAAGTTGAAAGGTTGAATCTGCGGATCCAGATAAAAGGGGCGGATCGATGATCCGCGAGTAGAAACGAGTCGTTCCACCAGGATAGGAAATGTGGTAGTAAAAAGATGTTAGGAAAGATTGCTCCGAGACTGGCTAGGGTCAAGAGTTTGTTGATGGTTATGAGAATTTCATAACTTGAAGAAGTAGAATAATTTGTGTATGTGAAAATACCTGCTCACAAATTATTAGAATTTGACCAAAAGTTACCAGCACTGAAAAAATGCCTCGCTGTGGGTCGAATGTACATACATGCAATTTGTCCTTGTAACGGTATTGAAATAATTAATGTACGCAATCCAAAAAAAGAGACATATCAGTCTTTGCTCCTGTTATCGTTTTATACCGAGCAAAAGGCGGCACGAGCTTTATTCGTTTATTATCCTATATATATTTTTTTTAAATTCGAATCTTGTTTAATGCCTTACTTGGCAGATCGACTCTGGTCCCGCCCACAGACCCCAACGCTTGAAAGTTGCAAGTAACATGTAACAAAAAGTAAAATTAATTGTTAGCAACCTAAAACTCGTTCCTACAACTATAGTTACGAAGTTTAAATTGCCAAACCAACAAAAATGCTTCACATAGATGTCGGCCGTTGTCGGGGTTCGAAGTTTTGTTCCGGTCTATGTGAATCATTTGATTGGTTGATTGGTTCTCTAATTGGCAATTGTGATAGGTCAATTGCGATACTGTTCTAAGCACAGGGAGCGGTTACGTGTCATAGATTTAATCTAAAATGGACCAAAAGTCAAATCAAGCCTGTTAGGAACATTATTTCCTAACAGACCTGATTTGGTTCAAATTGTGTAAATATAATTTTAGACACTCGGAATAATATTGCAATAAGCCTTCGGCAAGTGCTCTTTTGTCATTGTCGGATATAAAAGAATTGTCAGATCAAAAGTTTTTAGCAATATTGCTCCATTTTAGTCAACCACATTTACCATTTCCTGTACCAAGCCAGGATTTTACGATGCTGTGATTTTTATACTTGAGAAAACATTGTGGAAAAAGAAGAAATTGCTTGTAACAAGCAATTTCTTCTTTTCCCACAATATTTTCTACCACATAGGATGGTTTGATTTTAGATAGTATCCAATTTCCACTGTCGTCTGCAACCTCTTTCAATTTGGACCAGATAGTATCCAATTTCCACTATCGTCTGGAATCTCTTTCAATTTGGACCAGTCTGAAATTTCAAAAAAAAAAAAAAAAAAAAACGGGAAAGGGTTTAATCGACGTAATCTAATAATCAAGTCAGTTATCACACGTCCTGATAACGTGCCATTCACAAGTTCATAAAACTCGCGTGAAGCCCACATGTCAGTAACATTTGGCACAAGAAACACGAGCTCTCTTGTTTAAATTGTATTTGGTGTCCAAGTAGAAAATAAGGTATGCTCTATCTTTTATCCATTTCTTCTGCTATACGGGCTTCGCCTGTATAGGAATATTAATCCATCACCATACAACAACAATTTAGAGTGGTCCAATTTGACAGAAGTTGCAGACGACAAATTTAAATTGATAAGATTTTAGAAATCTTTGGCTTTTAGGGAATGAAAACGTTGTGAATATGAAGAAAATGCTTGTAACCAGCTATTTATGCCTCTTCCACAATGTTTTCCAAAGCATTTTTGTTGGTGTGTCAAAAGCGGGATTATGCGAGAATGGTTTAAGGGACTTTAATGTAAAAAGGAGATTCACAATTTCTCCTTTTCTATTATACTTTTTACTGTTGTAGGCGGTCACTGTTTAAAATTTGCCTGGTCTTATATTTTGCTGTTTGCTTGGTTTTCATGTTTCGCGTTTTTATACAGTGCGATTAAATATGTGACTCGTCAAGCGGAAAGAACCTCTAGAGACCTTAGGGAAAGTATACCAGAGTGGCGTTAACACCTAACGTTATGAAGTCACTCGGTAGTCTTGGGATTAATTTTTGTTCGTTTGTTGGAAAGGGGTTTCACGCGACTTTTAACAGTATTTCAATCGTATCGCGGCAGCTGGAGCACCTAACCTTGGATTCCTGGTATTTCTCACAACAGTACTACCACTACACCCTTTCCGAGCCATCAGCTGCTCATCCCACTTATAGGTTTACTATTATCCATCAACCGATGGGAGACTATTGTCGAAAAGGATAATTGCCTCGGCCGGGGATCGAATCGGGGCCTTATAATTGGATTAATATGTACGGTGCTCATACATATATATGTATATACTTGTTAATATTTCTAGTACAGTACCTACTGATTACTGACAACTCAAGAGGCAAAAACTATACCTCTACGAAGAGCCTAGTTTGAATCTCAGAGACGAAGAATCTAAGGGGAGCATGGGCTGGATAGCAACATTGATCTGTCTTGTATTTCCAATACTGTCGAGGTGTTCAACAAAACTGGATGACAATGCAGAGATTAAATTCACAAATTGTGGTAAGTCTCTAAATGGTTGTTGTATAGTTAAATGAATAACGGTGGGTGACCAAAACCTTGTTACTAAAGTTTGAATAAGCCGTAGTTACAACATTTTATTGTCAAGTGACGATACGCTGAACCACTCGTCTTGACTACTATGAACAAGTGGGCCATGATGACCCTGGATCGCTCACCTGAGATACTGCAAAGGTTCGTGTATTGGCAATGTTTTTACTTTTTCCAAACTTTTTTATCCATATTGTTTTCTTTTTATTCAATTTTACTTCCTTCTGAATTAAATGATCTCTCTTCAATTCTCAACTAAATTAGGCACAGTGGACAACAACCTCTCTTAAAGAATCAGTATCTTTCCAGCAAGTTTTCGAAAACCACAAAGGTGCTCACAACAAAGAGCTAATATAAATAACACCATCATAACCTCAAGTAATTTGGTAGATGACAATCAGGCACTGGTATATGCAAAATTGAAAGTTTTAGGCCTTACGATTTTAGAAAGATTTTCATAGAATTCATAAGAGATTCTATTGGTTGTCATACAGACAAGATTTATTCGTGGATTCCTATTATCTAAAGATTTTTGAAGGAATGTCATCCCATAATCAATTTACTAAAGTTCAATTGAAATCAAATGAGTAGCTGAGTTGATGGTTTTTCAAATATATGGGTTCCTATGAGAATTCCAAGTACCCACAACATAGGGCTTAAATTAGTTACATAACCATAACCTGAAGTGTTTAGTAGAAGACCATGAGATGATGCTAAATACAAAATCTGAAAACTCTAGGTCTTGCAGTCTAGAAGATTTTTTTAAAACTATTTTCTTATTAATTCCGTCCGGTTATAATAGCAACCTGAGTTATCAAAAATTACCAACAGTTATTACAATTATTGATATATATATTTGAAGGCCATCACCCAAGGACTATTTCTGTAAAATTTTCAATGAAATCTGGGCGTTAGTTTAGGAGGAGATGATTTTTAAAGAATTTTTTCTTTATTTCTATGTAAATTCCAATTATAGGGCTTACATAATCACATCGCTATAGCCTGAAGTGTTAGAGGATAGTGGGATGATGCAATATTTGACAGCTGTATAGGCCTTAGAGTTAAGGAGAGATTTTTGAAAAAATCCTTAGGAATTCCTTTCGGTTAGCATAGTAACCGGAGCTATCAACAAATTACAATTACTTGAAGTATTTTCGAAGACTATCATCAAAGGATCATTTCTGTAAAATTTCATTGAACTCTGAGCGTTCGTTTAGGAGGGGATGAATTTCAAAGAATCTGTTCTTTGTTTCTATGTAAATACCATGTACCTACAATATTGCTCAGGTTAGCTAGAAAATGAAATGGTAAAGATTCTTAAACAATGGTGTCATGTGTTGGGCTGCTGTCAATGTTTGTTTATTTGCTAGTATTTTACACCATTTATTAAAATCGTTTGAGAATTCAAAAGGTTCAGGCAAAGCTATATTAACCCGTTCCCACACGATGACGCTTTTTGACGCCGTTTAAGAAAAGCAATTGGGAAAACATTGAGGAAATTGAAGAAATTGCTTGAATCAATCAATTTCTTCATAATCCACAATGTTTTCAACCCCAAAAGACAAATGTTGTCAAGGTTTCATAAACTTAAAATTGTTGTTGGCAATTTCTTTCAATTTGGACTAGTCTAAATGTTTCCGTGTGGTAATGTGTTTAGCTGATGTACAGTTGACTCCAAAAGCTATAAATGTTGGTAAATATAACGATACATGGTTCATATATAAAACGAAACTCTGAGTTTTAATCATGAAATATTTAAAGTAATTTGATACCATTTTTCGTTCTAGATTCATGTCCGTTTTCTATGTTGAGTACAAGCACATGAATATAAGTAAACAAATATGTTTTTGTTTGTTTAGGTCCAGACGTAATACAAAGTGTACACTTATCACCCTGTTCGACCCCGGACATGTGTATATTTAAACACGGTGATAACGTAACAGTACAAATCACCTTTACAACATCAGGTAAATATTTTCGAAATGTCGACCATCAGCGGAATCAGGGCTTTATTTGGGTCAGCACGGCTAATGAATTGCAAAGACCATGCAGATGAACATTAATACTGTAATATTTGCCAAATTCGGTTTAAAATATTGTGAGAAAAGAACAGATTGCTTATGACAAACAATTTGTTCTTTTCACACAATGTTATTGTTGTTTTTGTTTTTTTTTGTGTGTGTGTGTTTTTTTTCTCCCAAATTTATATTCTTCAGCCTGTAAAAATGCGGGATTGATACGTAGTGGGTTAAGCAGTAGGTCATCATAATGTTTATCACATTGTATAGTTCCGGCGATAACGTAAAGTTCATATCACCTTTTCAACATAGTGTAAATATGATATCAAGGTTTAACCTATTCCAAAACAAGCCCTCCTTTTTACGCCCCTCAAGAAATAAGATTTGGAAAACATTGTGGATAATGATAAAATTGCTTGTATCTAAACCAAAAGACAAATATTTTAGAAATTTCATTAACAGCAAAATGACGTTGGCAGCTTCTTTCAATTTGGACCAGTCTAAAATGTGGATGTTTTGGAATGGATTAAAACAAGTGATAACACAACACCCCTCCGACCATTAAAAAGATACATTCGATCCGGCTTTATAGATAGAAAAGCTAATGAGCAAGTCTTCTTTATTCTGATACATTTTATCATATTTTATTTTATTTATTTTATTACATGTATTAATATTTTAAGTCAAGAGTAGCTTATCGGCTCCGCAGCGCTTATCACTTCCTTTCTTTTTTTAAAAAAAAGCAGGTGAGCGGGCAGAAGACAAAACGATAGATAGATAATTGATCAATCGCTGAACCTATCCATTTACTCCATAGACTATTCCCATTGACTCCAACAGGATGTTTCGCTTCGATTTAAACGGTGTTACATATGACTAGAATTTATGGCTAGTAGCATGAGAAAAAATAATGGTTGGTTTGCAACTTGATTAAGTTATAGTTATCACGTTTATGTCGTCAAACCAACAAAAATATCGCACAAAATGGCGGCCAAAGTCGGAGCTCAAATCTCAATTCCAGGATGAATGAATGAATTGATTGGTTATTTGATTGACATCACGATTGGTAACTTCGCAATCTATAACCTTGATGGTTATGGTATGCTGTCGCGTTCATAATTGACATATTGCTAGCCACGCCATCTGCCCTCCAATAGGAAGTTCGACTTAGATATTAAGCTAAATTTATGGTCACCTACAGGGAAACAAAATTAAATAGTTGATTAGCGACCAAAACATCCTAACTGCAGATTGAGTGAGCTGTAACTACAACGGTAAAATCGCCAAACTATCAAAAAAGCTTAACATAGATGTTGGAGACCAAAGTTCAATTCTGGTTTAAATCAATGATTTGAATGGTCAATCGACTTTTGGATTGGTAGCGGAGACCGTCAGTTAGGTTCGTTCTTTTTTGTAGGCCAAGATGTTAAACACATTCAGACTAAAGTGTCAGGTATTGTAGCCGGTATACCAGTTCCCTTTCCCCTACCCAGATCAGATGGCTGCGAGTTCTGTAATCTAACATGTCCATTGACACAGGGTCAACACGTGTACAGTAACACATTCCCAGTCTTGCCATCTTATCCTCAGGTATTTTAAAAATAGTTATTTGTTACCCATTGATCAGTCAATGGTAATCTATTAGAACATACACATTTAGACATTGTTTTGGGAGACCAAACACTCAATTAATCTATTTCAACACGATGACGCTTTTTGACGCCCAAAGAGGAAAAACTTTGGAAAACATCGAGGAAAATGGGTTGACAAGGCCGATAAATTTGAATATAAACTAATAGATCCATGTCACTCAAATAAATCATCATTTGGAGACTAATTGTTGATGGATGTCTTCAGCGTCCATCAGTGTCACCCAATTTGAAGCCCCAGTCGGACATTACTAGGGTAGAAGAGAAGTAGAGCCCGATTCGGTTCGTTTTTTTTTTTTAAAAACCTGTTTCCCCCAATAACTGTACATCTCGAAATTGGCGTAATACGAGGATTTTATATATTTCATAGAAAGCGTAAAGACTCCTTTAACCTACGAAAACACCTACTAATATCAGCGTAGATGCGGCCACGGTTTCAATAACGCGGTGTCTTTTAATTATATAGTGAGTAATTTGTCTTCTATTTCGAGAACTCATCATACCAGCTGTTTACCGCGGGAGTGATAAGCTATACAGTAACGCATGTTCAAAGAAGTTCCTTTGATGTACATTATTATCATGAATTCGCCTTTTTTAAGCTATTAGTTGGTCGCGGAAGGTTTAAAAAGATATACAAAATCTCTCATTTGTTTCTTATAAGTAATAATTCGCTAATAATATTGCTAACCAATATCATCGAAGCTTTTTAAATGATATCTTAACTATTTGTGGACTGTCATCGGAAAATGACCATCTCGGAAAACTAAAGAAATATTGATCTTGAAAGCTAGTAAGACTATGATCAAGAGAATTTGGTTTGACGTCACTTTCAGTAGTAATTCAGTTCAACCGCAGTTGGTAAGTGCACCTAACCATGGCTTCTTCTCATTTTTCACACCCGGACATGTACATGTAAAAATGCAACAATAAATTTGAGCCATTAGCTGATCAGCCTACATAATAGACAAATCACCATATTTCCACCCGTGAGAGAAAAATGACGCGCGTGGTATTGGCATATTTTACCGAACTTTGGATCGTTTTCAGGACTCTAGACTAGAAAACATCCTGTATTACCATTAAGCCAACCAGGTAAGGCGAGACGTTATTCTTAATAAGATTATCTAGATTCCATTTTCTACACCGAAATGGGCATATCACTCGACCATGCCAACAGGGACGTCCATCATAAGTACTTTCAGTGCTTTGATATTTTGTGTGTTACTTGTCCAAATTTCTTTATGTTAATTGTCTAAAAATATTTGCAGACCTCCATAAAAAAACGGAATAAATGGTGCACTTGCAAGCAAAGTAGTTCCATGAACAAGAGAGCCACTAGCCTTAAAGCGCTCATCAGAGTCGATGACTTTAGAAGTAAAATAGCACAAGTGACTATATCTTGCTCTAACCAGACCTGTTATGAAAGTCTCGATTCAGACATGAAGACTAGAAAGACTTTCTTATCATGTTTCAAGATATTTATAACAGAAGTAGAGTATCTATATAGCAAGTAAGGTTTTATGAGATCTGACCTAGTGCCTACTTTCTCATCAATATCAAACTCGATAGTTTATCAAAGAGACAAACATTCCAACCAAATATAAAGATGTTTGATACAAACATGTGACCTTAGAGTGCACACAAGTTTGTTTTTTTAAAAAAGATTTGACTTGGTTTTTAAACCCATGTGACCCAATATTAAACATAACCAAGATATCATGCAAACAATCATTCAGACAAACTTTTGGGACATTTGAGCCAAAAATAAGGCATCTTGATTACACTAAAGATTTTTCTAAGATTTGACCTCATGACATACTTTTTTTACCCCTTTTGACACAATATCAAGTTCAGAAAGACTATGCAGACAAATATTCTGATTAAATATCAAGACATTTGTGCCGAAAATGTGACCTCTAGAGTGCATACAAAGTTTTTCTAAGATTTGAACTAGTGACCTAGTTTTTTACCCCATGGGACCTAATATCTAACTTGACCAATTTATCATGCAGACAAACATTCTTACTATATCATGACATTTGAGCCAAAAATTTTGTCTCTAAAATGCACACATGCTTTTCCAAAGACTTGAGCTAGCAGCCTAGTTTGTGACCTCATATGACCCAATTTCAAACTTGTCTGAAATATCATATAGACAAACCTGCTGATTTGTCATTTCAAAAAAAATCAAAATTTTACAATTTTTACAAACAAAACGCTTACCAATGGAACAATCCTGCCAATTTTGGTCCATTTTTGACAAGTGGTTTAAAAGGAGAGGATGTTTAAAAAAAATTATTGAAGACGGACTAAGAACACTGATGGATCATAAAAGCTCCCTTTGACTCCTATGTGGTAGAAAATATTGTGGGAAGAAGAGAAATTGCTTGTCACAATAACGTTTTCACGAGTATAAAATCAAAGCGACAAACTATGTCGCTATCACGGGTTCTACTGGAAAGGTTTAATGAAAACAAAAGATTCTCTTCATCAATAAAGTAAAATTGTTTAAAATGTCACAAGTAAGCTCATTTATTTCCTTGAAACAAACAAGGTAAAAGCTATGGTGTTAGCTCGTAGTTTATCTTCAAACAGCAGATCTCATGAAATCTTGACAAAACTGAAAGCAGAATAAGATTTATTCTTCTGTAACATGTAGATAAGTAAAAATAAGTTTAGGTATATGTAGAAATACATACAAAATTTAATTCTGTTATCATTAAAAATTTCATTACTTGATATTTTAACAGAGAATAAGAAAAATCATATTTTAACATGTTCTCTGAAAAAAAGTCACCCGAATATAAAGCTCTTGTCACTTACACAGATTGTGACTGTCAATCAACAAATCAATCAATCAATCAATCAATCAGACCACAGGTGAACTCTGACATTGACCAACTTTTATGTGATGCATTTATATTGGGTAGGCAAATTAAACAAGCTGTATTAACAACCCTTTTCTTTTTGGTTAAATACAACTTTTTGTTAGGGTATCTCTTTCAAAGACAATTTTTTTTAAGAAATTTAGAAAATCTGTTGTTGTTGTTGTGTTTTTCATGGTATAATACATTGTGGATAATGAAGAAATTACTTGTTCATGCAAATTCTTCAATGTCCACAATATATTCTACTCCAAAAAACATAGAATTTTAGAATCTCATTAACCTAAAATTTCATCAGAAATTTCTTTCAATTTGGACCAATCTAAAAATTTCCTATGTGGGAATGGGTTAAAATAGCGGATTAATCTGGAAAGGGTTCATAAAATAATTCTATAACAAATTCCAAGATGATCCCTTTTTGTGGGCCAGGGCACATACACAATCATCTGCAATTCTTCTTTTCTTCAAATCATTTTCTTTTTCTTTTATTTGTACAATGAAAATGCATTAATTTCGGATTTTATATAGATAGCATAAACCAAATTTGTTTCTTAGGTCTTAAACCTGTCCCAAAATGAAAGGTTTTAAAGAAGAAATTTTAAAGTGGATAAAATTCTAAAAGTAACCATTCAATTGGGTAGATGATATTGTAGAAAAAGAGTTTGTTACAAGCAATTTCTTCTTTTTCTACAATGTTTTCTCACTTTCAAGCCACACAGACGTAAA
Source organism: Fragum fragum (assembly GCA_946902895.1). Classification (NCBI taxonomy): domain Eukaryota; kingdom Metazoa; phylum Mollusca; class Bivalvia; order Cardiida; family Cardiidae; genus Fragum; species Fragum fragum. The sequence goes on from OX336366.1 coordinate 26,523,484, forward strand.
AACCAGGATTTGAACAGGAAAGAGTTAATTTTTTGTCACAATATCCAAACACAATGCATGTTCACCTTTAATGCAAATATTTTAAAACTACTCACTTTCTTTAGTTAACCTATTACCAACATTTTAAGCGCAAAAGAATTAAGGTCTTTAACCCTTTCCTGTTTTGCAAAATTTCAGCCCTGTCCAAATTCAAAGGTTTTGCAGACAAAAATCTAAAATATATTTTATCTGAAAAATAACCATTCAGCAGGGTAGAAAATATTGTGGAAAAAGAAATTACTTGTTACAAGCAATTTCTTCTTTTTCTACTTTGTTTTCTAAATTATTAAATCCTAGGGACATAAAAAACAGAGATTAAACAAGATTTAACAAGAAAGTGTTAACTATATAGTGAGAAAACTGCCTACCATCATTTTCTACCCCATATGATCCTTATTTTACAAATAAAACCTAATTTTCAATTTTTATATTAACTTTCAAATCATGCCAACACCTTTCTCATTTTTCATTACAGATCAAGCTACCTGTTAAATGGGAGTTGTTAGATGATGGAAACACTATCCTGTGTTTTGTATTTGCTATGGCTATAAATGGTTGAATATTTAGTAAATAAAATGTCCGAAAATGTGTCTTTATTCTATAAACTTAATCTTATCTAATCCTTCCCTTGATAATAAAAAAAACAAAAAAAAAACTCATCGGTGAGCAGAATTGCTATTCTGCATATTGTGACAAATTAAAAGCAATCAAGATTTGGACAAGCTGAAAAATAGCTGAGGAAATATTGTGGGAGAAGAAAAAGTGCTACTCATTAGAAACTACTTCTATCCTCACAATGTACTGTTGATACAGTGGAATCCTCTTAATTGCAACCCTGATAATAGTAATTCACTGCTTAATTGCAACTGGTTAATCCTTTCCCGTTTTTGGAAATTTTAGACTAGTCCAAATTGAAAGAGGTTGCAGACGACAATGAAAACTGGATGCCATTTGAAATGAAAGCATCCTATGTGGTAGAAAATATTGTGGGAAAAGGAGAAATTGCTTGTTACAAGCAATTTCTTCTTTTTCCACAATGTTTTCTTGAGTAAAAAATCACAGGAACGTAAAATCCCATTTTTGAACGGGAAAGGGTTAAATGCACAAACATCAGATTTAAAGAACAAATAGCTCCTCTTAATAACAACTTCTGGTAATTGCAACAAAAGTGTTGACAAATTGTATTGCTATTTACAGGATTCCACCGTAACAGATTCACTTTCATTTAGACACATTTGAACTGTTGTCTGCAAATTGATTACTAGTCATTGGACCAAATTTTAGAAGACGTTAACATTGTCAAGGGCAGGTGCCCATCAATGACAGCTACCTACATAAAAATTTGAGCATCGTAAAATGAAAGAGCACTGGCAAGCCCACTGAATCTGACAGGAAATTCGACTGAGATATTTAGTGGTGTTACATGTATTTTGAAAAATCAAAGGCCTGAAAGGCCTCAAATGCAGTCTGGACTGTATATTAACAATTTGTATGATAGTTGAAGTCATTCTCTGATTTGTCTGTTAAGTTTTCCTTATTATGAATTCAGTACCAACTATAGCTGATACACTATTTTGAACCCAACTAAAACAACCAATAACTTCACACATTGAGACCGAACACCCAAGTTTCACACTTGACAACAGAGCCACTAAATGGGTACGAATGCATTTTCAATACAATATTGGATTTTTGATTATGTGACATTGAACCCTTATTATGATAGGCGTTATTCTTATTAAATAGATTAAGTGGTGCATCACTTTTAGAATTTATAGCTTATTTTATTTTTGATTGTTTTTTGAATATTACTCCAGTAATAAAGTCGAAAGTGAAAAGTATCTGAGAGGTTAAGATTTGTTTGTTCTGAATCAGATCAAAATGGAGAAGAGAGAAAGTAGAACTTGTGAAAGATTGTAAATTTGAAAATGATATCAGATTCCGCCGTAATACATGTTTTTGTTAGTTTTGTTTTAGTATATATAGTATAAATATATACAAATAACGAAAATAAAATAAACATGAATTTTTTTACAACAGACGACCAAACCTCAGTATAACAACCACCCCGCTATTACTACCACTTTCAGAAAGTACTGCAAGTGGTCGTATTAGAGGGGTTTAACTGTATTTTGCAAACTTATAATTTTTTATATTAGTTAAGCTACCTTGTTTGAGATCATCATGTGAAGAAAGTGATCCATTAATTAAGTGAGTACAAAACAGATTCACAAAGATGAAAATGCTTGCTTGCATCAACAACTCTATAATTTTAAGCTTACTATTTGAAGTCTGCCTTTTACATCAGGTTATTTGCAATTAGGGATTATAGATAAAGTAACTAAATTCATGATACAAAATGTTCGTTATCAACATAAACCCTTTACTAGACAACAAATTTGAGACTGTATCAAACTGAACAGAAAGTATACTTTCTTAACCCATTATCAGACAACAAAATGTTAGATTGGTCTAAATTCAAAGAAGTTTCAAATGATAATCTAAAGTTGATGGAATTTTGAAAATCTTCGTCTTTTAGGCTATAAAATATTGTAGTATATGAACACATTTTAAGTAACAAGCAGTTTCTTCATTTTCCAAAGCTTTTTTTTGTGGGACATGAAAAAGCATCATCATTAAGGAATGGGAATATGCCTCAGAGAATAAGATATTAACATTTATTTCCATTTCAATGAAATTTTTTTCACTTGCTAACTACAATATGAATTACATCTTTCAGTCATAATTAATGGTCACAAAAATAGAAGTTGCAGCGGACATTTGACCTTTTCTTACACAATTCCCCTGCTTTTCGTAAAGCACTGTGGAAAATGAAGAAATCTATTGTAACAAGCAATATCCTCATCATGTTTTCAACCCAAACAGGCCAACGTTTTTCAATTCCAATTACTAAAAGTTGTACCATGCAAATTCTGTGAATTTGAACCAGTCTTAAATTCCATATTCTGGTTATGGATTAACCCATTTTCATAAATTTACAAAATTTCAGACTGGTCCAAATTCAAAGAAGCTGCAGATGACAATTTCAAGTTGATGGAATTTTAACATTTTTGTCTTTAAAGATAGAAAACATTGTGGATAATGAAGAAATTGCTTGACACAAGCAATTTCTTCATTTTGCACAATGTTTTCCAAAGCTTTTCTCTCCAGGGTCGTAAAAAAGGAGGGATAGTGTGGGAATGGGTTAGAAGATAATACAAAAAGAGTGAAGACCATCTAATAGAGTTGAAACATTGTAAGACTAGACATGTCGCAGACACAGATGCCCCTGCTTGAGTGCTTGTTACCTGGCCTTCAGTTGTGACCTTGAACTTGAAAGTATCTAACAGAACTTCTCACATGACATTTGTTCTCATAAGGGGGATAACTGTGCCAAGTAATTTTGAAATCCATCAATTAATGTAGAAGATATGCCCTGGACAAGTAATTGACATACACACACACATACACAGAGATAACTCTATATGCCTGTTGTCATTACATGGCAGGGGCAAAAAAAAAAAAAAACAATTCCTCCTTTCCCACTGATATTTAATTTATCCATTTATATATGTATATATATCAGAATAGAAAAAACAAGTTTTTGAACTGAAGGGTGTTAAATATTTAGGTTCTTATTTATACACATATTCAATGATAACTTTGAAAAGCACTGAGTGTCTGTATAGGTCTTTTCCGGTGTGTTCGGTGGTGTCTCGTAGATGAGTCTGTATGAATGTGAATCTTGTAACTGTTTTAACATTTCCTCTGATTTCACCAGTTCTTTGGTTTTTGATAAAATGTCTCTTACATACTGAAAATAAATTAAATTGGTCATGATTATTCAATGATGAAACATATACATGTATATCACATTCTTTTCAGAGGCAGAGCATGGAAAATTCTGATTTGCAAACCCAAATGCAATTTTTAGGGAAATAAAGAGGGAAGAAAGAAAATACTGGTTTCTGGCAATTTCTTCATTTCTTGCATTTTTTTCTTCAATATAAAATATGATGATTAACAATCTACTGCCCTTTGTCTGTCCTTCCATCTTTTATTCTCCCCCAAATGATAGAGAAACCTAGACTTCCATGTGGCTACACATACTGATTTGTCAACTATTTGGTACTACCAAAAACGTATCACTCAACGCTATTTTCCATTATTGGATGTTGATATTGAATACAGGAGCTTATGGTAAGAGATTTTGCTCCTCAAATTAGTTCTTAGCACAAAACTTATCAAATTAATTGAGTGGGGACAGAAATGGCAAGAACTACTGTACTAACGTAATAATTTGTATTCTATCATGATCCCTCAGTGAAAAATGTCAAGTTTACTGTTATTTTGTGCTCTATTACAGAAACTGTTATCGTCAATGTCTTCTATCTCAAATCAATTCAGGACTTTTGCTGGTGGTAACCAATATTGCCAAATGCAAAAATAAAACTCAATTGTTTATCAACCAAGAGCTGACAGTGTGCAGCAACCCTCCAGGCGCTGGATAGTAACAGCAATTCAATGTCGACATTAGACATAATTCTACAACATGAACATCAGAATAATCAGTAATTTCTTCAATCATGACTTTGAACATGTGTCTAAAAGTTTCAAACCACAATCCTAAGAACTAATAGAATATCAAAAACTTGCACTTAAAATTCTAAGTCAAGAAAGGTTGAAACTCTACTAAAATGAACATCAGAGCAATCATCAATATTTACTAAGGGGTTAATATTTCGATTACAGAGGCATTTGCATTGTTTCATAACAATGGCAACAGTAGGAACAGAGGTTAGACAATTGCTTGTAAAACATAAATAAAGAATTTCTAAGTGAAAAAGGGTCAAAATTCCACTATAATGAATATCAGAATAATGAATCATTTCCTAGGGGCGGATACTACCGTATTTTCCCTTAATGTCCAGACAGAAAAAAATAATTAATATTTTTTGTGTCCGAAAACTTGGGAAATTATTTTCCTTAGTGTCAGAAATTTAAGGGTTACAACTGCACTACGGCGAAAGTTTGTCATATACATGGTTAAATGCTCACGGCAGGAGATTTACGGGCAAGTCTTAGGAATTTTTAAAACGCCGTCAAATGTGTGATTAATCCAAAAACTACCTCATTTAAAATTTCTTCATAAAAATCCGTGGCTAAACAATACAATAATGTGAAACAATATAAAACTTGAGCTTACACAGATTCACAAACATAACATTTCAGTTCAAAAAACAAATAGGCCTGGTGCGCATTTGAGATGATGCAATAATTGACCTTTTTCCCTACTTGATCTGTTAAATATTTGATGGAATTCATTTGTACTAAATCCGATTACATAATGTATTTGTTCATTTATTTTCAGGTGACTGTGTACGTTCCGAGAATGAATCTAATGGGAGGTGAAGATTCAAAAATATTTCATTAAAATAACATTCAGAACAAACTGCATATGAAAGTTAACAAGAGCCATGTCAGACATGGCCATCCCCCGCCATAAAGCTTGATAGTAAACTGAAGCCAGTTAGATTTAGGCTTCTTATGCACTGCATTTCTTCTCAATGAGTTTGATAATAGCTATTATACTTTCAGAGATATGCTCAGGACAAAATCTAAGTCTTTAAAACAACAAAGGCAAACTCCAAAATTATGCAAGCAAGAGTTGTGGTTCTTGTGCACTACACTTTTCCTCAATGAGATCCATCGACCTATGAAGTTTCAAGTTGATAGCAATTATACTTTCAGAGATATGCTCTGGAGACCATTACTATATCCCCTTTGCCAAAATAGCAGGGGATAAAAATATCTAGTAAAAGCCCTAGCAATAAAAAAAAGGCTGTGGAAGGCATATTGATTTTCCAGTAAGGTACTACCCAAGCACAAAAGTTGTATCAGACTGCAATCAAGGCAGATTATCTGTTTAAATGATCATTGTGTAAAACTTCAATGAACATGCTAGTCAGTCAAGAAACAAAGTGTGACAAACAATAAACCAATTATGATCGTATGACCTATGATATAGCTGACAGTTAACATCTACCTTTCTGAAAATGATCATAAAAATATTTTCAAAAAGACAGCTTTAACAATATTGTAAGTTATATCAATCAAATTAAAACAAGAAGCACATGAGGGCCGGAGACGCTCTAATGGTTATCAAGTTTTCTGTTAATGAAATCTGATATTTCGGAAGTTAATTGCTTGAAAAAGAAAGCATAAAAAAATAATAACGAATTGGACTTTATCCCCTTTATTATTTTGGCAACCGTCCATAAAGCCCCTTCCTAGTGTTTCATGACAGATCCACTTCATTTCCAAAAGGAAGTTTACTTATGACCCTACAATCATACTGTGAAATTTTCATTATAATCAGATAATAATTGTGGACTTAATCACGTAAACAGGATTGTTTGAGTGAAATTTCATAAGGCCCCTTTTCCTGTGTTTTCTTATGGATCCATTTCATTTCCGAAAGGAAAGACAATCTGATAATAATTGTGAACTTCATCACATAAACAAGAATGTTTCAATCAAGTTCTCATAATGCCCCTATTCCTGTGATACTTTATTGTTAGTTTAACCATTCCGTGAAAGTGAATCCAATGAAATATTGGGACTTCATTATGTTAACTAGAATAATTAGAAAAAATCATATGGCCCCTTTTTACATGATCTTGATGGATTGTACCCAATTCTGAAAAGAACCATCCTTGATTGTACAATCATTCTGTGAAATTTTGAAGTGAATCTGGTGAAATCAAGGGACATTGTTGTGTTAATTGGAATATTTAAGAAAGTATTTCATAAGGCCCCTTTTCATGTGATACTTGCTGTATCAGATACACAGAGTCTGATAAAGACTGCGGACTTTATCTTTGTGTAAAGATTTTAAAATAAATTTTCATAAGGCTCCTTTTCCTGTGATACTTGATGGATCAGGTCTAGTGTCAATATCAACAATCCTTATTATTGTACAATCATTCTAAGAAAGTTTAAAGAAAATCTGATGAAAGCTCTGGACTTGGCAACAAGGATTATAAATGAAATTTTCAAATGACCCCTTTTCCCCTGATACTAGACAGCTCAGGCCTAATTTGGAAAGAAACAATCCTAATGATAGTACAAACATTCTGTTAAAGTTTAAACAGAATCTGATGAAAACTGTGGACTTATTTTGGTAGAAGGATTTTAGAATTAAATTTCATAAGGCTCCTTTTCCTGTGATACTTGACGGATCAGGTCTAATGTCAACATCAATAATCATTATTATAGAAAATCTTATAAAAGCTCTGGACTTGGTAACAGGGATTTCTAAATAACATTTCCATAAGGCCCCTTTTCTTGTGTTTCTTGACAGTTCAAACCGCATTTTGAAAAGAATGATCATTATGACCTTACAATCATTCTGTGATAGTTTCAACAAAATCTGATCAAAGCTTTGGCATCATTGTGTTAACAAAGATTTGAAAAATATTCATACAGCCCCTTTTCCCATGTAACTTGATGAATCTGACCAAAGTCTGAAGATTACTGTACTTACAAAGTATAATCATTCTGTTTGAGTATGAAGAATACCCAATGAAATCTGTTGACACTATAGCATTAATTAAGATTTTTTAATTAAATTTTCATAAGGCCCCGTTTCCCGTGTTTCTCGCTGGATCAGACCTTATTTTGAAAGGAACATTCCTTATGATGGTGGCCGCCGTCATAGCGCAGTTGGTAGTGCGTCGGACTATCATTCAAAGGGTCCCGAGTTCGATCCCCGACGGCGGCAATACTCTTTCCGACATTTGTCTACCACCAATGGGCAGATAATCGTAAGCCTATGTGGGATAGCAGCTGGAGGCTAGGAAAGGGTGTAGTGGTAGTACTGGTGCGAGAAATACCAGGAATCCATTGTTAGGTGCTCCAGCCGCCGCGATATAACTGAAAGATTGTTAAAAGCGGCGTTAAACCCCATTCAAACAAACAAATCCTTATGATGGTACAATCATTCTGTGAAAGTTTAAAGTGAATCTGATGAAATCTGGGGACATCATTGTATTAACTAAGATTTTTTAATTAGATTTTCATAAGGCCCCTTTTCCCGTGATACTTGACAGATCTGACTGACTTTCGACAGGAATAATCCATATGATGGTATAATCATTCTGTGAAAGTTTGAAGAGAGTTTGTTGAAAACAGTGGACTCTAGCAGGTTAACTAGAAACTCTTAATTAAATTTTCGGATTTAAATAAGATTAAATTTCCTGTGTTTCTTTAAAGGCTCTTTTTCTTTCAACAGTCTAATTTCATGTTAAGGTTAGGATTATGAAATAAGTGGGCCACAATTACATATAAAGACTATGAACCTGGGGATCCAAAAGTCTAAATTACAAATTCAAAGGCTTAAGTGCTAGTTTGAAGGAAGGAAAAAACTTTTTTCAGAAATAAGAAAGAAGTCTGTGAACTGATGCTTTGTGCCTATACCCCCCCCCCCCTGGCTCCGCCCCTGTAGACCCGAGGAACATGATTTTAGCTATTTTGTAAGAGGTCAATATACTGATGCTTCATGCAAAATATCAAGGCTCTACGCCTACTGGGTCAGGAGGAGAAGATTTTAAAGATTATTTTGAAATTTCACTTTTGTTGCCATGGCAACCAGAGCTTTTAAGGGATTTCAATTCTTTTAGCTATTTTTAATGGGACCACCTAAGGAACATTTCTGTTTAATTTGATTCAAATCAGCCCAGTGGTTTGGGAGGAGATGTCATTTAAAAAATCGTTCTTTATATCTATATAACCCCCCCCCCCAGGGCTCCACCCTGGGGACCCGAGGATCATGATTTTGCTATTTTGAAAGAGGTCATTATACTAATGCTTCATGCAAAATATCAAGGCTCTACGCCTTCTGGGTCAGGAATAGAAGATTTTTAAAGATTATTTTAAAATTTCACTTTTGTTGCCATGGCAACCAGAGTTTTTAAGGGATTTCAATTCTTTTAGCTATTTCTGAAGGGGACCACCTAAGGAACATTTCTGTTAAATTTGGTTCAAATCAGCCCAGTGGTTTTGGAGGAGATGTCGTTTAAAGAAATTGTTGACGGACGATGGACAAAAGGGGATCACAATAGCTCACTTGAGCACTACGTGCTCACATGAGCTAAAAATATAGTTTTGAATAATAAATCATAAATTGACTAAAATATACAGATTGCCGATTTCTGTGAACAAATATGAGCCTAATTTCTACTTTGGGGAAGTTATGCACCATATGGAACCTCCTGAAATCTGGTTGTTCTCTTTGATGTATGTCACAACCCTCTACTCTCATAGGGTAGAATGGACAGGCCAGAAATTCTTGTCATTGAGAGAGTAATAATCACAAATTAGGATTATAAGTAGTTAAGGAAAAAGTAAGTTATAACCATAATAAACATCTTTTATTTTTCTTTATATAATTGATCGGTTGATAGGTTGCAGTTCTGAAACAGAAAAACTTGTTTGCATTTCTGTATATGTGGAGCGAATACCCAGGGGAATTCTTCTTGGGAAAAATCTGTGGTTTCCTGAATGTAGTCTGATGTCCAGAAATTGCTTGAAAAAATTATTGTATTTTTGGTTTAATTCAAATGAACAAAATGGATCACACATGCAATCAAAGCTAAATGGATTTCAATGGCATAAAACTGGGCAAATAATGTGGCCTCTCAATTGACTTTTTGAAGACAGATCATTTGGATCAAGTTTTTTCAATTTGGCAAAAAGGAAAATTAACCTTGGGAGGCTCTGAGTGCGGGTCTAAATGGGTGATTTAATTGGTCTATTGATTCTTTGATTGATATCAGCGATCCATCAATTGATTGATAAAATGTTAAACTGACCTTATTTATATCTTCAACCTTCTGAGAACAAGCACCCAACCTTTCTTCTATTGCCTTTTGATTTATTGAATCACTACTGTCGTCAAACAATTTCTCTAGCTGTATGCAGCTTTCTTCTACTGGCTTGGAGTTGGCTGAATGAACCTTGATTAAATACATGAATAGAATAGATATGAGCATCTTTAAGCCATTTCCTCACATTCATGAGGCATAAAAGAACCCAAGAAAAATGCTTAAGAAAACTTTGTGGAAGATGAAGAAACAAACATTGCAACAAACATTTTCTTCATTATCCATTTTTTCTTCCCCCAAAAGCAAATAGGTTTAAAATTTCATCTACCAAAAATTGCTATCTGCAACTTCTTAAAATTTGGACCAGTCTATGTTTTGTCTTTGGTAATGGGTTAATCAATTTCAATGTTATATTACTTCCAGGTTACATGTATATTGCACAAGCAAAAAAGAATTTTCTGCATTTTTCATCTTGATTTCAACCAAGAAAGACATTTGTTTTAAATTCTGTAAACTTAGAAATGTCATCTGCAACTGCATTGATTTTGGACCAGTCAAAGTTGATGGTAACAGGTTAGAGTTTATTAACCCTTTCCTCTTTTGCAAAATTTTAGACCTGTCTAATTTCAACAGTTTTGGAGAAGATTCAAAGTGGATTTAATTAGAAAATTAACCATTAAGTAGGATAGGAAATGTTGTTTAAAAGAAAACATTGACTGTCACAAGCAGTGTCTACTTTTTCAACAATGTTTTCGATTTCAAAATGACAAGGATGCAAAAATCAGGGATTGAACAGGAAAGGATTAACATAATCAGAGTTTTATTTGATTGCAGATTTATCCATTGATTTAATATCAACCCTTTCCTATACAAACCAAGCATTTCACATCGCAGTATTTCATACTTGAGAAAACATCATGGAACAAGGTGCCAAATTGTCACAAGATAGGCCCTTCACACTGCTTAATATTAACTGGGGGTTTGAATAGAACTGATGTTATTTTGAATGAATATTTTTTGTCAAACAAAGTATGAAAAACAACAAAGGGCAATAACTCAAAATATATGCTAGGTAGAGTTATGGTTCTTGTACACTGCACTCCCACTTGGTGAGCTCTATCCATCCACGAAGTTTCATGATTCTAGCTATTATACTTTTAGAGATATACTCTGGACAAGATTCAAGTATGAAAAACAACAAAGGGCAATAACTCAAAAAATAGGCCAGGTAGAGTTATGGTTTTTGTGCACTGCACTCCGTATTGCTGGTAAACTGAAGCCAGTTAGACTTAGGCTTTTTGTGCACTGCATTTCTTCTCAATGAGTTTGATAATAGCTATTATTCTTTGAGAGATATGCTTCTGACAAAATCTTAGTCTTTAAAATAACAAAGGGCAATAACTCCAAAATTATGCAAGCAAGAGTCGTGGTTCTTGTGCACTGCACTTCTCATCAATGAGACCAATCCACCTATGAAGTTTCAAGTTGATAGCTATTATACTTAAGGAGATATGCTCTGGACAAAAACTTAGTCTTCAAAATAACAAAGGGCAATAACTCCAAAATTATGCAAGCAAGAGTTGTGGTTCTTGTGCACTGCACTTCTCCTGAATGAGATCTATCCACCTGTAAAATTTCAAGTTAATAGCTATTATACTTTAGGAGATATGCTCCAGACAAGCTTAGTGAAGGAATAACAGACGCAGACCATTTCTTTATCCCTTTCGCCAAAACGGCTGGGGATAACAAGCAATTTCTCTTCCTTTCCTACAATATTTTTAACCTCATAGGATGGTATCATTTAAGGTAGAATACCTGTAATGCGAAACATCAGAAAATCGGTAAATTTGCAGATTTTAATTTGCTAGCAGAGAAAGTAAAATGACATGGTAAATATGTCATAAAAGTAATCATAACTAAATGTAATGACATCACACGAGGAATCCCAATGTCAACTGAGGAATCACAACATTACCGATTCCAAAAAATGAGCAACACGGTACTCTAACTTAAAATTGCATCCAATTTCATTGTTGTTGGTAACATCTTTCAATTAGGACCAATCTAAAGTTTAAAACAACAACAACAACAACAACAAAAAAAAAACCACCAAAAAAACAGAAAGGGTTCAGACCTGAGAACGGGTTATATGTTTCCATTCATGTCGATAGATTTTCTTTAGTTTTGTCTTTATCTTAGATGGGCATGTTTTCCTCAAATGTGTTGTAACTTCCATATGATTATGGAATTTTTCCAACAGTTCTTCATCAATATATCGCTCTTTTTCTGTGTCAAAAGGCTCATAATCTGAAAAACAATGAGTAAAAGTGAAATGGTAGTTGCCTACAGATAGATTATAAAATCAAACAAATTTTTTACCCCCTTGGCCAAAACAAGGTTTTTAACCCTCAAGTTTTCAAAGATGTATCTTGTATACTTTTGAAAATTGCAGGCCTCCTAGCAGGCCAAAACAGAAAAAAGGTATTTATAAAGGCTCAGATGTATGAAAATAAAATAAATATGACAAGAGGACCATGATGGTCCTAAATCACTCATCTGAGGCATCTGCAAATTACAGTACTTTTTTGTATAAGAAAGACACAACTTGAGCAAAATAACTAAAACAAATATAAGATTTTGGGCTTAGTACAAAACAATCCAGTAATGCTTTACAATAACAAGAGGACCATGATGGTCCTAGATTGCTCACCTGAACTGTCTGTTGTTAAAAAAAATGCAATTAGAGACAAATAACTATAATCAGGTTCATGATAGAGGCAAAACTGTGACTTCTATATTGTAAACAAAGAAATTGTCATTATGGCCCCTTTTCCTGTGTTATCCTATAGAACCTTGCCATAATCTATAAGGTTCATCTTTATAACCTTACAAGTATCCTGATCAAGTAACATGACAATTGAGCCAAATGATTGTTTGAATGGGGTTTTACGCCGCTTTCAACAGTCTTTCAGTTATATCGCGGCGGCTGGAGCACCTAACAATGGATTCCTGGTATTTCTCACACCAGTACTACCATTACATCCTTTCCTAGCCTCCAGCTGCTATCCCACATAGGTCAACGATTATCAACCCATTGGTGAGAGACAAATAGTTGGAAAGGATGAGTGCCGCCGTCGGGAATCGAACCCAGGACCTCTAGAATGATAGTCCGACACGCTACCAACTGCGCTATGACGGCGGCTCCTTGAGCCAAATGATGACCTCTAGCATTAACAAAGACATTGTCATCAAGGCTCCTTTTCCTGTGTTTTCCAAAAGTACCCTCCTATAATCAATAGGTTTCTTCCATGCGACTGAACAATTATTCTGGCCAATTTTCATGAAAATAAAGCCAAAATTGTGGTCTCTTAGAGTGTAAACGAAATTGTCATAAAGGGCCCTTTTCCTTTGTTTTCCAAAAGAACTTTCCCATAATCAATAGGCTTCATCCTTATGCCCTAATAATTATTCTGGCCTAGATTGTGGCCTCTAGACTTTAAACAAAGAAATTGTCAATAAGGCCCCTTTTCCAGTGTTTTGAAATAGAACCTTTCCACAATCAATAGGGTTAATCCTTATGACCTAACAATTATTCTGACCAAGTTTCATGAAGATTGAACCAAAAATGTGGCCCTTAGAGTGTAAATAAAGAAATTATCATTTAAGGCCCAATTTCCTGTGTTTTCCAATAGAATCCTCCATTAATCAATAGGGTTCATCCTCATGATCAAACAATTATTCTGACCATGTTTCATTAAGATTGAACCAAAATTGTGGCCTCTACAGTGTAAACAAAGAAATTGTCATTAAGGCCCATTTTCCTGTGTTTTCAAAAAGATGCTTCGTATAATCAATAGGGTTCATCTCTATGACCTAATAATTATTCTGGCAAAGTTTCATGAAGATAGAGCCAAATTTGTGGCCTCTAGACTTTAAACAAAGAAATTGTCAATAAGGCCCCTTTTCCAGTGTTTTGAAATAGAACCTTTCCACAATCAATAGGGTTAATCCTTATGCCCTAACAATTATTCTGACCAAGTTTCATGAAGATTGAACCAAAAATGTGGCCTCTAGAGTGTAAATAAAGAAATTATCATATAAGGCCCAATTTCCTGTGTTTTCCAATAGAATCCTCCAATAATAAATTGGGTTCATCCTCATGATCAAAAAATTATTCTGACCATGTTTCATGAAGATTGGGCCAAAATTGTGGCCTCACTGTGAAAACAAAGAAATTGTCATTAAGGCCCCTTTTCCTGTGTTTTTGGAAATATGCTTTTAATAATCAATAGGATTCATTTCTATGACTTTATAATTATTCTGGCCAAGTTTCATGAAGATAGAGCCATATTTGTGGCCTCTAGAGTGTAAACAAAGAAATTGTCATTCTGACCAAGTTTCATGAAGATTGGGCCAAAATTGTGGCCTCTACAGTGTAAACAAAAAATTGTCATTAAGGCCCCTTTTCCTGTGTTTTCAGAAAGATGCTTCTAATAATCGATAGGGTACTTCTCTATGACCAAATAATTATTCTTGCAAAGTTTCATGAAGATAGAGCCATATTTGTGGCCTCTAGAGTGTAAACAAAGAAATTGTCATTAAGGCCCCTTTTCCTGTGTTTTCAAATAGAACCTTTCCACAATCAATTGGATTAATCCTTTTGACCTAACAATTATTCTGACCAAGTTTCATGAAGATTGGGTCAAAACTGTGCCCTCTAGAGTAATAAACACTTCAATTGTTGACACCACACGCCGCACGACAGACAACAGACATTCAACGATCACAAAAGCTCACCATGAGCACTTTGTGCTCAGGTGAGCTAAAAATGAATGCCTGTTGCTTTATAGCTTAATTAATTACCAAACTATCTCACATTATGACACCCCCAGGGAAAATAGGTTAAACTAGAACTGGTCACAGTATGTGACTTAATACCCCTCAGTGCTCCAGATAAGGTCCGTTTTTCCGTAATTTAAGGACGTAAATTGGCTGTTTACGCATATTTTCAGCGAATTGCCGTACAAGTTACGGACCGTTAATCATGTGTACGGACATTATTAGGTACAAACGTGTAAACAAAAGGGAACTTACTTAGCATTTCATGTAATCACTCGGCTATTTCCGATATTGCCGAAAATCCCCGTTACTATGTTATTCCCTACCCTAATTACCAATCTATTTTCCGTCTCTTTCGGTGACATTGGAATGCCGAGCATGGGAAAATTCTTGTCAACAAGAATGGTACCCAGCATTGAATCTCTTTCTAATTTAATGTCATGAGCGTTGTGAAACCAGGCGTTCCGACTGACTAAATCACAAAATGTCGAGACAGAAACTTTGACGTGTTTTTTCAGTCGTCTACGGACAAATCCCTCCCAAAGCCAGAAGAAATCATAAGACCAATTATAAAGGAAAGTGTTTGCTCCTTGTGGAGAAACATTTTCTAAGGCATGGTAAGTCTAGGGCGTAATACGTATATATTGATTCACTCACAGCAGTTTCGTTCTAGCCGGTTTGGACAGCTGTTTGAAACGAGAAATCAGTGATGATTCTGAATAGAAATGGTTTCTTGTTTAATTAAATAGAATTTGTGATACAATAAACGAAATGAAAGTAAATTAAAAGTTTTGTTGCTGAGTAGAATGTAAAATCGATTCCGGACGATTCATAGAAGTTAAGGAAGAGTTCGGGTCATATTTTCTAATTTTCTTCAAACAGAGCTATAGCTATAGCTCAGATTTTGAGTTACTGACTGTAATTCAATGTTTGATGAGCAACTGACCTGTTTATATAAATTACTTTTAGTGTAATATATAAACAGGACAATTGCTTTGATAGCATTCAATTGGCTACATAGAAAAGTTCTAGCGTTCTTGCTATATTCTAACATTATGGTGTAAATGTTGACCATCTCTGTGTTGGATTAAAGAGCTCAGTTTTGATTAAAAGGTTACTTAATAAACAAAAGAAACAAAATTTGATATTCCTTCTGTTTGACACAAAAAGTAAGCTGGTACTGATCTTCATATCAAGTACTGATTTAAAATTATTTGGATCAGTACTGTACTGATGCCTCTTGAAATTAACTTGAGCACTGGATATGTGCTGCTGCCGAGATTCAAACCCAAGACACCCAGGGGTCCCACAATTTTCTGATTGCAAAATTCAAGACTTTTTCAAGACTTTTTCCAGGATATTTTCTAAAATTTAAGATTTTTCTTCATTGACAAAAATCCCCGAAATACCTCAAAGGTATTTATCAAAAGCTATTATATTATGCATCTTCTATTCTTACGAATATGTTGTTGCTCCCTCTTGTTGAGGAACAAAAGTACCCATATAGTACAACTTGCTCTGGTATGCAATAGACCACATTGCATAGTTAAAGCAAGGATTATTATGATACTGATTGTTGAGTCCAAGATACCTCATTTTATTGATATCAAAATAAAACCCTGATCTCTGTTCAGAAAACTACAATAATATAAAATAATGGAGAAATTTGATTGCTTCTAGACATGTAGATTGTCAATATCATGTTTATGATAATAAATTACGATGTCTATTTACCAAGAGTTCACTTTTTCATTGAATCGAATTGGAGACCATTTATTAATTTTGTATCCAAATTCAATTCATGTCCGGTTACCGGTACACTTAAGATGTTGCTTTGGATTTTCTCCTGAATATTTGTTTCATGTACTCCAATCATATTTTTTGTAAAATAGACACCTACTTCCCATCCTAGCAGAAAAATAAGTACCATGCTTGTATTTTTTTGTGAAACAAATATCAATTTCTCTTTCTCGGCAGACATTGTGTCATAATAAAGCGACCCCATGTAATTTACACTGTGATGAAACCTACTGGCGGGGTAGGGGGGATACTTGTCAACTGTTTGGAACAGGTACTTTAATTGGGCTCTGCGTCTTTCATCAAATTGATTTGTCTGTTCCCAAATTTAACCTTATTTTTAAAAGATATAACAAAACAAAGACTTTTTCCCAACCGTAAAAGAGTTTCATGAAATTCCTGACTATTTCCCGTTTTCCTGGTAGCGTGGGAACCCTTGACACCCCATGATTGAAGAATGGGTGTCTGACGCTTTCCAAACTGTGCTATGGTGGCAGCCCTAATGTACTCACAAATACAACAGCACAGTAATAGCCCCATTGGCCATTGTCTGTAAGATTCATGCCAAGTTTGATTGAAAATGGCCCACTGGTCTTGGAGGAGATGTTTAAAGATTTTGAAATCAAAATGAACTCCGCCCTACCACTCCTAAATTTGGACGTCAATCAAAATTTCTCGAACAAATTTTGAAAAGGGTCACCAAAGGAAGATTCATGCCAAGTTTGGTTGAAATTGGCCATATGATTACTCTAGAGAAGATGTTTAAAGATTTCAAAGTCAAAGACTGCCCTGCCCTGCCACGACAACATTTGGGGGTCAATCAAAATTATGCGAACAAGTTTTCAAAAGGGTCACCCAAGGAACATTCATGACAAGTTTTGTTGAAATTTGCCAGCTGGTTACTGAGGAGATGATGTTTAAAGAGTTCAAAGAAATCAAAAACTGCCACGCCCATACTTGGGGGTCAATCAAAATTCTGGGAACATCTTTTGAGAAGGGTCACACAATGAACATCCCTTATTTACTGTGTATCAGGGCTCTGCAGAGTGGGCGACTCAGGCAAAGAAGTCACCTGGCTTCATAAAACTTCGCCCGAGTTGCAGATCAAAGGGAAGTCAAAGTCGCCTGGAAAATATGGGAAGTCGTCTCAATATCATTTTACCTAGGGGCTATCAAATCAGGGGACAGTAAATCAATTATACATCTGCTAATTGGAAGCCCTTTGATCGTTAATCAAGCCTGTATCAATAGACGACATGCTCGCTTTATTTGCACCTCGGCTGATTGGATGGTAGCAAGCCCTTATGAACTGCTGGAATTTAGGAACATTTTGATATAAAACCCTTTCCCTTCTGAAGATTCAATTATTTTAGTGGCACATTATGCACAATATACTAGATTTGTTTCGTACTTTCAAGCAGCGAGAATAATGGTGGATTTTATTACAAACGTCGTGTCATTTGCAGTATCTTAAAATTCATTGATAAAAGAAATAAAATCTTGGTGATAAAGACTGATTTTTCCGTAAAACTAAATAGAAAAACAAGATGTGTTTGTGAAACAGGAATTCTTTAGAAACAGGTGATTTTTATTGTTTTTTTCCTTTGTTTTAGAGAAAAGGGTTAAAATTTTGACCTTGACCTTGATGAAATGACCTTCCCCAGTTGCGCCTTGTTGAGACCTATCTAAATACCAAATATTAGCATTGTAACTTAATCAGGATTGAAGTTATAGGAAAATGTTTAGTTGGCAGGTTAAGTTTGACAGACAGACAAACGGACAGACAGACAGACGGACACCGGTAAAACAATGTGCCCCCGATCTATCGATGCGGGGGCATAAAAATCATTTTTCAATGAAATCCTTGGATGATTGTAATCTACTATGATTTAAGAAATATAGAAAAACTAAGACAAACAATCTATGGCTTCTACGATCTTTTCATAAGTAACATTGTAAGTATTTTATCCAGAAATCATATTTCAATTATCTTATTTTGGTAATTAATTCATTCAATGACATATAATCCTAAACACTAGAACAAATGGTTCCGTGTTAACATACATATAATTTCAAAATTGAACCTTCTCTACATATCTAACATTACTCAGCTGTTATCTTTAATACCCTTTACTTACAATAACTGCAACTCAGTCAAAATGAACTCTTTTTAAATCTATTATTTAAAAGCTTTTTATCAATTTATTGTTACATACAGGTGAAGTTGACAGACTTTAACCCATTACCACACAATCCCGCTTTTTTTGATTTTTGAAGAATTTAAATGGAAATCTTGTGAGAAAAAGAGGAAGTATTTGTAGCAAGCAATTTCTCCTTTTCCTACAATATTATTTTTTACCTTATCAGGTACTTATTTTTTGTTTTGAGCATATTATGATTTTAAATGTGGTATGCAGCTTTTTTTTTCAATCTGGACCAGTCTAGAAATTTTGTCTTATAGTAATAAGTTAAATAAAATAGTAATGTTTTCTTATTTTCTGCTTCAAATTAAACTCTGATCATTTTGCAAGTTCAGACCACATATACTCTCTTTTCAAATTATTGATTATTATAACTTTTGATAATTGAGATTATAATACCATCTATATAAAAGATATTCAAACAAGAGTCCCATGAGAGCCTGAGACTCTCTACTGGTTATCAAGTTTTCCGTTAAGAAATCTGATATTTCAGAAGTTATTTACTCAAAGAAGAA
This sequence comes from Fragum fragum, assembly GCA_946902895.1. NCBI lineage: Eukaryota > Metazoa > Mollusca > Bivalvia > Cardiida > Cardiidae > Fragum > Fragum fragum. The sequence goes on from OX336366.1 coordinate 26,542,759, forward strand.
TGCATAAAGAAAAAAAAAACAGGACCTTATCCCCTTTATCATTTTGAGCAACAATCCTGAAGGCCCCTTTTCCTGTGTTTCATGACGGATCCACTCCATTTCCAAAAGAAAGTTACCTTATGATCCTACAATCATCCTTAGAATTTTTCATCGGAATCTGACAATAATTGTGGACTTTATCACATAAACAGGATTGCTTGAATGAATATCAATAAGGCCCCATTTCCTGTCTTTTCTGGTGGATCAATTTCATTCCAAAAGGAACTTTCCTTACAACCCTACAATTGTCCTTTGAAATTTAAAAGACAATTTGATAATGATTGTGATCTTCATCACATACACAAGAATGTTTTGAATGATAATTTGTAAGGTCCCTTTTCCTGTGTTTTGAATGCCTAAATTATTCCATGCATCTTTGAAGAGAATCCAATAAAACTGTTGACTTAATTGTGTTAACAAAGATATAAAAATCAAGTTCACATAAGGCCCCTTTTCCCGTGATATTTTACTGTTGGTTTTATCATTCTGTGAAAGTTAAAAGTGAATCTGATGAAATATTGGGACTTCATTATGTTTACTAGAATATTTTAAAAACAAGGTGCCAAATTGTCATAAGATATGCCCGTCACACTGCTTAATATTAACTGGGGGATGTGAATAGAACTAAGGTTATTTTGAATGAATAATTTTTGTCAAACAAAGTATGAAAAACAACAAAGGTAAATAACTCAAAATATACGCTAGGTAGAGTTATGGTTCTTGTACACTGCACTCCCCCTTGGTGAGATATATACACCCTTGAAGTTTCATGATTCTAGCTATTATACTTTTAGAGATATACTCCAGACAAGATTCAAGTATGAAAAACAACAAAGGGCAATAACTAAAAAAATTAGGCTAGGTAGAGTTATGGTTCTTGTACACTGCACTCCCACTTGGTGAGCTCTATCCATCCATGAAATTTCATGATTCTAGCTATTATACTTTGAGAGATATACTCCGGACAAGATTCAAGTATGAAAAACAACAAAGGGCAATAACTCTAAAAATAGGCTAGGTAGAGTTATGGTTCTTGTGCACTGCACTCCCCCTTGGGGAGATATATACACCCTTGAAGTTTCATGATTCTAGCTATAATACTTTGAGAGATATACTCCGGACAAGATTCAAATATGAAAACCAACAAAGGGAAATCACTAAAAAAATAGGCTAGGTAGAGTTATGGTTCTTGTACACTGCACTCCCACTTGGTGAGCTCTATCTATCCATGAAATTTCATGATTCTAGCTATTATACTTTTAGAGATATACTCCGGACAAGATTCAAGTATGAAAAACAACAAAGGGCAATAACTCAAAGAATAGGCCAGGTAGAGTTATGGTTCTTGTGCACTGCACTCCCTCTTGGTGAGATCTATACACCCATGAAGTTTCATGATCCTAGCTATATTACTTTAATACAAAAAATAGGCCAGGTAGAGTTATGGTTATTGAGCACTGCACTCCGTATGGACGAGAAGAATATAACTGCCAAGTTTAAAGTCAATCGGACTTACGGTGACAGAGTTATACTCCAGACAAAGAAGTGGACACCGCGGGACAACCGCACGCCACGGGTGATCCCATAATACGTCCCATCTTCGACGGGCATATAAAAATCATATGCCCCCTTTTTACATAATACTTGATGAATTTTACCCAGTTCTGAAAAGAACCATTTAAGTGATTGTACATTCATTCTGTGAATTTTTTAGGTGAAACCGGTGAAATCAAGGGATTTCACTGACATCATTGTGTTAACAAGAATATATAAGAAAGGTTTTCATAAGGCCCCTTTTTATGTGACACTTGCCATAATCAGATCCACTGTCAAAATCAACAATTGGAATGTTGGTACAATCAATCTGTGTAATCTGTGGAATTTATTGTGTTAATAAGTTTATAGTGAAATCTTCATAAGGCCCCTTTTCCCATGATACTTTACAGAACAAACCAAATTTCAAAAGGAACAATTCAAATGAAGGTACAATCATTCTTTAAAGGTTAAAGAGAATCAATGAAAACACTTGGACTGAATTGTGTCAAGAATTTCTGTTATAAAATTTTCATAAGGCACCCTTTTTCCGTGAAACTTAACAAATCAGACCCAATGTACAAAGGAACAATCCTAATGATAGTTTGAAGAAAATGATAAAGACTGAGGACTTTATTGTAATAATGATGTTTTGTAATGAAATTTTTATAAGGTCCCTTTTCTTGTGTCACTTAACAAATCAGACCTAATTTACACAGGAACAATCCAAATGATGGTACAATCATTCTGTTAAATTTTTAAGAGATTCTGATAAAGACTGAGGACATTCTTGTGTTTATGAGGATTTGGTAATAATTTTTCATACAACCCCTTTTCCTACGATACTAGACAGATAAGGCCGAATTTGAAAAGAAACCATCCTAATGATGGTACAAACATTCTGTGAAAGTTTGAACAGAATCTGATGAAAACTGCAGACTTTATCTTGGTGTAAAGATTTTAAAATAAAATTTTCATAACAATCCTTATGATAGTACAATCATTCTGTGAAAGTTTGAAGAGAATCCGTTGAAAATTGATGACTCTAGATTATTAATGAGTATTTTTTATTTAAATTTTCATAAGGCCCCTTTTCCTGTGTTTCTTGACAGATCATACCCAATTTCGAAAGGAACAATCCTTATGATAGTACAATCATTCTGTGAAAGTTTGAAGAGAATTCCATGAAAACTGTGGACTCCAGAGTGATAATGAGGATTTCTTAAAAGATTTTTCCATTAATTTTCATAAGGCCCCTTTTCCTGTGTTTCGTGATGGAATTGACCCAATTCCGAAAGGAACAATCCTTATGATTGTACAATCATTCTGTGAAAGTTTGAAAACATTCTGATGAAAACTGTGGACTCTAGAGTATTAACAAGGATTTTTTAATTAAATTTTAATAAGCCCCCTTTTCCCATGTTTCTTGACGGCAGCATGCCCACTGGGTTTTCATTTTGGGGATACATGTACCCCTTAGGTTTTGAAATGGGGGTACAAAGAAAAATCTGAGGGTACAGTGTACCCTTTACTTTCAGAGTTAAGGGTACACCATACGGCATACGAATCTGAACCCTTTACCAAATGACAATGTTATAGTTATATCTACTTTTTAATAATCAGTAAATTAGTGCCACACGTCATCTGCCAGTTTCAGATAAATTTAGAGATAGCAAAGCCGATTTTTGACAACCTACTTTTCTTAGTTATTGGATTTGGGAAGGGCTGAATGGGATATGAGAGTGATGGCTAAACAACTCTAACAGGTGAATTACGAGGGCGAGGAAGGAATTTTGGAGTGGACCATGTCAGCTCATTGTTAGCTCAAACTCTGGTATTGAAACAATTCTGGCACAAAAAAAATCAACTGGCCCTATCACTGTCCAAAAGTCACCATTTGTGGAGAAATAGGGCAGGTTTTGTTGTGACGTTTTGCAGACAGCATATTACATAGCTTAAACAAAACTACAACGTTAAATAAAAGGCTGCATTTTGTCACACCTGACTTATGTATACAACGGAACTCATTTCAAAATCAAATCCTATAGTGCGAATTATTGTCAGTTTCTCCCCAAAACATGTAAATATCTTGCGTTTTGATTGCAACTTTGGACTTATTTCAAAACAAACTGGCCAGGCCATCAAGATCCGCATTATACGAACTTTTCAAACTGCTGGTTCCCCGAATCTCTATGTAGAAAACATGCCAGAAAGAAGCGATGGTTTCCGTCGAAAGAAAGGGAAATCACTTGCTGCTGATGCGATTTTGTCTTCTTTGCTTGCAATCTTTTTTTTTTTTCTGGAAAAATACGCACATAGAGTTTCTCGTTTTGTACGCTACTAATTTTAAATGCACACTCGCGTAATGGCATTTTTGGTTCTACGTTCATTTATTTTTCTGTACGTTCATGCACGTCTTGGTGAAAGATTTGTACGTGAACCAACGTAATTGTACGTGAATTACGTACTGCAGTACGTAAATGGGCACCCTGTTGACGGATCATACCTGTTTTCGAAAGCTTAATTGGCTCTTAAACCTGCAAATTTCTACTCATGATTCACTCTTTTTTGTTGTCTAGACCCCTTCAATATCGCTTTGACCCCTAGAATTATGGTCAAAGAGTCAACGACTCCTCCATTTCAAATGCTAGCACCAGCCCTGCTGACATCACTCCCACCCCATCCCTCAAAAAATAAAGAACAAGACGACCGTTGGCCCTAGGGTGCTCACCCGAGATAAAGGCTCTTTTTCTTTAATAAGTCTAAGTCTTATTTTATGTTAAGGTTAGTATTATGATACAAGTGGGCCATACTTTATACATGTATAGGCTATGTACCTAGGGATCCAAAAGTCTTAATGACAAATTCCAAGGCTTAGGACTAATTTGAAAGGGGAACACTTTTTCCTCCCTCTAGATCCGGGGTTATAACTTCAGAAATAAGAAAGAAGTCAATGAACTGATACTTCATGCAAAAGATCAAGGCTCTACACCTTCTGGGTCAGGAGAAGATTTTTGAAGATTATTTAATGGCAACAACCATTTTAAGCAGATTTTAATTCTTTCCGCTATTTTTAAAGGGGACCACATCAGGAACATATCTGCGGTTCAAATTGGCTTTTGGTTTTGGAGAAATGTTGTTTAAAAAAGATTCTTTATTTCTATATAAACCCCACCCCCTTGGGCTTCTTTCTTTGGAACCTGAGGGTCATGATTTTAGCTATTTTGAAAGATGTTGATATACTGATGTTTCATGCAAACTAGAGGCCCTTCAGCACCTGTTTCACCCCACAGGCCTGATTGTAATGATTAAGCAAGTGATGTTTTCTGGAATTCAATATAAACAGAATCTCATTCACCACGTGTGGCAAATGAATCTTGTCATTGAAATCTTTTAACCCTTTTCAGAATTGTATAGAAATAAAAGGGCTGAAAGCACTGGTAGTACTTGTTCAGTTGTCAATACTTCTTTTGAAAAATTAATGTCATAAACAACTCTGGTTTCAAAAGGTCAGACATGAGGTGTAGATGAAGATCAGACTGCACATAAGTGCAGTCTGATCTTTGTCTGCACCTCCTGCTAAAACCGGAATATTTCGGGTTCAGAATGAAAAGGGTTAGTGTTTCAAGCGTTTCATTGTTTTACAACAGTCAATTCATTTACAGAGTCAGTTGAAAAAGGTATTAACATTTTTTTTTTTTAAATTCACTGTATACCATACAGGGACATAAGCTCAGTGTTCAATCTAGCAGGGGCAATGGCTAAAATGGCCCTCTAAAATCCAAAATGACCCCCTTCAAAATGAAGACTGGGCCCAAAAGGCACACTTCAATCACACATTCAATAAGACTTCTCTGAATGAAGTCATGGAAATAATGTCATAACTTTTTCTAGTAGATTTAATTTGTTCAAAACAATATATTTATCATCAAATTGTTATAGTTTGTTACATTTAAAACCTTCTAATTCAATAGTTTGTCTATGTATTTGTATCGCATGACCCCCTTGACCAAGAGCCATGGGCCCATTGGGCCCCCTATGATACAAAGCTAGATTGAACGCTGCATAAGCTATGAACATAAAAGCTATGTTTTAAACCAAAATTAATCGAAATTGATTGATTGAGTCTGCAAAAGGGGATCAGTCCAGTGAAATTTGGTTTAAATCCATTCACTGGTGTCTGAGAAAAAGAATTTCAAAGCTTTCACTATGGAAATCAGCACTGTCTGTTAAAGCCCTGTTTATCAACCAATCAAAGTTCTTTGAGGGAGTCAAAAAAGGGTCACGCAAGGATCAATTCTGTGAAATTTGGTCGAAATCAATCCACTAGTTTCTATGAGAAAGATTTCTAAAGGTTTCACCATATATGGAAATTTGTCCTGCCCATTTAAGTCATGTTTATCATCCAATCAAAATTCTTCAAAGGAATGTGATGAAGGGTCACCTAAATATCATTCCTGTAAAATTTGGTTGAAATCTGGTTTAGGAGTAGACATGATTTTAAGGTTTCACAATATATGGAAATAAACCCCACCCATTAAAGCCATATTTTTCATCCAATCAACATTCTTTGAATTAATGTAATAAAGGGTCCCCCGAGGATCATTTCTGCAAAATTTGGTTGAAATCTATCCACTGAATTCAGAGATTTTTAATTTTCACCATTATTATATGGAAATTAGCTCCGCCAATTAAAGCCATGTTTTTCATCCGATCAAAATTCTTTGAAAAAATCTGATAAAGGATCACAAAAGGATCATTCATGTAAAATATGGTTGAAATCCATGAACTCGTTTCTGTGAAGAAGATTTTTAGCCCCACCAATCTAAGCCATGTTTTCATCCTATCAAAATTCTTTGAAGGAATCTGATGAAGGGTCACCCAAGGATCATTTCGGTTAAATCTGGTTGAAATCTGTTCGTCACTTTCTGAGAAGAATTGTTAAGAAAAAGTTTATGGATGGTCGGATGCACAGACGGACAATGCAAACGATAACTCACTGGCTTTCAGCAAGTGGAGGTAAAAATCAAGGTTCTATGCCTTCTGGGTCAGGAGGAGATTTTTAAAGATTATTTCAAAATCTTACTTTTGTTGCCATGGCAATTAGAATTCTTAATGGATTTTAATTCTTTTACTTATTTTTCACCAGGGCCATCTGAGGAACATTTCTGCAAAATTTGGTTCAAATTGGCCAAGTGGTTTGGGAGGAGATGTCATTTAACAAATTAATCTTTGTTTTTATATAGTACACACAAACACACACACCCTCTGGGTTCTGTCCCTGGTGACCCGAGGGTAATAATTTTACCATTTTTGAAAGAGGTTAATATACTGATGTTTCTATGCAAATCCTCAAGGCTTTAGGCCTTTTAGGCCAGGAGAAGATGTTTAAAGTTTTTTTTTAAATTTCACTTTTGTAGCCATGGCAACCCCAAGTTTTTTTCAATTGATTTCAATTCTTTTAGCTGTTTTTGAAGGGTACCACCTTAGGAACATTTCTGCCAAATTTGATTGAAATAGGCCCAGTTGTTTGGGAGGAGATATTGTTTAAAGCTGTATCTTCCCCCAAAACACGATAAAATTAATAAGATAACCATACCCCAGGCTCAAAAGCCTAAGAATTATGACGATTGAAATTAGAAGATCAGAATAATTCTACGCAGTAAGCCCAAAATGCATGAAAGAGGTTTTGATATTTTAAATTGTGCTTTAAAGAAATTGTTGATGGACGCTGAACAATGGACACCAGTCAGATGCTGGACGATGGGTGATCATTGATCACAATAGCTGTAATGAGCACTTAGTGCTAATATGAGCTAAAAATGTAGATATACAGTGACATAGAATTTAGTGAAAATCATGCAATCAAATTGATCCTTCTTACAGGTCATAAAAAGAGGTTTTGAGCTACTATGCTCCTAAAACACTCTCAAACAATTCGGCTTGTTTTATATCCCCCAAGAAAAACGAAAATTTGAAAGCAGAGTGAAAAAAGAAGAAATTCCCTTGTAACAAGAAATTTATTCATTATCCACAGTGTTTTCTACCCTAAAAGACATCATTGTTTAAACTTACATTAACTTTTCATTGTCGTCTGCAATTTTGAGTTTTGACTGGTCTAAATTTTTGTTGTCTTGTAATGGCACAAATCAACCACTTATTGGTAGTCCCTTGATTTGTCTTTTACTAGAACTATTACAGTACTTAAGAAAACCCAGCACATACCAGGTTCAGAATCCTGCCGAAGCTTCATCATATCTTTGTCTATTGTCTGTCCTGTTTTGGCACTGACCACTGACTTCTCCATTTTGTCCATGAAATTCATGTGATCTGTCTCTAATGCCATATTTTGTCCATGATATCCATGTGATCTGTATCCAATGCCCAATGACTCATCCATTTTCTCTGTGACCATTTGGCAAACACTAAGGTCAATCTATCATTCAAAGAAAAACCCTGAAAGGAAAAATTTATTAAATTATACCTGTAATCAAGTTCTACATAATTTATTTATTTATGCAAACAATTGATTAAACTTTGTATTGAGTTAGATGCCGCTTTGAAAATTTTTTAAATGTATCATTGTAAAGTTCACTTATACACGTGCTTCCTGAATATCACCAGTACAAGGCTATGTAATGTCTTGCCCAAAAGCATTCAAACATGGCCAGGGACCATGATGTCAACCCACAGCCCTTCACTTCTCTCAGTTTTTGAGTCTAAAGCCCTAACCACTGAGCCACACAGGATCCCTGATGATAATATTTGTCAATAGTAATCCTTGTCATGCTGAATAAAAAACCTCTTTAGAAAAGTGTTAAAATCAAAGGAAGCATTGGAAGCACCACATATGGGTCCATATTTCTTTGAAAATTTATAACATACTCAATTCTGGTCCAAAATGGACAAACAGGTGATGTGCAAATGTGCAGGCTGATCTTTGTCTATACCTCCTGCAATACAGGCATATTCTGGGTTCAGCATGACAAGGGCTAACAAGATACAGACAACAAAAATTGAAAGCAGTTCCAGACGACATTTCAAATTGCTAATATTTCTAATATTGGAAAATTAGCATCAAATAGGGTCAAAAACATTGTAAGAGAAGGAGAAATTGCTTGTAACAAGCAATTTCTCCTTTTCCACAAAGTTGTATGTGATCCTATTTTAGCGGGTTTAGCTCTACTATAGCATTTTGTACTAAGGTGGGCAACAGAGGGTAATGATTTTAGCAATTTTGGAAGAGGTCAATGTACTGATGTTTCATGCATAATATCAAGGCTCTACACCTTCTGGGTCAGGAGAAGATTTTTTAAGATTATTTTAGAATTTCCGTTTTGTTGCCATGAGTTTTCAACAGGTTTAAATTCTTTGAGCTATTCTAATACAGAGCCACCTGAGAAACATTTCTGCCACATTTGATTCAAATTTGCCAGATGATTTGGAATGAGATGTCATTTAAAAATCAATCTTTATTTCTCAAATTCTATATAAATCCCAAGCCCTTGGGGCTACGACATCCCCCCCCCCATCTTACCCAAAATTTGATTCAAATTTGCCAGATCGTTTGGGAGGAGATGTTGTTTAAAATCACTCTTTATTTCTATATAAACCCCGACCTGCTAGGGCTTTGCCCCTGGGGACCTCAGGGAAATGATTTTAGAAATTTTGAAAGAGGTCAATATACAGATATTTCATGCAAAATATCAAGGCTCTACGCCTTCTTGGTCAGGAGTTAGGAGGAGAAGATTTTAAGGATTATTTTTATCTATCTATGGCCCTTTCCGAAAACGTGGTTTACTTCCCTTTGACCCAAAGTCGTTAGAGTGATTTCCCTTTGTACGGGTAGCAAATTTTGATAGAACTCCGTGAACCACGGAGGATGACGGCTTTCTACCAGACGAAAACATCGACTTTTCAACTTTTAAATTTGCTATTTGAAGAAATACTTGCGTGCCAGTAATTCAAAAAGAAAACTGAAAACTAAGGTGTTTTTAGACCGACAGCTTAATTTCAAATTATGTGTTTCAACCAATATTTCATTAAAAATAACCTTGACAGATGCATATTATGTCAAAGTTATATTAGAATGAAGTCTTATGTGGAAAGATTATTTATTGTTTTACCAGCCATTTTCCTCAAGATCTTTTCCTTAACATAAGTAATATTTATATATAACATAGAAAAAGGAATGGATAAAGAATTATACTGTAGAAAAAAAAACCCAAAAAACTCTCCTATCTGAAACAGGATTATTATCATCATATTAACATGTAAAAATATGTCCAGCATCATCAAATACACGTACTTGAAATAGATTAACCTATAAATATGTTACTGTTTTGCCAAATTTTAGACCCGTCTAAAAATCAAAGGCCTTACAGACGACAATTCAATTTTATCTTAAAATATCCAACTTGAAAGAACATTATAAAACACTATGAACAGCTAAATCCATACAACATGCCGTATTTCTTTCATATTGAATGAAAACTAAATACAATTCCAATAATTTTAAAATATTTTCCTGATATAAATCCGTTCAGGCACGCACCAGTTATCTACATGTTTGTGCGTGCATGAACGAGCACGAGATACACGGGTCGTGCAATTATTGGTAGTTTATGATACGGCATCAAATGCCCGTTATAAGAGTTTCAAATATGTAAATCAAAATAAATAATGTAGTACCCTATGTAAAAATGAATGGTTATGTAAATATCATAAGAGATGTCATACTTTCTATTAATCATATATACATGTTATGTACTTATGTTTTGATATGATGATGTACTTTGTACAAATCTATAAATAAAGTTATCTGTCTGTCTGTCTGTCTTAAAAATAAATCATTCAGTAGGATAGAAAATATTGTGGAAAAGGAAGAAAGGAAGAACGTAACAACACAGGGACGTAAAAACCAGGGATTGAACAGGAAATTGTTAAGGGGTTGCAAATTAAAACCAATATATATCATTGTGAAGCATTGTCGTGTGTCCTATCAGCATGTCACGTGTGTACTTTACTTTGATCATAAGAAGTCATCTCTTTGTCACATCTGCTGTATTTAAGTTTTCTTGGTAAATAATCCTTGCAAACCCTTTAATATTTTCTTGTTTCAGTTTCGTTTAACTTATTTTGGAAACTTGAATGAGAAGTTCATTCTTTTCAAAAATATTTCCATCAAAACTGTATCTATACAATTTTTCTCTTTTATCGAAGATAACTTATTTTGACAAAGGTCTAAATTTTATCTCTCATTTCTTTTCGTTTACTTTGATGGATTATGTTATAAATTTCTCTGGAATAACTTTGTGCTCATAAATTCTGAAACAATTTTAAAGAAATAACATGATGTATATTATTTAAAGGGGTATTCAAAAGAAAGTCATCATTAGACTTTGACAACATTTTGTTCAAATTTAATGTGCAATAATTTCTACATCTCTGCAATGACTTAAGATTTGTTTCGAACATTCGCTAATTTATAATGGGCCTTACAATGTAAGTCAATCTTTTAACCCCTTACCAGGCAAAATCTTAGACTGGTCTTAAATGAAAGTTGCAGAAGGCGATTAATTTCGGGGATGAAAAGGAGTTCCTTGCTACAAGTAACTTCTCCTTTTCTCATTATGTTTTCGACATATTATGTTCTCTAGTGTGTAGAAAAAAAGAGATAAGGAGGTAATGGGTAAACCAATTCCCACATAATTGCTGCCTTTTGACACCATTCAAGAAAAGCCATTTGGAGATATTTTGGATAATGAAGAAATTGTTACAAGGTTGGAGCAATTCCTTAATTGTCAATAATGTTTTCTGCCATAAATGAAGAATTATTTAATTTAATCAGCTTAAACTTGTCATCTGCATCTCCTTTGAATTGGGACCAGCATATTAATATTTTGTTGTCTGAGAATGGGTTAACCCATTCCCTCACCATCCTGCTTTTGTTATGTGGGAATGTGTTAACTAGCTTCCGCTTATTTACCCCCCATAAAGGAAACGACTTTGGAAAACATTGTAGAAAATGGAGAAATTGCTTGAAACAAGCAATTTCTTCATTTTCAACAATGTTTCCTACCCTTTACGTGAGATATTTAAATTCTATCAACTTAAAGTTGTTATTTGTAACTTCTTTCAATTTGGACCAGTTATATTGTTTTGTAAAGGGAAAGCAAGGATTTATTACCCAGGCAATCATTGGAGTTGAATCTAATTTGCTGTTTACAAACAGCTCTTATTTGGTATCTTACAAAGGTTTGTTCACCTCTGAGTGTGATTGCATCTTACCTCTAATAAAATGTGTTTGATCTGAGGAAACATTTTGACTTTTTTACTAACATGCGCATTTCAAAGCATTTCAACACATAAATTACTATATTTCTTTATTTTTCGAAGAAAGCAAAAGATTTGTTATTCAAAACAGATATGGTGTACACAAATGAAATGTGAACTTCAAACGCAGATTTATATGCAATATAAAGGAAAGTATTTCCTAGGACCATTTTTGAAGTTCACCTATATTATATCTGAAATGTTGTCTGTAACATTAATTTTGACCAGTCTAAAATTGCGTTATTCGGTAATAGGTTAAAGACATGGGACCAATCATTACTAAGGCCTTATTTACATTATAATCCTTTTCAGAGACAAGTCACTCTAAGAGGAGATCTTTTTGTACATATTTTATTCATTATATATACTCTTTGTCCCTATAAACAGTGGTTACTCTTATCCGAACTAGAGTTTGAAACTCGCTTTTTTTAGCGGCGAGCTTGAGTGATGGTGCCGTGTCGATCGTCTGTCATGATAGATTGGCCATCAACTATTTTCCGTCGATAATTAAAGTATACGAAACAATAAACTCGTTTTTTCTGAGTCGATTTAATTAATGCTTATTATCTGACATTTCTTTTATCTAAATTTGCTACCCGGAAGTAGAATTGGGACCGTTTTGTAGTTTCACCACGTGGGAGAGTATTCAAGCGCAATAACTCTTTCAACGTATTTTCGGAATGGGCCATATATACTGCCTAACTCGTCTTTACGGTATAACTGGCAGGTGACATTTCTCTTTTGTTGCCATGGAAACCAGAGTTTTAAGGGAATTTAATTCTTTTAGCTATTTTCATACATGGCCACCTGAGAAACATTTCTACCAAATATGGTTAAAATTGGCCAAATGGTTTGGGAGATGTTATTTAAAAATCTTTCCTTATTTAATTATAATCCACACCCCCTGGGACCCCGCCCCAGGGGATCTAAGGGTATTGATTTAGTAATATTGAAAGAGGTCAATATACTGATGTTTCACGCAAAATATAAAGGCTCTAAGCCTTCTGGGTCAAGAAGCAAAGATTTTTAAAGGTAATTTTAGAATTTCACTTTTGACGCCATGGCAACCAGAGTTTTCAATAAATTGAACTTTTTTGTGATATTTTAAAAGGAAACCACCTAAGGAACATTTCTGCCAAATTTGGTTAAAATTGGACCTGTGGTTCGGTAGATTTTGTTTCAAGAAATTGTTGAGGGATGATTCACTACAGTGGGATGCACGAGAAAAGGTTATCACAATAGCTCACTTAAGAATGCTTCTATCGAGATTTCAGAACAAAAAAACACCGTATAGTACACTCGATAGGACCAAATTCTACACCATTATTTATGAATAATCATTGATGATAGGCCCACTTCTGATGTCTCGAATTACTCTTGGCCGATTCGACGGAATGCTAGCTCTAACATTATTGCATAATTAACTTGCACTGCAGTATATATTACTTGATATAAAAACCTTAAATTGGAAGCTCGGGACCTGGAAAACAAAAAGGAATCAATGATCAAATTTTTTCACAGGACTGTTTGTATTCGCCGCCATATTTTGCGCATGCGTATTCGCAATCTTTTAGGAAAGGGAAATCACTCAGATTCCCCATAGGAAAGTAAAAACATGCCTTTTCCACTGATAAAACTGGCGAGTCTCTTCTTTAAGCAATTAAGTAAACCAATGGCAAATGCAATTAAAAGATCAGCAAAAGAACACAAAATTTTTAGAACTATATGTATGAAACCTGCCCAATGTAAGTTTGTATGCTTCGTACCATGGTAGATTCGTACCCTTCAAGTTCCAATTCGCAGGAGTTTAAAAATTATGTCAATAAAACTGTCTAACTTGGCCTAATAAAATAGAGTGTATACCAACCATTTTCTTATCCACTAAAGATGAAGATGATAATTCTAACTATTATGTATATGTAATGTATTATTTTATGGTGATTGTCAACTTGGCCCATTTTTAACCTGGCCCCCCCAACAACTCGGCCCATTGTATAACTCGGCACAGTTAACTCGGCCCCAATACATGTTATATAGTGATATGTGTAATATATGTGTAATATTGTAGTATGGACATTTTTTAAGAAAAACTTATTTTAATCTAATCCTTATTTTTTGGATACATTAATGCATTAATGAGTATCTATCTATCTATCTATCTATATATACTGCCCAACTCCCCTTTCAGGTATTACTGGCAGAGTAATTATAAATAAATAAACAAATTTTATCCATCATCAATCAGTTGTTAGAAAAACCTATCTAGATCGTTGTCAATTAAAATGTACATTGAAAAAACACAACCATTTAAAATCGTTGCAATGAAAAAAAAAATTAAGTTTCTATATTACAACAATAGAATAATAATGAAAAATTAGTTTTATAATATTAATTGCACAATAGTTTCAAATATATTACGCAATATACTTGCATTACTATATACTATCTATTGGGGCAGAGTTGACAGGAGCGAGTTGACTGGGCCGAGTTATTCAATGGGCCAAGTTGACTTGTAACCTTATTTTATTATGTATTATGTTTATTATGATTCTTGCTTTTTCCTAGTCTGATGTGTAAAATTAAACTATTTTTGGCTTCACTGGTTGAAGGACAGCAAGATTTATGCTGGGAATTCAGCATTTGGCACACCCCTAACCTTTTCTTAAAAGAAGCTTTTGCTCAGAAACTTATAGATAGATTTCATAGGAAAGATTCTTTGGTGACCCTTTCCCAAAACCTTTCAAGAAATTTCCATCAGATGAGAACATGGAGCTCTTTAGGACAAGGCTTATTACCATATCTGGAGAATATCATCAGTCACATGACTTTCATGTGGTTTGAAAATAATCTATGTATAAGATTTGTTCTTTATGCAAAACACCATTGGAAATAAAAGCTATTTCTTGCATTTTGCTTGACATCAAAAGTATGAAAATCATTATGACATAAAATGCACATTTTTAGAAAATTGAACAATTTCATTTCCCAAATTCTGATCATTTTGAGGACAAAATTGAGTAATTAACCTATCATAAAAGTACTCCTGGCAACCAAACGCAGTAGATCTGTCAATTGCTATTTTCATTAATTCTAACATTTTCTTTTCTGTTTTGATTATTTAATATTTCTCATGTTCTGATGAATATTTTCTCAATACAACTGTGGTGTTTTAACAATTAGTTTTTCCTCCACTAAACTTTTTCCCAAAAATTTTGCAATATAATTTTGTCGTAATTACACCACTTGATGTTTTGTTGCTTTATGTCGTGTCCTTCTATCCTGTTTTGTGTCAATTGAATATTAGCTTAGGAAAAAATTTGATTTACTGTATTCATAATAATCTTTACCCTTCACAAAATCGGAAAAAGAATAAATAGTGTGTGATTTTAGTACATGTATGAAATTCATAACTCAAGAAAACAGATTTTTATTTTGTGTCAATTGAACATTAGCTAAGGAAAATATTTGATTTACTGTATTCATAATAATCTTTACCCTTCACAAAATCGGAAAAAGAATAAATAGTGTGTGATTTTAGTACATGTATGAAATTCATAACTCAAGAAAACAGATTTTTGAAGGCAAGGGTCTTAATATGATTTGGATGAATGGTCAGATTGTAAGACAGAGTGATGGATGGATCTCTTAATCGAAAAAAAGATGAGTGGGTCAGTGGGCATTTCCATAGACATCAAAAGGATGCATTGTGAGACACAGCCAAACAGACTAAACTGGTTAATTGCTGGTGGGTAGAATGATGGATTGATGGATGCACAGAGGCATGATGGATGCTTGGACTGAGGAGTCTGTATGTAGATGGAATTTTGGTTTCATGTGGTTTAACACCACTTTGAAAAATCTTTCAATTACCGGTATATAGAGGATGGGATGATATATGTCTTGATGAGTGGATTGACAGGTGAATGGGAAGATTGAGAGGAGGAAAATAGACCTGAAGATGTGGGAACAGATGGCTTGATGTTGTCTATTAATTGCGAGACAGAAAGAAAACACACAACCCATATGCAAGTCCAAGCAAATTAGGTTTTCTTTTTTCCTATCATACCTTTTGCTTTGAAAATTTTCACATAATGATATATTTAGGATTATCATTCAACTCTCTAGACAAAGATTCTAAACTCTGAAATCTTTTTATTCAAATTTGACGCCTTTTTGGGATAGAATTTCTTAGTTTAAGTTTTGCATGAAAGATGTCATATATTTTATTACACAAAGTAATGGTTCGAACATGTTTAAAAATTTTATGTCCTATAAACTCTTTAGTCAACTAGTCATTACTCTGACATTCATTTAGTGGATTTTTGTTCGGGGTTGAAATTGAATTAGCATTTACAGTGGTTGAGCTTTGCTGTACGCTGGCAGCTCTTGTTGAGCCCCTGCATCCATGATTGAGGTAACTTAGTACTAAGTTCTTGCCCTGTGAGTGTCTGTTCTTTAATTTATCTGTTTGCCAGTGTTACTGGTACTTCATTTGTTCACTATAGATTTTAACAATTGCAATAACTTATGATTGGTTGGTGACAGGGCCTGCATATTTGGCATATTGTGCTTGTGATGAGATCTTTCAGTTGGTCACATTTCCAAAAATTGACTGTCTGTGGGTCACCTTTGTTTAATTGATACATCTTGATTAGTCACAGACATTTACATGTGCTACTTGTCTCTTGGTATTTTATAAAGCCCAAGCTTGATACTTGTTGTACTTAACAACTCCATGAGTTAATCAACTTTGCTGTGTTGTAACTGAAAGATTTTAACAAGCATTATAAAACCAGATACAGACAAAAAGTTATCAATGCCTTAACCCATTACCACTCAACCACTTTTTGAAGGCTTGAAGAATAATAGTAGTATATAAATTGCAAATTTGTTAGACAGGAGAAATTGTTAGTAAAAAGTCATTTCTCCTTTCGTAACAATGTTTTTATGGTGTTGTTTTTATCTTATTTGGCACTTATTTTCACAATTTAAGGGCACTTTGACTTGTCATATGTAACTACTTTCAATTTTGGCCAGTCTTAAATTTTGTTGTCTGGTAATGGGTCAAATGATTTTATGTTAAGTACCGGTATTCGAACTTGAACCAGTCTGCAATATAGTTGTTGTATAACATCTTTATAATCTATTACAGGGCATCATCATTTTGAAGTAGTTTGGAAAAATGAACTCCTTGGATTTGGCAACAAAACAAAGCCAAGAGTACCATTAAATGAAGACAAGGCTGTTGAACTAGGAGCAGAAATTATCGGTGAAGCATTTCTATATTCTTTTGGAGCTTCACTCTTATTTGCTGAGTATTGGTATTCATCGAGAGCTGCTGGAAAGAAGGAAAGTGACCAAAAATCACAGTTGACTTATATGGAAAACAGGATAAACGAGTTATTGTTAGATACAGACACTATGAATGCTCAGTTGAGAGAAATGCAAAGACTTCTACACAGTATAGATGACAATAATGTACAGCTACAGAAACGTTTAGAAGACTTAGAAAATCAAAAGAAAAAGTCAAGATGGTGACCCACATGATTTTAGAACCTTGTGACTTTTTTATGGCTTAATATTTATGATATATAATGAGGAAAATTGTTAGTTTCAGTGTATGGTTAATGAAATTCCATTTTGTTGAGCCTGGGTGCGGTCAGCGAGACATAGTTGTCACAATTTCTTTTCAGTGTTAGTGCATGGGTCCCTACGTCCAAATTTTGTCTGGAGCATAACTTCTACATATATGGATGGATTTGAAAATAACTTGGCACAGTCATTCTTCTTGATGAGAGCGAGTGTCATGGGGAACATAATGGTATGATACCTCCAAGGTCAAGGTTACATTTCAAGGTCAAATGACAAAATTGACCTTGTCTAGAGCATAACTACTACATTCATAGATGGATTTGAAAATAACTTTTCACGCTTGTTCTTCTTGATGAGTGCTAGTGTCATGCGAAACACTTGTGATACCTCCAAGGTCAAGATTACAGATTATAAAATTGACCTTGTCTTGAGCATAACTTCTACATTTACGGATGGATTTGAAAACAAAGAGACAGTTGTTTTACTTGATGGGTATTAGTTTCATATGAAACATGCAAGGTCAAGGTCTCCGTTGAAGGTGAAACGACCTTGTCCAGAACACTACTTCTACAGTTGTTGACGGATTTGAAAATAACTTGGCACAGTTGTTCTACTTGGTGAGTGCTAGTGTCATGTGAAATATTTGTTCTGATAAATATAAGGTCAAGGTCTCTGTTTAAAGAAAAAATCATTCTGTGCACAACCTTTCCTGTACAAATGAGTGGGCTCGACATGTTGGCCATTGACAACCCATTTCTCATGTTACCCACAAAAGCTGTATTTTGAAGAGTTGCAGAGCCACAAGTGATTACAGTGGGTTGTTGTTTTTTTGTCACAAATTGAAAGTTTCCTCAATCTCACATCCAAATCCCAATTTTTAAAGCTCTAAAGATAAAAGGTATGGAAAACATTGTGGATAATGAAGAAATTACTTGCTACTGACAATTCCTCATTATTCACTATTTTTTGCTTTTCTAAAAGACAAAGATTTTAAAAATGTCATAAAATGAAAATTGTTGTGTGTAACACCTTTCAATTAGGACCAGTCTAAAATCTCCAAAAAAAAAAAAACAACGTTGGAAAACATTGTGAGAAAAGGAGAAATTGATTGTAACAAGCGTGTTAGATTGATATAGCCAATACGGTTGTTGAATGATTAATTCATTAGCTTAGACAAGAGAATTTATAGATCGTCAATAGATAAGCTTGGTAAAATGAGAATTTAGACCAGTCTAAAATCTTTTGTCTGGTAATGGGTTTGAGATCCAGGATTCTTTAGGAGACCAAAGTGATATCAATGGTTCTGTGGCAAACAATTGTAACTGCCTATATGTTTATTGGCAGCTACAACTGTTTTGGACAGAACCATCACATGGCTCCTATCAAAGATGAGTGTTTTAGGTCCAGAACTACATTGTATATTGTCTTCTTGCTATATTTAGTTCTGTACTGTAGCAGATCCAGGTTTTCTGAAAGGGGTTCAAAATTAACCATGGGGAGCTTGTTTTCCAAATATTACCAAACATTTATTTAATTTTCCCATGAAAATAAGATTTTTAGGCTATACAGGGGGTTTCAAATTAACCCCATGTAAATCCACCACTGCTGCATTGCCTAGAAGTGATGGATTTATCACTGTCAATCAAAAAGTCAATTGACCAATCAAATAATTCATTTTGAAATGGTGACTTCAACACTGTATAATGATAGCTTAGTGTAAAAATATCATAAGTGTCCATACTTTGTATAGACACTTATCATGATGTTTTTGCATTAAGCCAACAATATATATATTTGTATATCACAAATTATTCAAGCTGTAATGGGTTTTAAGTCCCCAGCTAATGATTGTCTTCTGGTGTTATGTTCCTGGCAAATTTTAATGAAATACAATGTTATTGTTTGATAATGATACCATTGTTTATGATAAAATGAAGTCAAAATTCTATGTTGGCATGATCAGCGATTAGTCAACACCAAACCAAAGAGAATATCATTATTGTATCAAACTCATTATACTGGAAAATACCGAAAGTTTTATCATGTCCATTTAGTTTTGTTAGGGATCATTTGTTGTTACTGTATAAGATCAATGTTTTTAGTACTGTTGAGAGAATAATAAAAGTTTATGGTGTAAATAATATTTCCTTCCTTGGCCTTTCTCCCCTTTCAGGAACTATTATAAGGACAAAATGAACCCTTGTCATGCTGAATAATGTCTTCTACAGAATTGAATTTAAGAATCAAAGTTCTGAAGCCATTGAAATCACTAATTGTTGGTAAATACTCATTCCAAAAATTTATTGTTTAAACAACTCTGGCTTAAAAGGGAAAATCAAGAGGTATAAATCAAGATAAGACTGCACAGGTTGATCTTGACCTACACCTTTTGTCAAAGCAGGAATATTCCGGGTTCAGCATGACAAGATCTAAGAGTCAAACTTCAACAAGATGAGACCTCCACTATTGTGTAGTAAAGTTTACCACATGACAGAATGCAACTGTCAATAAAAAGCTGGTTGACCAATCAAATTATTCATTTAGAACCAAAAAGAACTTTAAACCCTGAAATTTATGTTGGATTTGCGGTTCAGATGTCATAACTACAGCTTATTAACCCATTCCGTCTCAACACAATTTTAGACTGGTCCAATTTGAAAGGAGTTGCAGACAATTCAAAGTTGATGAAATTTTAGATTTTTTCAACTCTCTTGGTAAAAAACATTGTGGAAAATGAATAAATTGCTTGTTAAAAGCAATTTCTTCATTTTTCACAATGTTTTCCCAAGTGTTTTATTTTAGGAGCGTCCAAAGGCGTCACTGTGTGGGAATGGTTTAAAGTTTTAGTTGTGATGTTAAGGTTGCCAACTATCGATATATATTTATCTTGTGTCCCTGACCACATATTATATTAAATGATGTTTATTACTCTGTCAAACTGTCAATTTGGAAGTCATGGGGCTTAGCCAGCGAACTGTCAGTTACCATACAATAGAACTTGTAGCCAGCCCAATTTAAAAGAAGGAAGCAGCAGTTATTTTTAAGTCATCCTTGGTTACTCACGGTACTTTGATTACATTATGTCACTCCATTCTAAGACTGGAGTGTAAACGACAAGACAAACTGTGGGGGCTGACGATCATGCATTCAAGTCCCTTTAACCCAATCCAACTCAAGCCCTCCTTTTTATGCCCCCCCTCCCAATTAAAGATCTTTGGAAAACATTGTGGAAAATGAAGAAATTGCTTGTATCAAGCAATTTCTTCATTATCCACACTGTTTTCTACCCAAAAGATGAAAAAAAAAAAAAAAATCCATCAACTTGAAATTGTCGTCTGCAGCTCCTTCCAATTTGGACTGGTCTAAAATTTTGTTGTATGGGGATGGGTTAAATTGAAGAAAAAATGTGCCAAAAAAGGTACAAAACATTGTGAGGAAAGGAAAAACTGTCTGTTACAAACTTTTTTCCTCTCCCACAACTTTAACCATATATATTTTTATTTGGCATGTCATAGTGTTTTGTAGTGTTGGGTTAAGCACACTTGCTACCTCAGAGATTTCGGGAACCTTAGATTGAAACCTACCAAATTGGCTGAACCATTATATTGTCTGGTATTTTATAAAATGTCCTTTTACCCATTCCCACAAAATGTTGCTTTTTGATACCCTCAAGAAACAAGCTTTGGAAAACATTGTGGAGAATGAAGAAATTGCTTGTTAAAGGCAATTTCTTCATTATCCACAATGTTTTCTCCCCTATGTGACCAAGATTTACTTACCAGCAACTTAAAATTCTCGTCTGCAACTTCTTTGAATTTTGACCAGTTTAAAATTGTTCTGTTAATGGGTTAACAACAGTTCCAACGGGTCTCACCAATCTTTTGCAAGGGTCGGGGAACATATGGCAACTGAGGATTCAGAGATGTATTTCAAGAAATATGTGGGGAAACACTAACCCTTTTTCTCATCTCACAATATTTTCAAAAGAGAATAATTTTTTAGCTCATACATACATTTAAATGTTGTTTAATTTGTACCCTTTACAAGTTGAAAATTTAGGGAAAATCAGCACACGCCTTCACTTACTTATTGCATGAACTGTCATTACAGATTAACCTTATCCCAAACGATAAAATTTTAGACTGATCTGAATTCAAAGAAGATGCAGACAACAGCGATGTAGTGTCTCCCGTCTGGCATCCATCTTTCCTCTGTCTATTTAATCAAGTTTCCTGGTAAAACTATAGAGTCCATATTTTTCATTGGTTTCTCTCCAAACTTTCACAGAATGATTGTACCATCAAGATATTTCCTTTGAAATGGTCTGATTCGTCAATTAACAGTAAAAGGGGGGTCCTTATGAAAAGCTCACTAAAAATATATGTACTTGTAAGTATATATGTGGGCCAATATACCTTGCTACTCGCTAACCGGCCTTTTGGAATACGTCGGATTAAAAGAAGAAATAAAGATAAATGAAGAACTAAAAGAAAATAATAAACATGATAAGGAAACACAAAAAAGAGCCTGGTCTAGTTATATTAGACGGGCTACAAACCGATGGCTATTCACAGGCGCTATCCCACTACTGCTCGACACGGGAACTTTTGCCTGCTGTGTTTCCACCCTGGGCCGGTCCGTCCCTCCTTAGACAACCTGGACCCTCTGGGCTCCCCCGAAGGGCCCATATTGATACCGAGCTTAGTGCGGACGCCCGATCGACATAGCACACCGGAGAGCAGAGCCCCCGCCCTCAAACCATTCCAAACTCCGGCCTCCAAAGTAGCTAGATTACAGGAGCACGCCACAACTCCCAGCCATTCTCGCGGCGCACATTCAATTAATTTATACATTACACAAGACATCAACACTTTTCAAGATTCTATTCACTTGAGAAAGAGATCAAATTTATCATTTTTTGAAAATGATGCAAATAGAAGAAAAAAAAAAAACAATCTAAATTACTTAAAAATGAAATTTTTGAAACAAAATGGTTCCCATTTTATGAACACGGAAACTACCGATCATACTCGGAGAAAGCTATTTTTAGTAATTTGTAGGGGAAGTTATTATGGATATCATTTGAAAGTCGAATTGCGGTAGCTTCCCTTTAGGACTGGATTCGTGAATTAGTGTGATAAAATTTGTAGGTCCATACCTCAACGGATACAAACAAACAAACAAAAAAAAAAAAAAAAAAAACTCCCATTAATATAATGTAATGTCATAAACAAAACAAAGCAAATATTTCACTATTTTTTTAGTAAAATTTTGCAGATCTAGTTTGTGCGCAAGCATCCAAAATAGTTGCGTAGGACTACTCAAAATTCTGTACGTTGAAAAACATCAGCGAATCATGATGGACGAAAGTTAAATCGAATTAATTTAATACGTTTTTAATACTAAATCATAGAAGAAGGGATTGTGTTCAGCTCCACATACTGAAAACAACGGAGATTTGACAAATTACGGCTTAAAATCAAAGAAAAATCGACCGCTCAAATCATTCATTTAGTCCGGGAATGAAGTTTGAACTCCCGCATTGGCTGTCATTTATTTGAAGCTTTCTTGTTAGTTTGGCCACTTAAGCTTCGTAACTACAGCCATTCAAGCTGAAGTTACCATGTTTAGGTAGCTAACCAGCCATTCAACGTTTTTGTTACATGGTACTAGCCATGAATTTACCAAAATAACGGCGTTTTAAAATCGAGGAGGCCATGGGCGGGGCAAACAGAGAAAGTGGGCGTGACCAGCGATTGATCATTTTCCACGGCGTTGTGTCCGTCGTGCGTACGTCCGTAATTTGAAATTCAAAGTTTAATTTTAAGATCATCTCTTCTGAATGCTGCTCAATTTCATACCAAAATTTCATACGAATGGTCCTTTCAGATTCATTCGAAGAATTTTGATTGGGTGTAAAACATGGCTGTTATGGGCGGGTCTAATTTTTATATAAGAATGACATATACTGGAAACTTTGAAAATCTTTTGCTCATAAACTTCTTGTAAGATCAGTACCTAGTTTTACATAAATGAGCCTTTTGTCGGATGCATGATTGAGAAAATGTGATCAAATGAAAACAACAACAACAACAAAATCCATCGGTTGTATGGATGATGACATGACATGTATATTGAAATGCCTTCTCATTAAATTACTTCGTGGATTCCAACCAACATTTTCACAGAAATGATCTATCGGTTACCCTTTATCATATTTTGGCGATAAAAAAGATGATTGGAAAAACATTATTTTATATAGGAGGGGCATATATTAATTTAGGAAAGAGAGAATGTTAGGGATGTGAATGCTGCTGGAATGGGCATAAATTCTTTCAGGGTTGTCTCATACAAAATTAAGAAGTACCATTAACGTTACCTATTTTCATTATGTTTCATTTATTATGCAAAACATGCGCCCACGGTGCTTTTAAAATCGTTACAAGCTCTATAGTGCCGCGGTTTATAAGGGTACGTAAGTAGGACAATTGACCAATTGCGTATGTCAATCATTGATTATATCGACCAATAAAATCCTATTTATTCTGCCCGGAATTGAGACATTGGCCACCATTTGTGTGAAGAACACCGTAACTTCAGCCTTCAAGCTGTAGTGACCCATTTCGACACGGCAAAAAATTAGACTGGGCCAAATTGAAAGGATTTACAGATGATAAATTTAAGTTTGTGACATTTTAGATTTTTTTAAAACTTTCTGGGTAGAAAGTATTGTGTAAAAATGAAGAAAATGTTTGTTGCAAGCTAATTTTTCATTTTCTACGATGTTTTCCCAGTTGTTTTACTTGAAGGGCGTCAAAAAGTGTCATTATGTAGGAATGGGTTAACCGATTACCAGACGGTAAAAATTTCGAATGGTCCGAATCAAAGGGAGTTGCAGATGACAATTTAAAGTTTATGAAATTTTATAGAAAATGTAACTTCCTTTGAAGGAAACATGGTCTAAAATGAAGAAATTGCTTCTTGCAAGCAATTTCTTCATTTACACAATGCTTTCCAAAATGTGTTTCTTGAAGGGCGTCGTAAAGCGTTATTGTGTTGGAATGGATGAATACACGGTATATTGCTAAGGATGTCAAGCTGTTCAATATTGGTTGATGAAACTAATTTCCTATAGAAATATTTGATTTTTATACGGGACCCGATCGATGAATTCTAAATCCCCGCGAGTCGATAGTTTAATCATGTTTATACCACATCAAGATTAGCAATGTCATTTTTGTATGGGCACCAACACTCTAACGATACCCGTGAAGCTTATAATAGCCATGCGGACTTACTTTAACCCTTTCCTTGTTAATCCCTGGTTTTTACGTCATTGTGATTTTATAATTGAGAAAACATTATGGAAAAAGAAGAAATTGCTTGTGACAAGCAATTTCTTCTTTTTCCACAATATTTTCTACGCTAATAAATGGTTATTTTTCACTGAAAATCAACTTTAGATTTTTGTCTGCAAAACGATTGTATTTGGACAGGTCTAAAATTTTGCAACACAGGAAAGGGTTAAACCTTTCTTGTTTTTTGAAAATTTGAGACCTGTCCAAATCCAAAGGTTTTGCAGACGGAAATTTAAAGTGGATTTATTTTGAAAAAATAACCAAACAGTAAGGTAGAAAATATTGTGGAAAAAGAAGAAATTGTTACTAGCATTTTTTTCAACAATATTATCTCAATTATAGAATCACATGTGGGGACGTAAAAACAGGGATTGAACAGGAAAGGCTTAACAGAACAGACGGAAAATTGTCTCTGTTTTTTTTATTTATTTTTCTCTACAATTTTATAATTTCGTTTTAAACTATCAATATAAGAAAGTAAAAAACGCTTTTAGAAAACGGAGTAAACACTAGTTGTATATTTTCCCTTTTCAACGATAAATATTCCTTTAGATGCCTTCGCTAACAAGAAATGACCGATAGCGGCAACCAAATAATCATTCATTTAGACCATAAATGAGTTTTGAACTCCTACATTGGTAGCCATTTTTGTTAACCCTTTTTTAGTTAATTTGGCGACTCAAACGTTGTGGCTACAGCTTATTCAAGCTGTAGTTACGACGTTTAGGTCGCCAGCACAATATTCTCATTTTTGTTGCATGCTATTTTGTCATCATTATTGAAGAAATAAAGCCCAAAAAATCGAAGCAGGATATTCTATTGGAGTCAAAGCGCGTGGCCAACGGGGTAAGTGGGAGGGGCCAGCGATTGGTCAAATATGCTGTCAAACTATAAAATTCCTTGCATGCTAGTGAACACACTTTCTTAGACTTCACCTTTTTGAAACTGTCTGTCCTTATTGTGTGGTAAAATTTGCTTTTCAGTCATACGACCGTAAACCATGTAGTTCTTTTGAAATTGTTAGGATGGAGAATGAATACAGATTGATGAGGTACTTGTAACTTAAACCATTACCATAAGAGAAAATTTTAGACTGGTCTAAAATTACAGTAGACGAGCACGAATTTCCAGTTGGTGGAATTTAGAAAACTTTGTGGACACTGAAGAAACTGCTTGTTGCAAGCGATTTCTTCATTTGCACGCAATTTCTTCATTTGCACGCAATGTTTTCAAAAGCTGTTTTTCTTGAAGGACGTCAAAAGACGAGGTTATATGGGAATGGGTTAAAGTTGATTGCCAATATAACCCTCCAATATACGCACTTATATTCAGAATCTTCGAATAAGAGAACAATTAACCAATCGCGGCTGCCAATAAATCTACCAATCAAATAATTCATTCAGCATAGAATTGAACTTTGAACGCCGATTTTTGCCGCCATTTTGTGTATTTCTTTTATGTTTGTTTGGGGACTTAAACGTCTACTTACGACGTTTAGATCGCCAACCAACTATTTCACCTCGTTACATGCTACTAGCTATTAATTGTGCAGAATAACGCCATTTAAAAATCTAAGCGGAACTTCTCGTAGGAGTCAATAAGCGGGGCCAACGGCGTAAAAGGGCGGTGTCAGTGATTCGTCGATCCAAAGTGAAAGAGGTTGCATGCGACATCTCGTATTGCATTTCAGTGACATTTATTTTCTCATGTACAAATCTCAAAATCCACCCATTTGATCTTGAGGAAAAAAAAAACCTACACCAACAACAAGAAAACAATAGAGAGAGATACCATGCAGTCAGATTACATTCAACTTAATTGAAAAACTTCTTGTAATAGAGGGATAGCCGATGTCAATAGAAATCGATTAACCAATTAAATCATTAATTTAGGTAACAACAACAACAACAAAAACCATCGGTTGTATGGACGATGACATGTCATGTATATTGAAATATCTTCTCATTAAATAACTTCGTGGATTCCAACCAACATTTTCACAGAAATGATCTTTCGGTGACCCTTCATCATTTTTTGACGAAAAAAAAGATGACTGGGGGGAAAAAATGAGGGGCATATATTCATTTAGGAAAGAGAGAATGTAAGGGATGAGAATGCTGCTGGAATGGGTATAAATTCTTTCAGGGTTGTCTCATACAAAATTTAGAAGTACCATTATCAAATTTGGTTCAAATTGGCCCTGTGAATTGGAAGGAGAAATCATGTAAAAAATCGTTCTTTATTTCTATATACCCCCCCCCCCCCGAGGCTCTGCCCCTGGGGATCCGAGGATCATGATTTTAGCTATTTTGAAAGAGGTCAATATACTGATGCTTCATGCAAAATATCAAGGCTCTATGCCTTCTGGGTCAGGAGGAGAAGATTTTTAAAGATTATTTTAAAATTTCACTTTTGTTGCCATGGCAACCAGAGTTTTTTAACGGATTTCAATTCTTTTAGCTATTTTTGAAGGGGACCACCTAAGCAACATTTCTGCCAAATTTGGTTCAAATTGGCCCAGTTGTTTGAGAGGAGATGTCATTTAAAAAATCTTTCTTTATTTCTATATAAACCCCACCCCCCTGGGGCTCGGCCCCTGTGGACCCGAGGATCATGATTTTAGCTATTTTGAAAGAGGTCAATATACTGATGCTTCATGCAAAATATCAAGGCTCTACGCCTTCTGGGTCAGGAGGAGAAGATTTTTAAAGATTTTTTTAAAATTTCACTTTTGTTGCCATGGCAACCAGAGTTTTTAACAGATTTCAATTCTTTTAGCTATTTTTGTTGGGGACCTCCTAAGGAACATTTCTGCCAAATTTGGTTCAAATTGGCCCAGTGGTTTAGGAGGAGATGTCGTTTAAAGAAATTGTTGATGGACGACGCACGACGGACAAAAGGGGATCACAATAGCTCGCTTGAGCACTACGTGCTCAGGTGAGCTAAAAAACAAAAAACCCTACAACAACAACAAGAAAACAATAGAGAGAGATACCATGCAGTCAGATTACATTCAACTTAATTGAAAACTTGTTGTAATAGAGGGATCGCCGATGTCAATGAAAAATCGATTAACCAATTAAATCATTAATTTAGGTAGGATGTGAACTCCATTATCCAAGTACAGAGTTTTTGTTGTTTTGGTGACATAAACGTTGTAACTACAGCTTAGTCAGGCTGTAGTCACCATGTTTAGGTTTCAACTCATAAATATCCTTTTTGTCCTCAACCACTTCATTATTTTGCCAAATATTACTGTTTATTACCTCAATCGAACTGTCATGTCGATGGTCACAGGGCTTGGCCAGATTCGTGTGTTATTTGAAGTGTTAGTTTAGTTTTTAGTAATTTGTTTTAGTTCGATTACGTCGAAAGCCTTTGGCTTAAAGAAGTTGCTTTCAAACAACGGCCTAACAAGATGTTTTTACATCACTGAGAGAGAGGCTGTGACTCTAAACCACAGTGTTACCCAATCATACAGCTGGGTAGACTGAGGTTGGCTATTTAGTGTCCTACCCGGTGACAGTGAGGCTCGAGCCCGTGACCTCCAGATCAACAGTCTAGCACTCTTACTACGCGGCCACCGAGACCTTGCTCTTGGCATTTGGTTTCCTTTACGTGACGGATCGATTTAAAAGATCGACGAACATATTAGAGTCAGTTTGGATCTGGTGACCAACCTTACTGTTTCATCCGGACCTAACAAACAAGATGTGTTTGTGAAACACCATGCCCCCCCCCCACTTTTTTCTTTGTGACCTTGGTAAGTGAAATTGAACTTGGTGGATGACCTTAACCTTACAACCGCCTATCAATACAAAGGAGCATATGTCCAAAATGTGAGCCATGTATCGTCAACCGAGTTTTAGAAAAAACAGAAAATTGTTTAGTTTTTGGTTAAGTCTACCTTAATAAGTGACCTTGATGGATAACCTTTACCAAACCTGTTAATGCAAAGGAACACGTAACAAATGTGAGCCATGTATCTTCAACTGTGTTTCAATAACAGCAAAATTTCAAGTTTATGCGTTAAGTACTGCTCGCAGGCAGACTGGCATCAGTAAAACAATATGCCTTTCAATCTTATCGACGCGGGGGCGTAGAAATACAAATTGAATATTATTTATACAAGCTAAAATTACAGTAATGTGTGTTGGTACCCGTATGGTGATACGATCTGCAGCAAATGAATTTGACTGCCTTTACTTCAACTTTTCATCACTTAATTGTAAGGCAATGGAACTAAGAAAATCACCAAAATAATATAATGGATATTTAAAGTTTATTACACTTTACACGTGTACACTATGTCTACACAAGTAATTTAAGATGTGTAACATCAATCTAACAAAAATGGCCAACAATTTTATAAAATGTTTGATAAAAAGTCCACAAGTTAAACTGTACATTAACAAATGATAAAAGCATATATAAAATACATGTATACAGAGGGCAACAAAAATTCTACAGTTGCAAATAACTAGGAATAAGCTGAGCATTGTCGTAAACACCTAAATAACGCTTTCCCAGACGACAAAATTTTATACTGGTCCAATTTAAAAGATGTTTCAGATAACAAATTAAAACTTATTTAAACTGAAAATATCATCTGTAGAGGGTAGAAAACAGTGTAGTAAAGGAGGAAATTAATTGTAAAAAGCAATTTCTTCCTTTCCTGCAATGATTTTCTATAAAAATATCATGTGACCATAAAATCAAGTGATTGTTTGGGGAAGGGATAAATTTACCTAGGCACTCAAGACAGTGTTGTGCTAAACCACAGGTATAATACATGACCTGCGTAAATCTTTTAGACTTCAATTAATAGTTTTACTTTATTTCAGACAAATCCATGACAGAGATAATCAAGGTGAATCTACCTTGTAAACCTATCATCAGAGCTCGAAGCAAAACTGTTATTTCATAAAAGCATTAGAAAACAGTTTTGCACTAAGGCGCCAACTTGCAATTGCGTTAGTTGCTTCAGCCATTGGTATAAGGGCTTGTAATTATTCAGAATTGGGCTGTCAACATGCTTTAAAAATTTTTTATTCGTTTTGCAAAAAGCTTTCTTTTAGCACAATGTGTCAGGGCCACGAACATAATTCATAGCATTGGGAAGGGTTCAACTTTTGAGCTCTGCCGAATCCCTTATACGTTCTTTTACAGTCACAAGTTTTCAGATTCAAGGTTTTGTATCAGTTAACACATTGCCATATGACAAAATTTTAGACTAGTCCAAATTGACCAAAGTTGCAGATAACAATATTTAGTTGATGGAATCTAAAAAATATTTGTCTCTTTGGGGAGAAAACATTGTGGATAATAAAGAAATCACACCTAACAAGCAATTTATTCATTTTCAATATTGTTCTCAAAAGCCCTACTTTAACCCTTGTCATGCTGAACCTGGAATATTCCTGCTTTTCTAGGAGGAAAAGACAAAGATCAGCCTGCACATAAGTGCAATCTGATCTTAGTCTGTAACCCATGTTTAGCACTTTTTAGCTTGGGTTATTTGAAAAAATGATTTTCAACAGAAATTTAAATTCAGACCAGTCTAAATTTTGTAGTCTGGTAATTGGTAAACAGATTGCCTTGATGGCCAAATTTTTCTAATAGTTGCATAAGCATAAACAAAATTAAGCAAAAATACATATTTCTCTCCTAGCAAAATATTGCAGTAGATCTTAAAGCACCAAAAGTACATCTCATTGTATGGATTTACTTGAAAATGTCAATTTGTCAAACACATCTTTAATGACACTTATTTTCAAACCTGTAGAAAACTAAGGTGATGCTTGAAAGTAAAAGAAAGATAGAAAGTTCAAAAAAGGCCATAATTCTGATTATTAGGATTGTCTAATGATAACTCATATCGAGCCAGTGAAAATGCATCCTTAACTGTGACATTGATTCATACTGAGCAAATACACATACTTCAAATGGCACTTTTACTCATAGTGGAGAACATTTATACAAATAAATTAGTTGTGAATGTTAGGTTATATAGACTAAACTTTGACCTTGAGCTGGGTGACCTTTATTGTTTGAAACAGAACATTTATTCATAAACAGAAAACAACTGTGTCAGCCTATTTGAAAATCCTTCATAAATCGATGGATTAGCACAAAACAGTTGTAACTTCCTATATACATATAGGCAGTTACAACTATTTTGTGCTAACCCATCAAAATGTAGGAGTCAGGTTGGGACTAATTCAGCAAGGCTCACACAGAGACAGGACACTATGACAAGTATGTCTTGCTCACTTCCTGGTATAAAATGCTCTTTAATACTGAACACAAATCCCATGTTTCAGGTTGATATCTTCATTAAGACACAAATATCACAAAAACTCTTTGTCTGCAGACAATGACAAGACTATAGCAATATCTGTTTTACTAAGAAAGATGCTTTGCCAGTATTAGATGTTAACATAACTTCTTGGAGCAGCATTACAAAACTTCAAGAAATCTGACCTTGAAATTTGACCCTAACATTTCACCAGAAGATGTGCATCATTTACTTTACATAATCATCATTTGCTTCGATCATTTAACCCATTCCCAAACAGTCACACACCTCTATGCCCCTCAAGAAACAAAAAAAGCTTTGGAAAATATGGAACAGCCAATTTTGATGAGTGCCTTGACCCCCATAGATGACCTAAGCTTTACAACAAACTGATGCCTATCAATGCAAGGAACCTGTGTCCAAATTATGAGCCAAGTATCTTGAGCTGTATTTGTATAAGAGCAAATATTAAGTTATTGCATTTAGCTGAAGACCAGAAGTGACACTGAACTCTGACACTGGCCAAAATTTAAGCATTTTTTGTTAGTTCTATGATAAAAATGTCATAACTACAGCTTACAGAAGCTGTCATTACAACGCTCAAGTCGTTAAACAAACATTTTAATTTTTTGTAATGTATTAGTCAAAAATTTTACAGAATAACGCCATTCAATACAGAAGTTCAATGGGCAGGGTCAGCAATTCATTATGTCAGTAATTCAGTTGCTCATTTCATTTAACAGATTTAGGCCATGCTATGTTTGCAGCATGACGTTTATAGACAAATTTGCACTCTTTTTCTCTTGCCATTCTGTCAGCCTTCAATGTCTGTGGGCATTCCATGTCCATCATTCGGCACTCTGAAAACAGAAATTGATTAACCCTTGTCATGCTGAACCCAAAATATTCCTGTGCTTGCAGGAGGTACAGACAAAGATCAGCTTGCATGCTCCTTTGGGGATTATAAAAACTTTGCAGAGAAGCCCATAATAACAGTAAAGGGCTTGTCAGTGAAAAAAACTGTATATTCAAATTATTTTGCTAAGTAAAAGGCAGATAAGACTTGAGGAATCAAATACATTTGGTCTCATGCACTGTGATTCATTGTGGCAAATTTCAGTTCACTCGAATTGAAAAGTAGGTGTTTCACATACAAAACAAGAGGGCCAGAATGGCCCTAAATTGCTCACTTGACTAATTTATTATTTTTCAAGAATTTCTTTAAACAGAGTAGCCAAGTGGTTATGGAGGAAATGATTACAAATTTTCGAAATAAAATAAGCCTTGCCCTGCCACACCCATATTATGAGGTCAATTAAAATGTATGAACAAGTTTGGAGAAGGGTCATCCAAGGAATATTCATACCAAGTTTGGTTGAAGTTGACCCAGTGGTTGCTGAGGAGATGTTATAGGAATTTTAATCCGAAAAATGCCCTACCCTAACACCCCCATATTTGGGGTCAATCATATTGTCACAAAAAAGTTTGAGAAATTTCCCTAAGTAAGATTCATGCCATGAAATTGGTTCGCTGGTTTGGGAGGAGATGTTTAAAGATTTCGAAATCAAAATAAGCTCTGCCCATATTTGGGGGTAAATCAAAATTTTGCAACCAACTTCTAAGAAGGGTCACCAAATGAACATTCACGCCAAGTTTATCTGAAATTGGCCCAGTGGTTACTAAGGAGAAGGTGTTTAAATGTTTCGAAATCAAAAATTGCCCTGCCCCACTCATATTTTGGGGTCAATCAAAATTTTGCAGACCACTTTTGAGAAGGGTCACCCAAGGAACATTTCTGCCATGTTTGGTTGAAATAGGCCCAGTGGTTATTGAGGAGATGTTTCAAGAATTGTTGATGACTTCGGACAGACAAAAGGTGATCACAAAAGCTGAGTCAAGGGCATATATTTCTGAAATGACTTGAGGCATCAAAATATTTTTTTGGCATGGACAACTAGACAACATGGAGATTCATTGTGGCAAGTTTCAGTTCATTCCAATGCAGGATGTAGGAGTTGCCCTCAGGAACAATGCTGACAGAGGTACAGACAACCGAGGCCATAACATAATACAACTCTTCATGATATTACATTGAAGACCTTCTTTAGTTCAACAAAACAGAAAAATAATGTTAATTACCCTCTCCATGCTCTAATGTATAAAGGCCATAATCCTGTGGGTTGGTGATCTTGAATTTGTGAGCTATCATGGAGCCTGAAATTAATGAATAAAACAATCTTAACCCATTACCACATTACCATTTTTTTAAATGAAATTTCAAGAATCTCTTCTTTTGGGGTAGAAAACATTGTGAATAATGAAGAAATTGCATGTAATTTCTTTGTTTTCAACAATATTTTCTTTTTTTTTTCTCTAGGCGTCAAAAAGCGTCATAGTGAGGGAACAGGTTAAGTTTACCCAAACAATGTCAATATATGAGTTCTTGATTGATTTCATAGTTGGCTACAGTTCTTGGCATATATACCAAAGAAAATTGAGTGGGAGAGGGGAAATCAAGCAATCCAGCTGGCCTTGGTAAAGGGAATGGCTTCACATTAGATTGACTGTGTTTATTAAACAAGAGCACCACCTACAGGTGCCTATGCTCGGCTGTTGATTGCTAGATAGTGGACAAAATGTGTCTAGAGTTATCCCTCTTGATAGTATAGGTTGCTCTTTTCATAGTGAACAAGTGTGCCAAGTTTAAAGTGAATGCTTTTAGTAGAACCAGAGATATCACAAAATGACAATGTTTTCGCACGACAACAACAACGACAAAGGCTATAGCAATACCTCAGTTTTTCTACGAAAACAGCCGAGCTAAAAAATAACATAAAAGGCATCTGTAGATAAAGGCCAAGTCAAACAGTGACTCAGACCTTTGGGAATAGATACAATGTCACAGGAAATTCAGTTTTCATTATCATGACCTACATATCCAGTGAAATATGTTGAAAATCAAACCTTTAAATAAAGCAAACTAATTGTATATTCTCAGCCTTAACCATACTTTGTAATTTTCAAAAGTGGTTAAATATGTTGTTGTCTTTGTGAATGTTTTATTTCCTTTAATTGAACATTTTAAAATCCTATAATGAATACAGTAAATACTTACACACATCTTTGGTAGTCATGGTTGGGCGCACAGGTAAAGTTTTCCACTCTATGGTATCATTGGTCTCATTTGGAAGGGCTATCTTTAAGAATCCTTGCATGTCACTTATACTGGGCAGTTTACCCTGGAAAACAAGACAGAAATTTGGAAATTAATTAATGTTGTCTTTTTTTTTAGAAGGCATATCAGTACTTGTCTCAAAAGTGGACTTGTACTGCTCACCAGTAATTTGTCACTCAAGTAGCACCTTGACCTTTGGCCTAAATTACACAAAACAATAAGGCACCTCCTTGCTTCATAGATAA
This sequence comes from Fragum fragum, assembly GCA_946902895.1. Taxonomy (NCBI): domain Eukaryota; kingdom Metazoa; phylum Mollusca; class Bivalvia; order Cardiida; family Cardiidae; genus Fragum; species Fragum fragum. The sequence continues at coordinate 26,577,334 of OX336366.1, forward strand.
CATTTGTACAAAGTTTCAAAAGTCCTAGAACAATGGCTTATGAGCTAGAGCTCTGAAATGGTTTTCAAAGTTCAATTGTGACCTTGAATGTTCACCTACATGAACAAAAAAGAATAGGGCACTTCCTTTGATCGTTGGCCAAAATTGTACAAAGTTTCATGGTTGAAGAACATTGGGTTCTAGAGTTAAAGCACAGAAATAAAATGTCTAAAGACGGATAACTGATGGCTTAAAAGACAGATATGGTGAAACCAATATACCTCCATCTACTTCTTAAGGTGCAGGGTATAATAAGGACAATTAAATCATACAAGTATTTTACTATAGATCCTATTTGAATTAGCAAAATGTATCATTAGCCATTCACATCCTGCCCTTGTCATTAAAAAAGGATCTCTTATACACTGATTAATTTGATAAGCATGAAATGATAAGTACCCTCCTTGTACCATTCAAACATAATGGCAAAAGATTTAAGCTTCTTTGATGCAAGAATTTATTCCTAGGTAAGCCTACACTTACTGAAGAACTCAGTACCAACAGGAAGATTTTCAAAAGCAACATTTATTTGAAATATACCAAACAACAGCAACAACACTTAAATATGACACTATATCTCTAGTTTTTATCCAATCAATAAAACTAACCAGTTGTATACATTGCCTTTAATCCATTAACATACATCAACATTTTAGACTGGTCCCAATTGAAACAAGAGGACCATGATGGTCCTAAATCGCTCCCCTGAGTATGGCTTTATGATAAAAACAAAATAGTAAAGCCCTCTGTCTAAAAGTTTTGGAGAAGATGTTTAAGGATTTCTCTTTTAATCCTAGGGATATTGATGATCCTACCATATAGCACTAATTTCCTGAATATGGTAATGCTTTGAAGTAAAGACATCAATACATACCGAGTACAAAAGCTCTAGGCCTAATGGTTTAGGAGAAGAAGGTTTTCAAAGATAACATTATTTATTTCTAACTAAAATTAGGGTTCGCTTTGTAATTCCTTGGTAAAATCAGGGATTGCACAGAAAAAGGGCTTATTTCCAGAGTGTGATAATTCTTTGAAGTATTTTGGTAGAGGGTCAATAGGTGATGAAACATACCAAATATAAAAGCTCTAGGCCTTATAGTTTGGGAGAAGAAAATTTTTCTTTCTTTATTCCTTTGTAAAATCGGGGATCGCACAGAAAAGGGCTTATTTTCAGAGTGTGATAATTCTTTGAAGTATTTTGGTAGAGGGTCAATAGGTGATGATACATACCAAATATAAAAGCTCAAGGCCTAATAGTTTGGGAGAAGAAAAATTTCAAAGATTTCTTTCCATATTCCTTAGTAAAATCAGGGATCACACAGAAAAGGGCTTATTTCCAGAGTGTGATAATTCTTTGAAGTATTTTGGTAGAGTGTCAATAGGTGATGATACATACAAAATATAAAGGTTCTAGTCTTTATGGTTTGGAAGAAGAAGATTTTTAAAGTTTTCCTTCTTTGTTTCTTTGTAAAATCAGGGATCACACAGAAAATGCTAATTTTCAGAGTGTGATAATTCTTTAAAGTATTTTGGTAGAGGGTCAATAGGTGATATGTACCAAATATCAAGGCTCTTGGCCTTATTGTTTAGAAGGAGAAGATTTTTAAAGATTTCCTTTGTAAAATCAGGAATTGCACAGAAAAGGGTACAGTAATTCTTTGAAGTATTTTGGTATAGGGTTAATAGGTGATCATATGTATCAAATATCAAAGCTCTAGGCCTTATGGTTTGGGAGGAGAAGATTTTTTAATAATTGTTTACAGACGGACGCCAGACAATTACCGATCACAATAGCTCACCTTGAGCATGTTGTGCTCAGGTGAGCTAAGAACTTTCCAACGACAAATATGAGTTAACAAAACTTTAAAAATCTTTACCTTTTTTGGTAGAAAACATTGTGAAAAATTAACATAAACAGTTTCTTCATTTTTCCACAGTTTTTTCTCAAGCTGTTTCTAAAGAGGCTTTAAAAAGCTTGATTGTTTTAGAATGGGTTATTAAACAAGGCATGTCTCACCTGCTGCTGAGAGGCTTTTGTTTCTTGCATTTCTTTAAACTTTTTCAGGACCAATACAGCACTACTAAGAGATGTGAGATAGTAGCCTCCTTCACCTGTCAATAAGGAGGGATGGAGGAGGCCCCACATATAATCTGCCTCGATCTCTACAGAAAGAGTTCCACAGTGTACCAACACGTAAATCAACATTGGCAAGAAGTCTGTAATCAAAAAAATAAAGTCTAAATAGAGCTGTAATTTTTATCATTGGGTTTCCCACTCTGTAACAGTCCATTCAAATTTCTGCCCATAGAATTAATCAAACTTAGTAATTTGTTTGCATATGCTTTTTTCAGATTTTATACAATAAAAGTAAAATGTTTTTCCATAATACTGCAAGCTATGATGTGAAATATATTAACACTGTTGACAATGCTATCAATTTGTAACTAGAGGCCCTTGAACCCATGTACCGCTCCACAATCCAATTGCTAATTTAGAGAACAAAGTTTTCAGGAACTCGATATAATCTAAATTATTTTTTCCATATAGGGCAAATAAATCTTGTCACTGAAATATTTGAAATAGTCTAAGAAAAGTATCTGAAACCTTTAAGTATCTTACAATAAGTAGAATCATGTATCATTCGGTAAGTCAGACCATTTTAATGATTTTTGACAAAATTCCTTGTTTTTTTTCCATGATAAAACCAATATTATAAAAATTCCATGATTTTTCCAGACAGCACCTGTTTTCCATGATTTTTCCAGAACTGTATGAACCCTGATTAATATTTTCTACCACAAAGGCTGGTTTCATTTCAAATTGAATCCAATTTTCATTGTTGTCTGTAACCTCTTTTAATTTAGACCAGTCTAAAACTTCAAACAAGAGCTTCGCAGAGCGGGGCATATAAGCCCAAAGGGGCTTGTCAGTAAATTTTGCTTTTCAGTAACCTGAGCTTGAATGAAAACTAATGATTTTTGTCAAAAAAAAAAAGAAAAGATCTTATCATCTGAATGATACTGTTTACACTTGAGAAACAAGACAGCTTCATGATAACTTATCATTCAACATTATGCACAATAGTTAAATTCTATAATTTGAATACAATTGACATAAAAAAATGACCTTGACCAATGACCTTGAAACAAGTTTCAACAGAAAATAATCACCACAAGCAATAAAAATATGACCTTGAAAACAGATCTTGACAAATAAATCACAATGGTTCAGTTTAGGTTTTTCAGATCTCAAAATGACCTTGACATTTGAATTCAATCAATTCAAGGGCAGATAATTCAAGAAAGACCCAACCATTATGAATTTCTGAAGTGAGTCTTATGTTCAACTAAATATCAGAGATACATTATGACAAAATTCAGTTCAATCCAATAGAGTTTTTGGAGGTTGTGCACACACACCCACAAAAAAAACCCCTGTAATTTTAAGCTTTATTGTTAAGTAAAGGGCAGATAATTCAGTAACAACTTGACATATCAAACAAATTTTAGTCCTAAGCACAACTAGAAATCATACAGAGTCATTGTGGCAAGTTTCAGTTCATTCCCATTCAAAATGTAGGAGAAATAAAGCTCACAAGAAATAAAGGGATTTTTCGTTCAATTCAAGGGCAGATTGTTCAAGCTAACTCAGGATGGACTGGAGTGATTTGAATTTCAAAGGTCTAATGCACAACTAGACATCATAGGGAGTAATTGTGCCAAGTTTCAGCTCATTCCCATTGATAGTTTAGAAGGAGTTGCACACACAATAAACAGTGATTTTCGTTCAATTCAAGGGCAGATAATTCAAGACAACTCAAGAATGACTGGAGCAATTTGAATTTCAAAGGTCTTATGCACAACTATACATCATGGGGAGTAATTGTGCCAAGTTTCAGCTCATTCCCATTGATAGTTTAGGAGGAGTTGCGCACACAAAAAATTGCTAACAGACAGACAGACAAATAGATGGTTGGACAGACAGACGGACAGACGACAAGGGCCATAACATAATACGACTCTTCGGGCATATTAAAAGGGAAAGGGTTTAACTATATCTTACCATCAGCTCCGAAGCACATTGCATTTCCTCTCTGTTTGCTGGCAACCTGCAATTACATTTTAATTCGGTCTTTTCATTTTTTCTTTAGAATAATTTAAATTATTATCCACCAAAATATCAGATAAAAGTGTTTTGTATGAAAATATCTCCTGCATGCAATTATCTGATCCTTACCAAATAATCCTAGTATCAGATCAAGGGAACAAAGCTGTGAGTAAAATATTCTCATGCAGAAAGCTTTTGAACACATTGCGGAAAATAAACAGATTGCTTGCAACAAGAGATCTCTTCATTCCCCTATGTTTTCTTCTATGAAGGACAGAAAAAGTCAATATAACATTGGCAAAATTTTCTTCTCCAAATTCTTTAATCTTCCAATAGGCTGAAATTTAGACCCCTGGTAAAAGGAAAGTAAAATAATAAAGTACAGGAAAACCTTCATTTATATTGAATGATCAAAAGATTGCACTTCTTAAACTTATGATTTGTGAAAATAGAATTTCATATCAGAAAAATGTTTATGTTCCTTTGGAAGGAATAGATACCGAAAACCTATTTTTCTTTTTTCTGATTTTATTATTACACACCAGTTACTTACACATTTATAGATGGTAGAGGTGGCCCCCAGCAAGTTTTCTAACTTCTTCATAGGAGAGTAGGACTTCTGCATCTTTAAGAGATAGTGTTTAATTTGCTCTAGAGTACTACCATCAGGGGGAGATAACCCTTTCTGAAAGTAAAAAACAAGTCATTTTGGCAATGAAATTCAGAAGGGATGACATTAAGAACTTGTTTCAATTAAATTTATTCCACCTTCTTTTAACTCATTACCATACAACTATGTTTTTCCGTGCTAAGAAATATTTGAAGAAAACACTGAGATTAGGAGATATTGCTAGTGAGAAGCAGTAAAATCTCCCATATGTGTACCCTATCTAGCACCTTTTTTTAACACATTCCGACACAAGAAAATTTTAGACTGGTCCAAATTGAAAGAAGCTGCAGACGACAATTTGAAGTTGATGGAATTTTATTTTTTTTCGTCTTTTGGGATAGAAAACATTGTGGATAATGAAGAAATTGCTTGTTACAAGCAATTTCTTCATTGTCCACAATGTTTTCCAAAGCTTTTTTCTTGTGGGGCGTAAAAAGGAGGGCTTGAGTTGGAATGGGTTAAAGCTGATTTGTCATTTACAACTTCTTTCAAAACGGACTAGTCTAAATTTTTGCCATCTGGTAATGAACCAACCCAAAAATCTAACAAAAGAAATTACATGAGCAATTTTTGTTTTGCATCAGTCAATTGAACAATAACAAGAACTTGATCTTGTTTTCCTGAACTTTACCATGAATTTTTTTCAATGCCAATCATAATTAGTTAAGGAATGAAGATTTTTTTTTGTTTTCATTAAGAGATGAACCTTAAAACTTAATCACATTGTACAAAAATGCGAAGAGGATTCATACATTATTAATCTACAACCACAAAAGCCCTCCTTTTTATGCCCCTCAAGAAAAAAGACTTTTGAAAACATTGTGGAAAACAAAGAAATTGCTTGTTTCAAGTAATTTCTTCATTGTCCACAATGATGGGTCACCAAAAAGATAGAAAAAGTTAAAAATACATAAATTTAAGATTATTGTTTGTAGCTTCTCTGAATTTTGACCAGTCTATAATTTTGTTGTGTGGGAATAGGGTATTTTGTTTTTTATTTTAAGTGCATACAGCAATAAAAAAAAAATCTCTTTATTTCTTATAATTCAATGCCATTAAGCAAATATTTTACTACTTCTGAGTAAAATTTTATGGAAAACGAAATAGTTACCTGCTAAAAATTTTGTGCAATCAAAACACTTGAATCTTAATAGACAATGAAAATTTGATAAAGGTAATTTTGAATGAATGGGGTTTTACGCCGCTTTCAACAATCTTTCAGTTATATCGCGGGGGCTGGAGCACCTACCAATGGAATCCTGGTATTTCTCACACCAGTACTACCATTACATTCTTTCCTAGCCTCCAGCTGCTATCCCACAGAGGTCTACGATTATCGACCCATTGGTGAGAGACAAATAGTCGGAAAGGATGAGTGCCGCCATCGGGTATCAAACCGGGACCTCTAGATTGACAGTCCGACGCTCTACCAGGTAATTTATCTGCCTTTTCCAATAGTTATTCCTGTAATTTTAACAATAATTGTTCTGTCTTTGTGTTAAATCAACTAAATTCACTTAAAATTCAATATAATCTGATCCATTCTCAGTGCTCTACTTTGAAAAATCGGAATTTATTGGTGAGGTCATTTGCCTTCGGACAACATCAATAACAACTTAATTGCTAGCGGAAGCCAATTATGTTATTGATACTTATACTTCATGCAACGTACAAATAAGGCAGTTTTCGGTTCAATCGACAGAAAATGTATTTAGCCTAATTCCAGTTCCATTCAGGTTTTACTTTGAAGACTTTTTTGGTGTCTTGTAACGACTAATTTTTTTGCTTCTTTTATTCCTTTTCTTTAAAGATATGAGCAGTCATGTTCATTACAAAGTCAGCTTAATCACTTTCTTACAAATGCCTGAAAGCATTACAGTTAGAAATTTGAAAATTGAGAGCCAAAACTTTTTGTTCACAACACAATCTGTGCAAAGGCCGCTTTAAATTATCTCATAATAGTCTGTTCTTGTTGAAGGCAATCTCTGCTTTTTAACCCTTACCTGTTTTCCAAAAAGTTAGACCTGTCCATAGTGCATACAATAGCTCGTCAGACTCCTAATCTTCAATCATTGGATGTCATGGGTTAGATCCCTGGCGGCAGCATATTATTCTTTCCGACATTTGTCTCTCACCAATGGGTGGATAATCGTAAACCTAAGTGGGATAGCAGCTGAAGGCTAGGAAAGGATGTAGTGGTAGTACTGGTGTGAGAAATACCAGGAATCCATTGTTAGGTGCTCCAGCCGCCGGGATATGACTAAAATACTGCTAAAAGTGGCGTTAAACCTCATCCTATCACCATCACCAAATTCAAAGGTTTTGCAGATGACAAAAAGTTGATTTTAATTGAAAAGTAACCATCCAGTAGGGTAGATTTATTTGTGCAAAAAGAGGAAATTGCTTGTTACAAGCAATTTCTTTTTTTCCACAATGTTTTCTCAAGTATATAACCACAGGGACGTAAAAACCATGGATTAAACAGGAAAGGGTTAAATTAACCCTATAGGTAACCTAGTTCTACAAACTTACTTTCTACACTGATTTTCAGTGCAGAAACCTGTAAGTAATTGACTCATGACCTCATTGACTTTCTGTTGGATGATCAATGTTGTAGGTACTTTTGGATCATGACCCATATACAATCATAAAATCCATTTACTTACACGGATTCCTATTTCCTCTGGTGTTTTAGTTCTGGCATATTTGATGTTATTTGACAACAATTTGAGATTCCCATTCCTGAAAAAAAAGAGAGAATATATTCACAATAACAATGACATGGCTGCAAGTATCATACAAGGGGTAACTTTTGAGTCAGTGGAGTAGGGCTGTTTTTTCAATGTACTTGAAATATCAAAATTCTATTTATGTAAGAACTGTGAAATATGCTCCATCTGCCTCCACACGCATTATACATCAATCTATCAATTTATAGAATGCTCAGGCCTACACCAGCTCGAGGTTCATTTTCAAATCGAATCTCAACCACCATTAAAACGTTGTACCACTTGCCAACTGTTGTATAGTTTCAAGTACCATTCCCATAATCTTTTTGCAAAACAGAATGAATTTCTGTTGGTGGAAACCTGACCTGTACTTGAATCTTACATTCTAACTCCTGTTCAGAGATTTGTCATCCATGCTGAATGCTATATGTTATTATAGTGTATAAAACCATGTGTAGAAAATACCCATCCCAGCGCACACATGGAATTAGTGCGCCGCATACAGCAGAGGAATGATTATGCAATTTCTGTGTAAAATTTCATGCAACTTTATCATTGCGTTAAAAAGTTATACAACAGATTTAAAGTGTCCCTCGCATGTAATAGGTATGTAAAACCCTTGAAGGTCTAAATTTATTTGATTGAACTGACCTTTTCGGATCAATATTTCAGAAGTAATTTGTCTCTTTTTATCATGTCAACAGATTACCTTACATAAATCAAAACCTATTTAAATACTTGACATTAAGTGTAACCCCATTCAAGAATAATTAGTCAACTTTGTTAACTAATCTTTTTCAATCCATTTGATTCATTGATTAAGAAACTCTTAGCTTGAATAATTAGTTTTGTCCACTTTAACAACAGTCTAATTATTTTTTGTTACATACACATATTTTGTTTTCTTACTCCTCTAGTATATGTATTCTGAAAATGTTTTTGCTGTTTTTCACAGTTCAAATATGCAAATGTGTAATTTTTAACCCATTCCTAAACAATCCCACTTTTCTATGTCCCTCAAGTAAATAGCTTTGGAAAACACTGTCAAAAAAGAAGAAATCACTTGTTAAAAGAATTTTTTTGATTATCCATAAAGGTAGATTTCTAAAATTTCTTGAAATTTTTGTCTGCACCTCCTTTCAATTTGGACCAGTCTAAAATTTTGTTTTTCAATCTTAGTTGCATGCCTGAATTAAGAAGAATGGCTTGAATTTGAAATGAAGGTACTTTTTTCTTGTATTTGAAAAATTACTACGAGTATAGACAAATATTTTTACCATTTCACAAAATTGTATTTGTTTCTTTTATAATATTCAGTAAATCTAGATTTTTCTGTTATTAAACTGTCAAGTTAACAATATAGTGTTGTATATACGATCTCTGTAGATATGGAGTTGTCATAAACCTTGTCATGCTGAACCCAAAATATTCCAGTTTTGGTAGGAGGTGTAGACAAGATCAGTCTGAACACAAGTGCAGCCTTATCTTAGTCTACACCTCCTGTATTTCCTTTTCAAACGAGACTTGTATGAAATTAATTTTCATAAGATGTACTGACCATTGAAGAAGTACTTCCAGTGCTTTCAGCACTTTGATTTTGATGAAATTCTGAAAAGGTTTTATTCAGCATGACAAGGGACAAATTTGGTCAAAACTTATTTGTGTAAGACAATCAGAACTAATTTATATACAAGCAAAAGAAAATCCTTCACAGTAAAAGGTTTCAGACCACACATGACTAAATTATGCCCATTTACAGTACCTTTTGTACTATTTGGCACATTAGAACATTGTTGAAATACTTTGTAGCTAACCCTTTCCAGTTCAATTCCTGATTTTTACCCCCCTGTGATTTTATAATTGTGAAAACATTGTAGAAAAAGAAGAAATTGCTTGTGACAAGCAATTTCTTCTTTTTCCTCAATGTTTTTACCCTACTGACTTATTATTTTTTAACTTTGAATTTTCATATGCAAGACATTTGAATCTGGACAGGTCTAAAATTTTACAAATCAGAAAAGGGTTAACTGTGCATTCCTTTATAAACTAGACCTAAGTTTTGTCAAAACAAGGATTGAAAGGCACAAAAGCAAATACAATTAATGTTCTTTCAGTTTTGCTTTTTTTGTTAAACTTTTCTTTGAATTAACCATTAACACTGAATCCTGCATAATTATGTGCAAAAGAAATATAGCTGTGGAAAACATTGTGAGAAAATAAGAAAGAGCCAGTAACAAGCAAATTCATCTTTTCTTGCAATGTTTTCTATCTCATTCAGCCCTTATCTTTCAAATTAAACAAACTTTGTTTTGTCATCTTCAACCACCTTCAATTAAGATCAGTCTTAAGATCAGTCTAAAATTTTGACATTTGGAAATGGTTTATAAGATTTGAATTTAAAATCAAGATTCAAAGAAACTAATGCTGAACAGAGACACATTTCATAGAATACATTTTATTATTTCCCTTGACCATACAGGCACATGATAAAGATCATGGGAGTTTCTTCATTATCCACATTGTTTTCCTCCGAAAAAGACAGTGCTGGAAAAAATTGTTTCAACTTGAACTTCTATAAATTTGGATTAGTCTAATTTCTTGGGATAAAATTGTAAAAAAAGGAGGAACTGCTTGTAACATCTTGTTTTTCTCCTTCTGTCACAATATTATCAGCCTTGACATGCACCATTTTAAATGTTCATCCATTTTGAAATGTTCAACTGTCTGCAACTTTTTTTTCAAATTGCAGGCTACTATTCAACATTGAAAAGGCCCATATTGAAATATGAGCACTTTAGTTGCCTAACAAATGGCTAGATTGAGGATAAAAATCTTAGTCCAACAATATGTGTTGGTAAAACGCCATGTCCCGTAACAGCATTTTTTCAGAAACTTTACCTTGATAAGTGACCTTGACCTTGTCACAAGGCCTTGACCTCGGTATTTGCAGATGCATATAATCAATGAGATCTATCATCATGCAAAATAATTATGAGCATTGTTTCTTGAACAAGCTTAAATTAAGTGTAAAAGCTGTTTGATTATGTTTTGCAGAAGTTTGAGCTTGACCTTTTCACAACACTTGACCTAGGTATCTGCCGATGTGTAGATAGGATCTGTCAACATGCAAAATATGAGCATTGTATCTTGAATATTCTTAAAGAAATGTAAATGTTTAATTTTTTAGGTTGAATTTTTGCACAAGTTTGACTGACCTAGTCACATGACCTAAACCTTGGTATCTGCAGATGCGTATAATGAGATTTATCATCACGCCACATAATTATGAGCTTTGTATTGAATAGGCTTAAAGCAATTGTATATGTTAAGTATTTTGCAGACAGACAGATCAACAGAATGACAGACAGACAGACAACAGTAAAACGATATGCCCCTGATCTTACAAAACGGCACAAACAAGAGGGCAAGTGGCCCTGGCCCTCACCTGAGATAAGGCTCTTTTTTTCTTGAGATTTTTTTATTTTTTCAATTTTACTCTTGTCATAGCAACCAGAGTTTTCAACTGATTTAATTTCTTTGGTTAAAATTGTCGCAGTGGTTTGGGTGAAGATGTCGATTTAAAAATCCTTCTTTATTTGAATATAAGCCCCACCCTCTCTAGGGCTCTGCCCCTGGGGGACCCGAGGTTGATGATTTTACCAATTCTGGCATTCTGCGTCAGGAGATTTTTTTTCATCAATTTTACTCTTTTTGTCTAGCAAACCAGTGTTTTCAACTGATTATATTCTTTGGTTGAAATCAGCCAAGGTGTTTTGGAGGAGATGTCGTTTTGAAAATACTTCTTTATTTCTATATAAGCCCCACCCTGCTGAGGCTCCAACCCTGGGGACCCAAAGGTGATGATTTTAGCAATTCTGAAAAACGAATGTCAATGTACTGGCACTTCATGAAAACATCAAGACTCTAGGCCATCTGGGTTAGGAGGAGATAATCTTTAAGGAATTTATATAAATTTCAATGTTGTTACCATGGATACCAGAGGTTTTAACAGATTTCAATTCTTTTAGCAAATTTCAGAGGGCATCACCCTAGGAACATTTCTGCCAAATTTGGTTGAAATCCACCATGTGGTTTTGGAGGAGATGTTGTTTTAGAAATCCTTCTTTATTCCCATATAAGCCCCACCCACCCTGATACCCGCCCCTTGGGACCTGAGGGTTATGATTTTAGCAATGCTGGAAGAGGTCATTGTACTGATGCTTCATGTAAAATATCAAGGCTCTACGCCTTCTGGGCCAGGTGGAGATTTTATCAAAATTTCAGTTTTGTTAGGGCACCACCCAAGGAACATTTCTGCCAAATTTGGTTGAAATCTGCCCAGCAGTTTAGGAGATGTCATTTGAAAAATCCTTCTTTATTTCTATATAAGCCCAACCCCTGAGGCTCGAGAGTGATGATTTTATCAATTCTGAAAGAGGTCATTGTACTGATGCTACTTGCAAAATATCAAGCCTGTATGCCTCCTGGGTCAGGAGGAGATAATTCTAAAAGTTTTTATTAAAATTTCAGTTTTGTTGCCATGGCAACCAAAGTTTTTAATGGATTTCAATTCTTTTAGCAAATTTTAGAGGGCACCACCCAAGGAACATTCCTGCCAAATTTGGTCGAAATCCGAGCAGCGGTTTTGGAGGAGACGTCATTTTAACCCTTGTCATGCTGTATTAATAACCTTACTCAAGTGCTGTAAAATCAAAGGGCTTAAAGCACTGATTGAACTTGTTCAAAAATCAATACTTCTTTTAAAAATCAATTTCATAAACAACTCTGGAAGGAAAAGTACAGGCAGGAGGTGTAGACTAAGATCAGACTGCGCCTATGTGCAGGCTGGTCTTGGTCTTTATCTCCTGCCAAAACCGGAATATTCCGGGTTCAGCATAACAAGGGTTAAGATTGTTGACTTGACGGAAGACACACAACGGACGATGGACAGTGGAGGATCAAAATACTTTCGTGCTCAGGTGAGCTAAAAATTGCTAAAGAGTGGAATATTCTTCTTTCACACTATGCTCTCCACAGCAGTGTAAAAAGGGATTGTGTGTTAAAGGGTTATATCAAAACCAACAACTTGGTTAGTCAAGAGGACTGCAAGCTTGTGCCTGGGCTGTGAAGAGATTTATTGAGAGCAAAAAGTATTGATTGTTCTTTTGACAGGCAAAATTGATAGCTTAGTGTAAAAACATCATAAGTGCCTATACTTTGTAAGCTACCAAAATATGCTGCAAGTTTAGAGTGAATGTCCTCAGCAAAACTACAGTTATCAAAAACGTCCCAACTTTTAGCACAATAATGCCTACAATGGCATGAAGGCTAATGTAACACTTCAAGTTTTCTTTGGAAAGCATCTGAGCCTAAAATGAGGACTTTCAAGAAATAAACAAGTTGTTCTATCCATTACCAGACAACAAATGTTGAATTCGGATAGTACTAGTAAATGTCTACAGTCTTTTATTTTAACTCATTCCCGCACAATGACCCTATTTGACGCTCAAAAGAAAAACAATTTGGAAAATATTATGGAGATTCAAGCAAGTTTTTCATTTACCATAATTTTCTCTACCAAGAAAGTTGAAAAAAAAATCATGAACTTTAAAATGCTTTCTGCACCTCCTTTCAATTTGGACCTGTCTAAAATTGTGCCATCTGGTAATGGATTAAAATGCCGTCTGCACCTCCTTTCATTTTGGAGCAGTTTAAAATTTTGCTGTCTGTTAATGGGTTATAACAGATGTGTCACTTACCTAGTATATTCATTTACAAAGAGCTTGTAGATATTCTGTTTTAGAGGCTGTATAACACATTCATGTAGAGAGTTCTCAATGATAGCATCAATGTTCAAGATTTCATCTTCACAAAGCTGAAAAAAAAGAAAACATCTTTGACAATTTACCAGACAGGAATATTTTACACTAGTCCAAATTGAAAGATGACAACATTCAAAAGTGGATGAAAATTTAAATATGAGAATACAATAGGGTAGAAAATGCTTGAAACAATTTTTTCTTTACAAACAATCTTTTTCTACATATGTTAACCCTTGACATGCTGAACCCTGAATATTTCTGTTTTGACAGAAGGTCTAAGCAAAGATCAGGCTGCACATATCTAAGCACATATGTGCAGTCTGATCTTTGTATAGACCTCCTGCTTGTCCCTTTGACCCTTTCCCATCTTGCAAAATTTTAGACCTGTCCAAATTCAAAATGAATTTTTTTCAACTTTCTGGGTAGAAAAAATTATGGTAAATGATGACAATATAGAATTGATTTTATTTGAAAAATTATCATTCAGTAGGGTAGAAATTATTGTAGAAAAAGAAGAAATTGCTGGTTTCAAGCAATTTCTTTTTTCACACATTATTTCTCAGTATAACAAGAGGGCCAGTGGCCCTGGCACTCATCTGAGATAAGGCTCTTTTTTTTCAAGCCCTAATACTAACTGGGTCGGGAGAAGACCTCCTTTAACATTTAACTAAAATCAACTTATGTTACGAAGCCAATCAATGCTTTCAACAGGGGGCAAACTAACGTATTTCTACCAAATTTGGTTTAAATTTGCCATATAGTTTTGAAAGGGTTGGCCTTCTTTATTTCTTTGTAAGCCTAATCACCCTGTGGCTCTAAAATGTTATCAATTTTGAAAGAGGTCAATGTACTGATGCTTCATGCAAAATTAAAGATTCTTCAACTTCTGGGTCAGGAGGAGATGTTTTTTCCAATTTTACTCTTGTTGTCATAGCAACCAGAGTTTTCAACATATTAAATTCTTTGGTTGAAATCAGCCTAGTGGTTTTGGAGGAGATGTCGTTTAAAAATACTTCTTGACTTCTTTATAAGCCCTCCCCCCCCTCCCCCCGAGGCTCAGACCCTGGGGACCAGAGGATGATGAATTTAGCAATACTGAAAGAGGTCATTGTAATGATGCTTCATGCCACATTAAGTTTTCATTAAAAATTCTGTTTTGTTACTATGGCAACCAGAGTTTTAAACGGATTTCAATTCTTTTAGCAATTTTTAAAGGGCACCATCCAAGAAACATTTTGCAAAATTTGGTTGAAATCCTCCAAGCGATTTGGGAGGAGATGTCATTTTAAGATTGTTGACACACAATGGACATTGCACGCCAGACGCCGGACAGAGGACAATCAAAATACCTTCCCATAAACACTTCGTGCTCAGGTGAGCTAAAAACGAGGGGAATGTAAAAACCAGGGGTTAAAAGGTTAAAGTCAGGATTGTTCATACCATTGATTTTCTAAATGATTATCAACCCCCAAATCAGTGCTTTATGTGCTTTCATCTCTTGGACTTTAGAGGATTCTATTCAGCATGACAAGGGTTAAAACAATGTATTATGTGGTACAAGAAACAAGTTAATCCATTACCAGACAACAAAATTTTAGACATATCCAAATTCTAAGAAATTGTGGACAACAGTTTCAAGTTTAAAATTTTCAGTCATTTTTCTTCCAAGGTATAAAAGGAAAAAGTGTGACAAAAGTTAATTTACCCTTGTCATGCTTCCAAAAACATTAAGAAATTTCTTTACTTCATTAAAATTTTGGGCTTTAAAGTTAATCAAATTTTTTGACTGCTGGAGAACCATTGGCACAAAATAACAAACTTTCTGTCTCAATTTTGCATAAAAAGGCCATTATATAAGAAATGCCAATGAGAATAATGGCAGACAAAATGGTAATCATTTGAGAATTATCTTGAATCATAAGACAGACTGTCTGACTGAACAGGAAATGTTTCTATCCAGAAAACATGCACTAAGAGCAAATCTGCAGCCAATACATTGAGTATAGTGGACAAGCTGAAGGCTTTGACAGTAAGAATCTGAACCCATTACCACACAATGCTCCTTTATTGACAACCCTCAAGTTAAAACAGCATTGGAAAACATGAACAACAAAGAAATTGCTTCATTATCCACAAACTTATGTGCCCAAAGACAAAGATTTTTAAAATTTGGATTAAATTGCTGACAAATTTCTAAATGAAGCCAAATCTTAAATACTGTGTCAGATAAAATTAAAATTATTGTCTGAAAAAAAGAAAATGCTGGCTATCAACATTTTCTTGTTTTTCGAAAATATTTTCCATGGTTATATTTCTTCAACAAGTCAATCAGTTGGATTTAGGGATAACAGCTTAATTAATTCTTACTCCCAAGGCCGAGACAATGATCTAGACATATCAAATATCTCTGGGTTTTCTCTGAAAACAGCCTAACTAATAAAACTCAACATTACAGACACAACAGAGTCAAAATCTACTAATTTCATTCACAACAGAGTCAAAATCTACTTATTTCATTTTTCACAACCAGACATAATGAGTGACTTATGCTTTAGACTTATGTACCAGAAAGATTACAAACAATACAAATGTATAAAGGCAGAGAAATAATGGCCCTAATCAGTTTTTGAGGAATAGGTTGTTTACAATACTTGGAAGGAGAAAAAAAATACAATGAAAAATAATAGGTTGAATTCTTTAAAGGTATTTTGGAAGTCTTTTTTTGACAGCCAAGTCAACTAAAACCAAACAATTATTGAAATGGAAGAGTAATTCATATCTTGCAGTGATAAACCTTCAAAGACAAACATTAAACATTTGTAGCAAAATACCTGGCTATTTAAGGACAACTACAGCCTAGTCCATAAACATTTGATCTTGACCTTTGTGATTATTTCAAAGGTTATTAAAATGTCCATTTATAACTGTAGAACAAATATACAAACAAGTGTGCCAGGTCAAGTTAAATCTATCCATCAATATGAACATATTAAGAAAATATATGCATAAGAAAAAAGCAATGCACTGAAACCAAAAATTGTCATGGTGCGGTCCTTCATGGCATAGTGGTTAGTGCCGGGGAATCCTTTATCTGAGTGAGGTCGATGGTTGAAGGTTAGAATCCCAGCCACCCAGCCGGTCACATGGGTATCTCCTTAGGCAGGACATTTTAGAGCCTAAGCCAAATACTAATGATACCTAGGTAGCCTATGAATAAGTGAACTTTGCCTGAACCCATTACCACACAACAAAATTTTAGACTAGTCCAAATTCAAAAGAGTAGCAGACAACAATTTAAAAGTTGGTGAAATAAAGAAAATTTGAACCTTTTAGGTTAGAAAACATTGTGGACATTGAAGAAATTGCTTGTCACAAGCAATTTCTTCATTGTCCACAATGCTTTCCAAAACTTTTTTCTAGAGGGATTCAAAAAGCGTCATTGAGTGGGAATGATTTAACACAACGGAAAGATTGTTAAAAAATCAGTAATTCATTCCCACACAACAACACCTTTAAATGCCCCTCCGTATGAAAGCTTTTAGGTAAACAGTGTGGAAATGAAAAAATTGCTTGTTACAGCAATTTCTTCTTTATCTACAATGTTTTCTACCCCAAAAGACCAAGATTATAAAGATTTCATCAACTTAAAACAGTTGTCTTCTTTAAAATTTTGATGCTCTATAATTCTTTTGTGGGAATGGGTTAAACCCCATAAAAACCAACAAAGAAAAAGATAACTATAGTGAGGTTCAAAACAAATCAAATATGGTACCAAGAATCTATTTGGAAAAGTTCAGCACAGTTTTCTTCCCAATGAAAGTCCATATTACTATAATAAGGACATTCTGAAATTGTTTTATAATGAAACCCTATTTATGTGTTTTCAGATGAAATATAAAATACACAAGGCTAATAATTATGACAATATCTTTTTAAAACTGCTGAATCTAGGATCCTTTGCCTAATATTACAATAGAAAGGATACTGGAAAAGCCAGGTTTCCAACCAGGTATGTAGCTACTATAGATTAACCCTTTCAACCCATTCCCACTCAAGAAAATTTTAGACCAGTCCAAATTCAAAGAAGTTGCAGCCGAAAACTCAAAATTGATAAAACCTTTAAAATCTTTGTCTTTTGGGGTAGAAAACATTATGGATAATGAAGAAATTGCTTGTAACAAGCAATTTCTTCATTCTCCACAATGGTTTTCAAAGCTTTCATATTGAAGGGTGTTTTAAAGCGTCATTGTGTGGGAATGGGTTAACTGAAGGAAATAAATTAACAGGTCCAAATATAAAGAAATTACAGACAACAATTTACAATTGATAGAATATTCTACTATTTTTGTCTTTTGGCAAAGACATTATTGTGGATAATGGGGAAACAAGTAAATTCTTCGATTTTGACAATGTTTTCTAAAGCTTTTTATCTTGAGAGGCATAAAAAAAAGATATGCTTGTGTGGGAATACGGTTAGGTTCAACATTTTGTCGGAGAATGCAGGAAGATTTATAAAAGAAGCTCTTGTAAAGTTAAGGAGTCTAGACAAGCACAGACTTAGTGACCCTAAGACAACTTACAGTAATTCTATCTTCTGTCTGCAGATTAACAATAGAAGATAGGCAATCGATAAGATCTAGACAAATCTTGTTATGTTCTAGTGACTTTAAATCCTTTCTTATGATTACTGATCTACTATGGAATTCAGACAAGCAAAGCGCCATACTAGCCTTCTAGTTAAACAGTTAAAAGTACTGAATTTTGGGCTGGTTTAGTAATTAGTAATTCTCAGCACTTTTGACATCTTAATTTCTTAATTCACAAATTCCCACACAAGCCCTTCTCCCCCCCCCCCCCCTCCCCCAAAAAACTTTGGAAAACATTGTGGAGAATGAAGAAATTACTTGTATCAAAATTTTTTTCTAAAATTTCATCAACTTGAAATTGTTGTCTGCAGCTTCAATGGAAAACGGATAGACGAGTCTAAAATTTTGTTGAGAGGAAATGGGTTAAAGCAATAGTGCACTGGATAAGAAATTTCGAAACTCATTCCATATTCTTTCAAATTACTTTGTTTTCTAACATAATTTTCTTCATTTGTTGTGTAGCATATCTATTTCAATTTTAATTTCAATTTTATCAATCTCTTTGTTGATTTGTTCTGCCTGAGCAGTCATTTAGGCATACACCGGTATAGCATTGTGACATTTTCATGTTTTTTGAATTCAAAAAATTGGATACATTCTAATCATATTTTGTACATAGGGTGTAAGGGATAAAAAGTTTTTATGGCCTGGTATCTTCAGAATTATTCTGTTGCAGAAAGTGTCACTTAGGCTTTAACAATTACCACATTGCAAATTTTTAGACTAATCCAAGTTGAAAGGAGTTGCAGACGATAATATAAAGCTGATGAAATTTCAGATTTTTCCAAATATCTGGATAGAAAATATTGTGTAAATGAAGAAATTGCTTGTTACAATCAATTTCTTCATTTTACACAATGCTTTCCCAATAGTTTTTCTTCAGGGGTGTCAGAAAGTGTCACTGTGTGGGAATTGGTTAACCCTTTACTGTTTTACAAAATTCTAGACTTTCCAAATTCAAAGGTTTTGCAGACAACAATTCAAAGTTAAATTTAGTCGAAAAATAATCATTCAGTAGGTGAGAAAACATTGTGGAAAAAGTAGAAATTGCTTGTTACAAGCAATTTCTTCTTTTTCCATAATGTTTTACCAAGTATAAACCATGGGGATGTAAAAACCAGTGATTGAAAAGGAAAGGGTTAATTAACCCTTGTCGTGCTGTATAAATTACCTTTCTGAAATGCTCCCAAACCAAAGCACTGAAAGCACTGATAGAACTTGTTGTTCAAAAATCATTATTTCTTTAAGAAATCAGCTTCATAAACAACTCTGGCAGGAAAATTACAAGCAGGAGGTGTAGACTAAGATCAGCCTGCACATAAGTGCAGTCTGATCTTAGTCTACACCTCCTGCCAAAACCGGAATATTCCGGGTTCAGCATGACAAGGGTTAATAAAGCAAACGACTTCATATAAACAGATTACTCACATCTTACCTCTGAAGTAAAAAATACTTGACAGGGTCCTGTTCTACTGATACATGAAACAATGCAAAGGATTTTCTCTTTAACCTCTTCAGATAAATCAACTTCTCTACTCCTAATTAAGACATTTTTTTAATACTTTAAGTGTCTATGAGTACTTATGAAGAGATCTGTATGTCCTGTTAAAGATCTCACTTGAACTTTTATTCTACTCCAGGATTTCTCGAAATTCAAATCAGCTCTTTTGCCAGTCTTCTACTAGAAAGAATTTCTATCAGTATTTTTTTTTTTTTTTTTATTTAATTGAGAAAATTTTTTTAGAAAACATTGTGAAAATGAAGAAATTGCTTGTTGCAAGCAATTTCTTCATTTTACACCATGTTTACTACCCCGATGACAAACAATTTTAAAATTCTGTCTACTATAAATCGTCTGCAACTTCTTTCAAATTGGACCAACGTAAATTTTGTTGTCTGGTAATGGGTTAAGCCATTATTACATGTTTCATCTCAATGTTCAGTTCGATAATAGAATTCTGATTCCCTATCAATAAGGACACACACAAATTAACCCTTTCCCACACAATCCAGCTCTTTGATGCCCTCTAGAAAAAACTTTCAAGAAAAACAATGTTGAAAATGTTAGAAGCAGTTTTCGCATTTTTCACTTTGTTTTCCACCATGAAAGGCAGAGATATTGCAAATTCTATCAACTTGAAATTGTGGTTTGCAACATATTTGAACTTGGATCAGTCTAAATTTTTGTTGTCTGGTAATCGGTTAAGGGCTTTGTCTAAAACTAGCTGTAAGCAAACCATTCAAAATGTCATATCCAACTAGATTAGTGTGGAGAAAGTAAAGGAATATTGGTAAGAGTCATTTAATATTTGTCTATTTTTCCCATAACTTAAGCAGTAATATTGTAAAATGTAAAGTTTAACCCTTTCCCATAAAGCAACATTTTTAATGGACCAAATTCAAAAAAGATGCAGATAGCCATTTTTTGTCTGCTTGAGTTCTAAAACGTTGTCTTTTGGGATAGAAAACTCAGTAGATTATGGAGAAATTGCTTGTAAATGTACAAAAAAATTCTTCATTGGCCACCATGCTTTCCAAAGCTTTTTTCTTGAGGGGCATCAAAAAGCAGAGTTGAGTGGGTATGGGTTTAGAAAAAATCAAGGGTAGACTTTCACTCAAAAAACATGAGAAAGTCCTTCACTTTTAATTGTGGTCTTGGTGTCAAACTTTAGTGTCTATTAGCCCTTTCCTGTTTTTCAAAGTTTTAGACCTGTCCAAATTCAAAGGTTTGGCAGATGAAAATTTAAAGTAGATTTAGTTTGAAAAAATACCATTTAGTAGGCCAGAAAATATTGTAAAAAATCTTTGTCTTTGAGGTAGTTTTGGGGTAGAAAAAATTGTGAATATAGAAGTTGCTTCTAACAAGCAATTCATTAATTTTCTACATTTTTCCAAAGCTTTTTACAACAGGGGCCTAAAAAGTGGGATTGGGTGGTTAGTCCATCAAATTGGGTGTTGTCTCAGTAAGTCAAGACCCCTTTTTTGAGTAGAACAATGATTTATGAATGAAACATTGTTTTATTGATAAAATCAAAGAATACAAATGAAAAGACAAAACTGGGAGTGTATAGACAATATTTTATCTTAAACCTAGTCAGACACTCCTTGAACAAAAATATAGGTTTTACTGTTTTAATGAACAATGTCCTGCAGTCAAAAAGACTTACTATATTTCTCTTAATAAAGATTCCCTCCCTGATAGGAGCTCCCCCATGATATTACAAAGATATTCCTCTGGCTTGAGGATAATTTCCTTTAAAGACCCATTTAAAAGATTTATAAGAAATCCTCCTCAAAATAGAGGAAATTTAAACAGAAATATCCATTTGACAGAATCCTCGCCAAGACAATTGGGTACAATTAAAACAAGAGATCTCTGTATAAGATTTACAATGCTTACAGGTGTGTTTGCAGGAAAATAACCACAATCTTAAAATCTAGGTGTAACAAAATGAGAAACAATAAGTGACATGCATGCAAAATAAAAATAACTTTTGACAGCCAAGTTTGTTTATTTTTTATGGGGGTTTGGCAACTATTGAGGAAAATGAAGCAACTTCTTTCAATTACGACCAAACTTAAAGTTTCGTTGTCCTGTAATGGTTTGATTTATTTTTACCCTGATCAACATTATCCTTTACAAAGAGATTTAACTCTTTACCATACAGTCCTTACTTTTTATGTCCATGTGATTTCATCCTTAAGAAAATATTGTGAAAAAAGAAGAAATTGCTTGTAACAAGCAATTTCTTCTTTTCTCACACTATTTTCCACCATAAAGGACAGTTTCATTTCAAATTGCACAATTGTCACCAATGTCTTTCAAATTGGACCAGTTGGGAAAGGGTTAAGTGAAAGCCTAGTTGATAGAAAAAAGTATTTCAGCTTTACCTTGCTTCTTTCTCTCTCTATCAGATCTTCTAATTCACCTTCTCCATGCTTGACAAGATAGTTCTTGATGCCGTTCATGAACTGTCTTACCTATGGCAAAAAGAAGAACCATAAATTAACCCATTCCAACACAATCCCCCCTTTTAACTCAAAGAAGGCGGTAAAATTTTAGACTGGTCCAAATTGAAAGGAGTTGTAGATGACAATATAAAGTTTATGAAATATTATTTTTTCGACTTTGTTTGCAGAAAACATTGTGTAAAATGAAGAAATTGCTTGTAACAAGCCACTTCTTCATTTTACACAATGTTTTCCCAATTGTTTTTATTGAGGGGCGTCAAAAGCAGCTTTGTGTGGGATTGGGTTAATGCCCCTCCAGAAAAAAGCTCTGTAAAACATTGTGGAAAACGAAGAAATCTTTAAAAATTCTTCAACAAAATACTGTTGTCTGCAACATCTTTGAATTCAGACCAGTCTAAATTTTGTCATGTGGTAACCAGTTATTGGTCAGAGCTTAACACACAACCCAATATTTGATATGCTAAATATATTGTCTGGGAAAACTTGGAGAACAAAAGTTGTTTAAGTACAACATAGCTCTCCCAAGCAGCTTAGTGTCACCAAAATTGTTAAATGATGAGCGAAGCTTAACCTTACTCAGTCAAAAACTCTGACCTGATGAAGGTGAAAGCCCAATAGCACTTGGTGAGTCTATATATATATAATAAGATGTCTTAACCCTTGTCATGCTGAACCCGCAATATTCCTGTTTGGCAGGAGATTTATCAAGAGATGAAATGAATACTGAAATTATTTAGGAATTTATTTTTAATGGCTAAATATTCCAAAGCCTTTTTTGCTAAAAGTGTCAACTACTAGTACTTACATTTCTTGTGATGTTAAAAGGGTTGGTATCTTGACTATCGAGGGTACATTGTATGAAGTTCTCAATTGTACTACCAAATGTTGTATTGTGATCCTTTGACAAGCTGATGATGTAATCCCGGATTTTGGTGTCTGGGTTACGATTCCTTTGAGGCTTATTTAGTAGACGGGGATTAGCTGGAATGAAAATGACACAAAGGTTATACTTGTGTATGTAATTCTTTTCCCTTTAAATACGCAGTTTGTTTGTTAAAAGTCAAATGCTATTTGGCATATTAAACAATATCATTATAGTCAAGAATTATTGCCAATAATGGCTAATTCATTATAGTCCAGAATTATTGCCAATAATGGCTAATTCTTTCACATCTGCCTTTTCACCCATTCCCAAATAATCATGATTTTGAATGCCCAAAGGAAAACATCCTATAAAACAAAACAAAAAAAACAAAAAAAAAAACCTTGTCACAAATAATTACTTCATTATCCTGAATGTTTTCTACCCAATTTAAAATTTCTACAACGAAAACTTGTCTTTAACTGCTTTGATTTGGAAATGTCTCAAATTTTATCGTCTCATAATGGGTTAAGATGTCTTCTTTTCAAATTGCATAAGTGATTGAAATTAGTCTGCACATTCTTTGAATTTGGACCTGTGTACATGTAAGGAAAAGGGTTGTAATATAGAAGTACCAGCACTTCCTTTGGACAAAACTAATTAACCCATTACCAGACAATAACATTATAGACTGGACCAAATTGAAAGGAGTTGCAGACAAAAAATTTAAAGTTTACAAAATTTTAGATTTTTTTTAAACTCTCTGGGCAGAAAACATTGTGTAAAATAAAGAAATTGCTTGTTGCAAGCAATTTCTTCATTTTACACGATGTTTTCCCAACTGTTTTTCTTCAGGGGTGTCAAAGAGTGTCAATGTGTGGGAATGGATTAAACCATTACCATAACATTCCTGACTTTCTATGACTTAAAGGAATTATATCAAGAAAATCATTGCGAGAAAACATGCAAGTAATTTCATCTTTTCTCACAATTCTTTCTAGCCTACATGACACTTGTTTTTCAATTCGATTGAATTTTGAAATATCATCTGAAACTTCTTTCAAATTGGACGAGTCTAAGATTTTGTCATTAATGGTAATGATGAGAACATGTATACAGTACTAACCAAGAACTGGGACTATTTTTTCTCTAATATCTGCCGTAGCATATGGAATGTTTTCTTCACACACTTTATCCTTTGTCTGGGAATGTGAGGTTGGTTTCTCATTAACCAAGGTTTTCTCCGAACCTTGACTATTGTGTCCGTTAGATGAAACTCGGTATTCGGAATTACTGCTGATTTCTCCTCGAGATTGTGCAGCATCTATAGAGTTAATATCTGTAACCGCACTTAGTCTGTATTCATTATTTAATGTCTCGTTGGGATAATCATGATATTCTTGACTAGATTGTTGCCATGCTTTGATTCTCTCAAGCATGTCTATGGGCGGTGGTAACGGAGGAGGAGTTTCATTTGGTGGTGGGGATTTAACATGACTCAAACTATTTTCAGATTTCATTATTTTACCTAGCACACTATTTTCCCAAGGTTTGCAAAAAATGGTTCCATTACTTGCCAAAGACTGGTGAGATGGGGCCATATAGGGGATGGAGTTTAAATTGTCATATTCTGACATTGCACTATACACTGGTAATACTGGACAGGGTATGATAGGCTTTAACGTTAATTCTGGATTCCATGAACTGATCATGTCTTCCGCTGTTGATCCTTCAGAATATGACACTTTTGTTTCCATTGAAGTTTGTTTTTCATATACTGGAAACTTATTTAGCACTGGACTAGATGGCAATTCATGGCTCTCTCCGAATTCCTGGAGAGTTTTTAACTGTTCTAAAACATTTATTGTAAACTTTACAGGTTCATTACTTTCATCACAGGGCACTTGATTGGATGTTACTTCTATTACTGATTTATGATCAGACTTTTCACTTTCACTTTTCATATGTTTTGTTTTTCTTGGACTAGGTTTTGGCTTGAAGGGCTTTGGCTTTTTAACTTCTGATTGGGTATTGACTACCCATGCCATTTCATACAGTTTTTCTAGCTTAGAATTTTGACTATTTCCACTATTCAAATTAGTATCATGCTCATCTGAAAGCACAAACACTTCTTGGTCTTCACAAATATTCTCAACTTCATTTCTCTCTGATGCAGCTTTTTCAATTTCAGTTAAACTAACTTTCCTTCCAAAGTTTTCACTTCTAGTTTTGCGCCTTAAAGAATGACTAACAGCTGGGGCAGATTTTCTACGGAGCTTTTTAGGTAGCTTTGGTTTCCTGTCCTGATTGGGTGATTCTATACCATCATCATGGTTGATGGCATCAAAAGGTTCAGAATACACAGGCGTTCTCATGGTAGACAGGGATGAAGTGGAGGCAGATCTACGACTGAAATGAGTGACAGATTTTGTTTTCCATGGAGGACTAGTTTGCGTTTGTACAGAACTGATTTTTGGAAAAACATCTCCGTCTTCTGTATCTGCTTCCTCTACATCTTTGTCTACCTTACTGTGAACATTGTCTGTATCATCATCTACATCATTGTCATGTTCTGGAATTGGACTAAATGTTTCTCCACTTACAGGTTTTATACACAGTATATCCATTGATTTTTCAAGTGAACAGTCAAGGACTTTAGTATCACAATATCCATCACAATGACTATTTGATAATCTTGTAGCCTGATTTATGGTTTCAGGTTCATTTTCGTGAATTCCATTGCTTAACATAGCACTTTGAATTACATTTGATTCAGATTGTGACCTAACTTTTGGTGTTGTTTGATTAATTTGTTTTGTATTCACACTCCAGTCTTTCACATTAAAGCACTCATCTGAAAACACATCACAACTTGCTGAACGGGTTCTTCCTCTGATAACTTGACTGTTTGTTACTGACATGACATTTTGTTGAAGGCGCTGAGCAATATCAGCTTGAACACTTCCTACATTGGACTCTGCATATTTCCAAATATCTTCATAATCACTCAGTTTATCTGATAGGTTACTCCTGAAGTAATAATCCTCTGGAATGCCTGATAATTCAACTGGTGTGGAGAAACATGGATTTGATTTTAGTTTACGTTTAGTTTTATCTGGATAGGCATAATCTGCCGATACATTGGAATTTCTATTGCACATATTTTCAGTAACTTTAACAACGCTATTTTCTGTATGCACCATTTCAGAACTACTGACAAAACAGGTAAAACTAGAAACATGACTTGAATGATTTTCAGTTGATGTCAGGGAACACGATTTTTGAACACTTTCTGTTAACCATCTTTCATTTGTAATGCTTTGAATAGGGTTCTCATCAGGTTTACGAATTAAATATGATGAAAAATCTATCACAGAATGTTTTGGAGGAGTGTTTTGTAAGATGGCCTCTGAATGACTGTAAGCTGGCACTATTTTATTGTTATTAATGCTGATTGGCTCACTGACTGACTTGTTCATCTGTGAAGAATGATCTGACAAATTTGACCGACTGGAGGACCGGCTTTTGCTTGGTGAATCATATCTTGGTGACGTCCAGAAATCTGAAAAAAAAAATTAGTGTCAAAAGTTCTATATAAATGCTTTCACCTTTTAAACATCTAAATATAAAAGTCAATTTTAACCCTTGTCATGCTGAACCCGGAATATTCCGGTTTTGGCAGGAGGTGTAGACAAGATCAGCCTGCACATAAGTGCAGTCTGATCTTGGTCTACACCTCCTGCTTTTATTTTTCCTGCCAGGACTGTTTATAAAATTTGTTTGTAAAAGAAATATTGATTTTTGAACTACAAGTTATATCAGCGCTTTCAGTCCTTTGATTTTACAGCAATTCAGTAAGGTAATTTATACAGCATGACAAGGGTTAAGTACATGAGAAAAAAGGCATACAATGTTAACCCATTCCCAAACAACAAAATTTTAGACTGGTCAAAATAAAAAGAAGCTGCAGACGACAATATCAAGTTAATGGAATTTGATTTTTTTTTTGTCTTTTTGGAAAGAAAACACTTCTTTTAACTGAATTTCAGTCACATTTTGGCAGCTGGAGCATCTAACCATGGATTCCTGGTATTTCTTAAACAGTACTACCACTAAATTCTTTCAGAGCCTCCAGCTGCTCATCCCACAAGGTTTACAATTATCCATTCTTTGGTGTGAGACATGTAAAATAGGATATTTCCCGCCACTTGGGCATTGAACCCCTGACCTCATGATTGATAGTTTGATACACTAACAACTGTGCTATGGCTGTGACCTCCTATGTTTTTGAATCTAAAGTTTTAAATCATTGCAAAGAGGCTGTTTTGAGGAACTGTTTACAATGCATATTTGACAAAAATTAATCCATCAAAACCTAATAAATGTAATCACATCAATAGATCATAAATACCTTACCTTGTCCTAGCATGGCTAATGCAGATAACTCCTGTGAAGTTTTGGCATCTCTTATTGAAGGTGGCAAAACCAGTCTATGTGGTAAGTCCTCCCTATAAATTGAAATAATGAGACTCAGTCAACTTGACACATATGTTAAATGATGCTTCGTGACATTTTATCCTTTTCAGCATCAATTTAGATGTGATAAATTTACTATCTTAAAGCAAATTGTTGGAATGTTATTCAGTTGACAACAGTTAAATGTACCTAATGCCTGCTTAAGACAATTCTTCTATCTTTCAAAGGGGGCACTTGTACCTTCTGAAACGTATCTATGGAAATACTGTTGGCTGATAAAACATAAAACAAAGTACTTGCTGCTGATAACATATGATTTGAAACAAAAATTAAAAATTTAATCAGCTCAGAAATTCATTGAAAATAAGACATGTCTGTGCCACGGCAACAGAATTAATTTTTAAGTATGTTCTTCGAAATTGAGTAATGTACCTTAAACCAAGCCCTGAAGAAAAAAGCTTTGTAAACCAAAGTATGGTGATGGATTAACCCATTCCCAAACAATCCAACTTTTCTAAGCTCTTATCAAGTCACATCCATAATTCTTTATTTCAATTTTTTTCTTAACCCTTGTCATGTTGAATAAAATCCTCTACAGACTTGCATTAATTGCTTTTAATTGTTAAAGAATATCAATTAATACCTTAATTTAACCCATTCCCACACGACAAAATTTTAGACTGATCCAAATTGAAAGAAGCTGCAGATGACAATTTGAAGTTGATGGAATTTTAATTTTTTTCATATTTTGGGATAGAAAACATTGTGGATAATGAAGAAATTGCTTGCAACAAGAAATTTCTTCATTTTCCACAATGTTTTCTGAAACTGTTTCATTGAGGGCGTAAAAAGGAGGGATTGAGTGGGAATGGGTTAAATCATTGATATAAGGATATATGGACTGTTTACACACAAGCACACACACGCACAACTATACAAGATCTTTATTCTATGAGAGCTTGACAAATTGCTCATAGTTTGTAGTTAAGTCCACAAAATTTCTTTTGCTAAAATCAAAGGGCTGAAAGCACTCAACTCGATGCAAACTTTGTGGTTTAACAATTATTTTGAAAATATATCTTATAAACAACTCTGACTTAAAAAGGACAAGCAGGAAGTCTAGACAAAGATCAGACTGCATATATGAGCAGGCTTATCTAGTCTATACCTCCTGCCAAAACAGGAATATTCAAGGTTCAGCATGACAAGGGTTATTTTTTTTCGTAAGGTTAAAAGGGTTATAACTGACACCTGTGTTTAAGTATATAGGTTAGCAGCTATAAAATTACAGCTATGTAACTGAGAGCTTTTTGACAAATTGTAGTAAATCATAATCATGTAATATAAACCTAGTGATTGATATAATTTAAGCTGTAACCCTGTATTTCTGGCCCATATTCACTGGCTCTCTTAACTCATTACCAGACGGCAAAATATTAGACTGGTCATAATTGACAGGAGTTGCAGACGACAATTAAAAGGGTTTTTTTCAACTGTTTTGGTCGAAAACATTGTTTAAAATGAAGAAATTACTTGTTACAAGCAATTTCTTAATTTAACACATTGTTTTCCAAATTGCTTTTCTTGAGGGGCAACAAAAGTGACGTTGTGTGGAAATGGGTTAATGCATTAAATAAGCATTACGACTGATTACAACATTTTCACTTGAATATAACCCACTTCCACACAATCTTACCATTTCATACCCCTCAAAAAAAGCCTTTGAAGCATTGTGGAAAATGAAGAAATTGCTAGTTATTTTCAAAGAACTTACTTGTTATCACAGTAGTGAGCAATGAGATGTGGTACAGATGTGAACAGTTTGGTGGAGCCCTGTAGATGGAGCCCATTTTCTGTGGGCTCTATAAGATAGTGGTCTACATTCTGGGTACCATCAGAGTTGGGAAACTGAACAGATAGCGCCATGATCTCCTCCCGGCTCGACTTCCGTACAATAAATATCTGAAATAGAAACAAAATTTTGTCTGTGAACAACCTGGTCGTATTAAAAGATAATTCTGAAACAATCACCTTCATTCGCATTCTCGACCTGAATAGGTGACCATGATCTTGAACTTAACCCATTACCATACAAACATCATTTAGACTGACCTAAATTGAAAGAGGTTGAAGACCACATTTCTATCCATAATTATATTTCTATAGGGCATCAAAGAGCAGAATTGTGTGGTAAAAAGTTACAGCTTATCAACCCATTACTGAAAAAATTCAGACCCAGCTAAATTCGAAGAAGTTGCAGACAACAATTTCAAGTTGATGAAATTCTAAAAAAATTTTGTCTTTTAGAGAAACAATTTTCTTTGTTTTCCAAAATGTTTTTTCTTGATTCATAAAAAGTGTCATTGTGTTGGAATGGGTTAACTTGTTCTGAAAAGAAAAGTACAGTACTAAAAAGAGCATAAATATCAATTTCCTACGATCTTTTCACCCTTTTCCATAGATTTTCTTCATTTCCCTCAATATTTTGTATCATAAAGGAAGGTTTTTTTTTTTTAATTTTATTTACTTCACAATGTCATCTTCTACCCCTTTTAAAATTTAAAAAAAAAATGTTGAGAGTAAAATAATTTCTTTCAGTATTAGATGGGAAAAGATAGGGCAAGTCTTTACTTCTAGGTATATTTTTGATTTTATTATTCTTAAAGAATCAGTTGCAATAAAGCCAGCGAAGCTTAACGCATTACCAGACAACAAAAATTAGACTGGTCCAAATTGAAAGAAGTACATGTAGCAGACAACATTTCAAATTGCACTAAAATTTGAAAAGTGTGCCAAAAGGGGAAGAAAACATTGTAAAAAGCAATTTCTCCTTATTCAACAAGTTTTCCATGATTGCATTTCTTCAGGGTGTCAGAAAGCACAATTGTTCAGTAATAGTTTAAATCTAAACTCTTTTGCATCTGTAAAAGGGTTATTTCACACAACTGCATGTTTTCGTTTTCTTTGAATAGGTGTAAAGGATTAAATATTGAGAGTATGAAAAATTTGAGTCCTAGTTTTACACTCATTGTGTGAATTTAATTGAAAATCATGGAATTTCAATGCTCTAAATGCCCTCTATTAATCTTTGTGACAGGTCAGGTATATATTTTCACAAACTCATTTATATAAAGTTCCACCCAAATTTGTTCATGGCTGACAGGGCTCAATGGAGAAAAGCAAGCATCCATCTATATCATAGCTGATGTATGAAATTCTAAAATAACTATTTTCTGAATGTACTATGAATATCACCCCTTGTCCTGCTGGATATTTATCCACTTTTCACTATATTTCAAGACAATGACAGAGATAGATGGATGTTGTGTTAACCCATTCCAACACAGCAAAATTTTAGACTGGTCCAAATTGAAAGAAGCTGCAGACGACAATTTCAAGCTGATGGAATTTTGAATTTTTTCGTCTTTTTGGATAGAAAACATTGTGGATAATGAAGAAATTGCTTGATACAAGCAATTTCTTCATTTTCCGCAATGTTTTCCAAAGTTTTTTTCTTGAGGGGCGTAAAAAGGAGGGATTGAGTTGGAATGGGTTAAAAGATTTTTCTCAGCGGAACAAGGAAAAGCAGGTAGTGTAGGCTAAGATCAGACTGCACTTAGCGTACAGACCTGCCAAAGTCATTGTCAAAGCAAAAATGTTCCGGGATCAGCATGACAAGGGTTAAAGGTCAAATGTGAAGCCAGCAAATATCTAAACTTTAAGTATGAGCTTGACCTTAAACCAGAGCTGAAGGTTATGAATATTTTTCAAAAGTTCTTTGTCAGATAGATTAACTATTTTAGATATGTACTTTTTTATTCCAGACAAAAATAATTGTGATCTTTTTCTTTTTTTTTCTTCCGTGAATCTGTTAAAGGGTCACTCAAGGATAATTTCTTTCAGATTTGAAAATATAATCCATTCAATAGTTTCTGAGAAAAAGATTTTCAAAGCTTTCACTAAACACCATATTAGGATG
Organism: Fragum fragum; assembly: GCA_946902895.1. NCBI lineage: Eukaryota > Metazoa > Mollusca > Bivalvia > Cardiida > Cardiidae > Fragum > Fragum fragum. Next base: position 26,608,637 of record OX336366.1, read on the forward strand.
TTAGCTTCCTGCATGAAAGCTATGTTTTTCATCCGATCAAATTCTTCGAAGAAATTCAGTTGAAATCTATCTGCCAGTTTCTTAGAGGAAGAATTTTGAAGTTTAAAGATAACAAGAGGACCATGATGGTCCTAGATCGCTCACCTGTACTGTCTGCTGTTAAAAAAATGCAGCTAGAGACAAATAACTATGATCAGTTTCATGAAGATTGAGGCAAAAGTGTAATGTCTATATTAAAAACAAAGAAATTGTCATTATGGCCCTTTTCCTGTGTTATTCTATAGAACCTTCCCATAATCTTTAAGGTTCATCTTTATGACCCAACAAGTATCCTGATCAAGCTAAATGACAATTGAGCCATAATGATGACCCCTAGAGCAATAACAAAGAAATTGTCATTAAGGCCCCTTTTCCTGTGTTTTCCAAAAGTACCTTCCTATAATCAATAGGGTTCATCCTTGTGACTAAACAATGTTTGTTTGTTTGTTTGAATGGGGTTTTACGCCGCTTTTAACAATCTTTCAGTTATATCGTGGCGGCTGGAGCACCTAACAATGGAATCCTGGTATTTCTCACACCAGTACTACCATTACATCCCTTCCTAGCCTCCAGCTGCTATCCCACATAGGTCTACGATTATCAACCCATTGGAGAGAGACAAATAGTCGGAAAGGATGAGTGCCGCTGTCAGGGATCGAACCCAGGACCTCTAGATTGACAGTCCCACGCGCTACCAACTGCGCTATGGCGGCAGCATGACTAGACAATGATTCAGGCTAATTTTCATGAAAATTGAGCTAATATTGTGGTCTCTAGAGTGTACAGGAAGAAATTGTCATTAAGGCCCCTTTTCCTGTGTTTTCCAAAAGAACCTTCCCATAATCACTAGGCTTCATCCACATGCCCTAATAATTATTGTGGCCTAGTTTCATGAAGATTGAGTCTTAATTTTGGCCTTTAGACTGTAAACAAAGAAAATGTATATAAGGCCCCTTTTCCTGTGTTTTCCAAAAGAACCTTTACATAATCAATAGGGTTCATCCTTATAACCTAACAATTATTCTGGCAAAGTTTCATGAAGATTGAGCAAAAATTGTGGCCTCTAGAGTGTAAACAAAGAAATTGTCATTAAGGCCCCTTTTCCTGTGTTTTCCAACAGAATCACCCAATAATCAAAAGGGTTCATCCACATGATCAAACAATTATTCTCACCAAGTTTCATGAAGATTAAGCCAAAATTGTGGCCTCTAGAGTGTAAACAAAGAAATTGTCATTAAGGCCCCTTTTCCTGTGTTTTCGAAAAGATCCTTCCCATAATCTATAGGGTTCATCTCTATGACCTAATAATAATTCTGGCAAAGTTTCATGAAGATAGAGCCATATTTGTGGCCTCTATGAGTGTAAACAAAGAAATTGTCATTAAGGCCCCTTTTCCTGTGTTTCAAATAGAACCCTCCCATAATCAATATGGTTCATCCTCATTACCTAACAATTATTCTGACCAAGTTTCATGAATATTGGGTCAAAACTGTGGCCCCTAGAGTGTAAACACTTCAATTATTGATGCCGCATGATGCACCACAGACATTCAACGATCATAAAAGCTCACCATGCGCACTTTGTGCTCAGGTGAGCTAAAAATTATAAATGGAATTTAGCCCCACCCATTAAAGGCATTCAGATAGTGACAAGAGACAACAGTCTTGGAATAGCATCTTTTAATTATTTCCTTATGGAATAGTCTAATACAAATTCGAAAGTCCTTTAACCCAATTCCACTCAGTGACACTTAACGCCCAAAGAAAAACAATTGGGAAAATATTGCTTCAAATAAGAAATTGCTTGTAACAAGCAATTTCTTTTTTTTACACAATGTTTTCTACCCAGAAAGTTGAAAAAACTTAATTTTATAAACTTGTAATTATCGTCTGCTAATCCCTTCAATTTGAACCAATTTCATCACCTGGTAATGGGTTAATGAAAGAACTCACCCCTATCTCCCTGTTTTTTACAAGATGAACTGCCCCTGACCTTCCAACAGTTGGTAAAAACCATATTGGATGTGTCTTGGTCAGTCTCTCTAATACTGTGATCTGTCGAAGGTCTGAACCCGACGTCGACCTACTCTGACTAGCTGGTCGTTCTGCAGGGTACCCAGGCTGCTCCACCGCCTGCAAGTAAATTTATAGAAAAAACCCTAAAAATTAATCTATTGTACAAAATGAAATGTGTGAAGATTTGAAATGTGAGAAAAATTAGGCTTTAACCAATTCCCACTCAATGATGCTTTTTGTGACGCCCATTAATAAAATGTTTAGGAAAAGATTTGGGAAAATGAAGAAATTGAAGAGTATTTCTTCATTATCCACAATATTTTTCTACCTAAAGAGACAAAATCTTTTAAATTCCACCAACTGAAAATTGTCGTATGCAACTTCTTTCAATTTCGATGAGTCTAAAATTTGGTTGTGTGGTAATGGATTAAATCCATAACACATATTGAAAAAGAAAATATTTTTTAAATTAAATTGAATTCCCTCTTTTTTTCCCAAGTTAACTACTATGAGGTCGTTTATATGACAATTTTTTTTACTGCTTACCATTCTAAAGTTTCATTATCAGGTCTCGAATTGACAATATTTAACCATTTCCTCTTTAGTCCCTGGTTTTTAACAGCCCTGTGATTTTACAATTGAGAAAACCTTGTAGAAAAAGAAGAAATTGCTTGTGACAAGCAATTTCTTCTTTTTCCACAATATTTTCATCCAAAATGAATGATTATTTTTCAAATTAAATCCACTTTTTGAATTTTCGTCTGCAAATCCTTTGAATTTAATTGGACAGGTCTTAATTTTTTCAAAATAGGAGAGGGTTAAATAGCAGCTTAGTAAAGCTTGAGAATTTTAAAAATTTTTTAGAAACTTTAAGATAAAAGATGTGAATGCTGTTTATATATATCCTAACTGGTTAGTTAATTCCTTTAGTTACAATGTTTATGAGTTTTTCATTTGACTAGTAATTACACATTTATATATTCACTATAGATGAAGTAAGAGAGAAACAAACATACCAGTTTTGAGTACATTAAATACAGCTATAAATTCCCTTATTTATGTCCTCTTTATGCAAAGAATCTTAATGATATTTTTCACCCCATTCATAAAATGGATAATAAAAGCATTCATCACATATTTTGAGAGAGACACAAATACACAAAAAAAGTTACAACATACAATCTATTAGTAATGGGCCTGTTTATTATTTATTTCCCTCATGGGCTATACATGTCAAACCACAGACTCATGAAACAGTTTCACCTAATTAGGACATCATGACAAGTTTGGTCCATGCATCAAGCATTAACACTTGTCATGCTGAACCCATAGTATTCCAGTTTTAGTAGAATGTAAAGACAAGGATCTGCCTGCACATATGAGTAATCTGATCTTAATCTACACCATCTACTTTTACTTGTCAATTCAGTGTTGTTAATGACATTAATTTTAAAAAGAAAAATAAAAGAAATATAGACTAACAAGTTCTACTTCAAGTTCTTTCAGCCCTTTGATTTTATTACCCGGTTCTGAAAAGAATTTTATTAAGCATGACAAGGGTAAGAATGAAAAATGTCTGGTCTGGCTATAATGCTGAAAATGCAAGAGTAATCCATTCCCACAGAATCCCACTTTTTTATAATGTATAAATGCTTTTTTCATGGGGGGGGTATAAAAAGTTGGGTTTTGAAGAAAGCTTGATATTCCCTTAATGACATGTTTGTTTGAATGGGGTGTAACACCGCTTTTAACAGTTTTTCAGTCATATCACAGTGGCTGGAGCACCTGATAATGGATTCCTGGTATATCTCACACCAGTACCACCATTACATATTTTCCTAGCCTCCAGCTGCTATTCCTATTTGGTTTACGATTATCCACCTATTGGTAAGAGACAAATGTTGGCAAGGATATGTGCCGCTGCCGGGGATCGAACACATGACTTTCCCTTTATGATAACACATTTATATCATTTTTCACACATGAAAACAATATTACGGTAAATGTTGTAGCTTTAAGCCACAAAATCACATCTCTAAACCACAAGGAGTGTTTTCAATGTATACATTATTTTCATAAGGAGTGCATTCCTGGCAACAGTGTATACCCAGAATCAATTGAATTTATCTAGATAGAATACTGGAATAAACTTCTAAATTGAACTTCTAAACTCAGGAAGTTTTATCATATTGAAAGTCATGCAAGAAAAGAACAATAATTTCTCCATCAAAGGCCACGTCTAATTAAAATCATTTTAACCCTTGTCATGCTGTATAAATTACCTTACTGAAATGCTGTAAAATCAGAGGGCTGAAAGCACTGATAGAACTTGTTCAAAAATCAATATTTCTTTTAGAAATCAACTTTATAAACAACTCTGGCAGGAAAAGTACAAGCAGGGGGTGTAGACTAAGATCAGCCTGCACATAAGTGCAGTCTGATCTTAGTCTACACCTCCTGCCAAAACCGGAATATTCCGGGTTCAGCATGACAAGGGTTAAAAAAAAATGGGTTTTTAACAAAATATTTTGGTGTCTGTTTAAACAGTGAAAAGTAGACTCATAAATTTACTAGTACACTGTAAAATAAGGACAAGGTTTGTTGTAAATCTTATCTTTTTTTTTTTACATTTACAGAAATCTTAGATGGTACATATTGGGATGATGCGTAGCAAATACATTTAAATATCAATTAAATCTATAAACCGTTAAGAGTGCATCCGTCATAACACACCTATGCTATTTGTTAGCCTAACCAAATATTTCACATTTTCCGGATCATATAAAAGAAAGTATTGAAACCTTATTTGCATAGTGATGCTGGCCAGCACTCCTTTTCCAAAACAGTTATTTTTCATACAGTTGTATTATAGATTTTAACCCTTTCCTGTTTTTTGAAATTTTAGACTGGTCCAAATTCAAAGAGGATGCAGACGACAATGAAAATCGAATGCAATTCCAAACAAAACCATCCTATGTGGTAGAAAACACTGTGGGAAAAGGAGAAATTGCTTATTATAAGCAATTTCTCCTTTTTCCACAATGTTTTCTCAAGTATAAAATCACAGTGACGTAAAAACCCGTGTTTATCCAGGAAAGGGTTAAATTATCAAGAGTCAAAATGATGCCACATAATTATTTCATTTTCATAAGACAATTAACCCTTTACCAGATGGTAAAATTTTAGACTAGTCCAAATTGAAAGGAGTCACAGAGGACAATTTAATGCTAATGAAACTTTAGATTTTGTTTACTTTTGGATAGAAGACATTGTGGAAAATAAAGAAATTGTTTGTTGCAAGCAATTTCTTTTTTTCCCACAATATTTTTCCCAATTGCTTTTCTTGAGGGGTATCAAAAAGTGTCATTGTGTTGGAATGGGTTAAAGCAATCCATTCCTACATCTAGCGACCTAAATCTTGTTCAACTTTCAGGACTCATGTGTCATACTCCCTTGACGTTTTGGATTTTTTCCTAACTAAATCCATTACCAGACAACAAAATTTGAGACTGGTCAAAATTCAAAAGAGTTGCAGAAGACAATTCATAGTTTACGAAAGTTTAGACTTTTTCAACTTTCTGGGTAGAAAACATTGTGGAAAATAAAGAAATGTGTGAAATTGGCTCTTTTTGACGCACAAAGTTTTAAAGCTGCTGAAAATATTGTGAAAATAAAGAAATTGCTTTTAACAAGTAATTTTTTTCGTTATCCACAAAGATTTTTTTATCCCAAATTACAAAGAAATTCAAATTTCAACAACTAAAAATTGTCGTCTGCATCATCTTGAATTTGGACCAGTCTAAAATTTTGTCAAGTGGTAATGGGTTTTTGATATTTGTGAGAAGTTTCTACTAAATACAGCAGTGTCTGTGTGTTTCTATGCAATATATTCTGTAACCAGGTCAATATAATTTCTATTTTGGCCAAACTATTACCTGGGTCACATGATAGTTCATTCCACATATGAATACCAAATCAGCAAATTCTCCCATTACCAGATGGCAAATTTTAGACTAGTCTGAATTAAAACGATTTGCAGACAACAATTTACTGCTGATAGAAATTTAAAAATCTTCATCTTTTTGGGGTAGAAATCATTGTGGATAACGAAACTAGAGGCGCTTGAAAACATGGTCTGCTTGTACTGATTAACCCTTTCCTGGACAACCCGGGTTTTTACGTTACTGTGATTTTATACTTGAGACCAGCAATTTCTCCTTTTCCCACAATATTTCATACCATGTAGGATGGTCAGGTTTCAAATTGCATGCATTTTTCATTGACGTCTACCAACTCTTTCAAATTGGACCAGTCTAAAATTTCATTAAACAGGAAAGGGTTAACTAATGGTGTTTTCAGGAATCATATTCACTATGCATGGCAAATAAATCTTGTCAATAAAATCTTTTAATATTTCAACCTTTTTATTGTTTTACAATTGTAATTTCATTTACCAAGTCAGATGAAAAAGGTATTCACAATTTAAAAAAAAAAAACCCGAATACCATACACGGACATAAGCCACATTCATAAAAGATATATTTTCAACAAATTAATTGATGAATTTAAAAAAAGGACTCACCAGAGGATCATTCCAGTGACATTTGGTTGAAGCCCAGCAACTGGGTTCTGAGAAGAAGATTTATAAAGGTTTCACCTTATATGGAAATTAGCCCACCCATTAAAGCCATGTTTTTCATTGGATCAAAATTCTTTGATGGAATCTGATAAAGGGTCACCAAATCATTTCTATAATATTTGGTTGTAATCCATCCACTGGTTACAAAGAAGATCAAAAAGTCAACATATAGGGAATCTGATAAAGGGTTACCCTATGATCATTCCTTGAATCCATCAACTGGTTTCTGAGAATTTTTAAAGATTTCACCATATATGGAAATTAACCCCACTCATTAAGGACATGTTTTTCATCCGATCTGAATTCTTTCAAGTAATCTTATACAAGGTCACCCAAGGATCATAATTTTCTGTGAAATTTGGTTGAATTCTGTATGTTACTTTTGTTACTGTACTGTTTGTTAAAGTAAAAGTTTATGGATGGACGCACACAACGCCATGTAAATAGTTCACTAGCTTTCAGCCATTGGAGTTACAAATTGTTTATAACAAGCAATTTCTTCATTTTTCCACATTTTTCTAAAGCTTTCTTCTAGGTGGTGTCAAAAAGTGGATTTGTGTAGGAATGGGTTAACTCCTATTGTTCAGTAAGCCTGAATCATCATTTACGACAGTTATACCAAAATATAGGTATTTCCCTCTCATTATTTATGATTTATTTCTTCTTTTCATAGACAAACTTTCCTTTTGTGTATCTCTTTCCTTTGATATATCTGACACAAATTAAAGACTGATCATTTATCATTTCATTGCTTTTCTCCTATAACTCTTTTTTCTAAAATTGAAAACCCTCTCCCTTTATATAAAGTAACAAAAAGTTTATTGCAATAATTATACCGTTCCAAAAGTTCAGTGCAAAATAATATTGTTAAAATTGACGCTTGATGAAATCATAAATCCATTAATGAACCCGTCCTAAAGCATTCCCACTTTTATCTTCTTCCCTTAAAAGATTTTGGGAAAAAGCGAATGAGAAGAGAATAAATGACTTGAAACAAGAATTTTTCTTCATTTTCAACACTGTACATTTTCTACCCATTAGAAATCATACCTGTGTGGTAATGGGTTAAGAAGGTAGCCATAGAGGTATAAGGGTTTGACCTAATGGATACACCATGAAAAACAACTAGCTACGACAAGATATTTTGCATGAACCCATTACCAGAAGACAAAATTTTAGACTTGCCCAATTTGAAAGGAATTGCAAACAAAAACTAAAAGTTTATAAAATTTAGATTGTTTCAACTATCTGAATAGAAAACATTTTGTAAAATGAAGAAATTGCTTGTTACAAGCAATTTCATCATTTTATTGAATGTTTTCCCGATTGATTTTCTTGAAAGCGTCACGGTGTTGAAATGGCTTAAACTACCCCCTTTCAGTGTGGCAAATCCATTACAATATGCACAAGGTCAGGTTATAAGGAACATTCTGTCAAAATTTCATTAAAATTCATCCATGATTGTCGATTGATTGATTGAATGGGGTTTACCCCCGCTTTTAACAGTATTTCAGTCAAATTGCGGCAGCTGGAGCACCTAACAATTGATTCCTGGTCTTTCTCATCCATGATTGTAGGAGAAGATGTGTTAACCAGATATAGACAAATCATGGCAAGATGGACGGAAGGACAGATGGAGAAGATGACACAAAATTAATTCACCCTTGGCAGCAAAGAAAAAAAGAAAATGCATGTAACCAGCATCTCCTTTTCCATAATTCATTTTAACCCTTTTTTATAACAATTAAAAAAAGTGAGTAGACTCTGTGGCCAGCTTTAATTTATCATTCTGCATTAACCCTTGTCATGTTGTACCTGGAAAATTCCTTCTTTGGCAGGAGGTATGGACAAAGATCAGACATAGGTGCAATCTGATCTTAGTATACACCACCTGTTTGCCTTTAAAAGCCAGAATTGGTTAAATGTTCAAAATAGATATTGAGCCATAATTTGGTGCTGTCAGCCCTTTGATTTTTAAGCAATTCTGTTGTGGATTTATAATTCAGCATGACAAGAGTTAATTATTTTTTCAATGCAACAATTTTGTAATACTTCTGAGAGTCAATTTTCTATTCTATTTCAGTTCTCTGAATATGTGTTCATTTCTTCTTTTTTTTCCAGGTCTCCTATATTTCCAGGGATCTTCACCAGCACCAGTCTAAAAGCCAAAGACCGTGAAATTTACAGAGCAGTACTGACAGGAACTCTACCTTTAGTTTTCTGTCTACTTCTGGTCCATACCATACCATAATCCAATTGCCACATAATCCCCGTCAAAAAAGCAGGTGGAATAGACTAAAATCAGACTGCATATATGTGCTGGTTGGTCTTTGTCCATACTGCTTGCCAAAGCAAAAATATTCCAGATTCAGCATGACAAGGGTTAACCCATTCCCTCTTAGTGACACTTTTTGATGCCCTACAAGACAAACTTTTGGGAAAACATTGTACACAATGTTTTTCTATCCAGAAGTTGAAAAAAATCTTAAAATTTCATGAATGTTAAATTGCAGCAGCAACTCTTTCAATTAAGACTAAAATTTTGCCGTCCAGTTATGGGATTAGTAAGTGTTGAAACCTGTTTTCACAACAATATTTATATCTAAAAATGCCCTATATTTTGAGTTATCCTGAGAACAATCATACAATAATGTACAGGTCACTATATATCAAACTTTGGGATACTTTTCTCACATTAATATTTCATAGTTGATTGAGCACTAGAAGATAAAATGTGATTAAGGTCATAAATATGTTTCTTAATCATTATCACAGGGCTTTACCCATTCCCACATAGTGACGCTTTTAAATCAATCAATCAATGTAAAGCTTTCGAAAACATTGTGGAAAATGAAGAAATTGCTTGTCACAAGCAATTTTTTCATTATCCACAATGTTTTCCATCCAAAAGACAAAGATTTTAAATATTTCATTAACTTAAAATTGTTGTATGCAACTTCTTTGAATTTTGACTGGTCTAAAATTGTGTCCTGTGGGAATGAGTTAAGTATATTCATAATGCTTACAACTACAGGCACTTTGGTATCAGTATTAATCAAGAAACCTGAATTTATTGACAGACCGTGCCTGGCAATCAAAGAATCAATTGACCAAACAAATCATTAATTTAGACAGGAAGTGAACTTTGAAAATCGAAAATGACAAATATATATGTGAAGCATTTTTGTTGGTTACGCGCTTAAAATGGATAAGCTGTAAATATGACATTTAGGTCATTAACCAACCACTTTATTTTTTTGTTACATTTTACTGACTATGAATTTTGCTAAATAACAACCTCTTATATCTATAAGAAAAACATTATATGCATGTTTCTAAATGAATGAGCCTCTAGAGTGTAAACACTTAATAGATGGATGCCAGACATTCATTGATGAGAAAAGCTCGCCATGAGCCTGTTCATCTTATTTACCCAACCAAAGCGAAGGCCATAGCGCAGTGGTAGAACCTCAGACTCTCCCTTGTTACCAGCAATTTCTTCATTTTCAACGATGGTTTCCCAATTGTTTTTCTTGAGGGACATCCAAAAGCAAAATGGGTTAAATGGCAAGTAGAACTAATAATATCTTGACCCTCTCAATTTTATTCTAATTCAGTAGTACAACTGATAATGTGATTGTGAGTGTGTGTTGGGGGGATGGCTGACGAGTCAGATGGTCAAATCAGTTGATACTATGCAAATCTACATTCATCCCCATGCAAGTTTTAAACAAGAGGGCCAGAATGGCCCTAAAATCGCTCACCTGACTAATGTAAGATGATTCAAAATTGAAATTGGCCCAATGGTTACTGAGGAGAAGATGTTTAAAGATTCCTAAGTCAAAAACTGCCACGCCCTGTCACGCCCATATTTGGGCATAAATCAAAAATCCGCGAACAACTTTTGAAAAGGGTGACCCAAGGAACATTCATACCAAATTTGGTTGAAATTGGCCCAATGGTTACTGAGGAGAAGATGTTTAAAGATTTCAAAGTCAAAAAAGTGCCTGACCCTGCCACGCCCATATTTGGGCATAAATCAAAATTCCAGGAACAACTTTTGAAAAGGGTCACCAAAGGAACATTCATGCAAAGTTTGGTTGAAATTGACCCAATGGTTCCTGAGGTGTAGATGTTTAAAGATTTCAAAGTCAAAAACTGCCACGCCCGGCCACGCCCATATTTGGGCATAAATCAAAATTCTGCGAACAACTTTTAAAAAGGGTCACTCAAGGAACATTCATACCAAATTTGGTTGAAATTGGCCAATTAGTTACTGAGGAGAAGATGTTTAAAGATTTCAAAGTCAAAAACTGCCACACCCTGCCACGCCCATATTTGGGCATAAATCAAAATTCTGCAAACAACTTTTAAAAAGGGTCATCCAAGGAACATTCATGCCAAGTTTGGATGAAATTGGCCCAATGGTTACTGAGGAGAAGATGTTTAAAGATTCCTAAGTCAAAAACTGCCACGCCCTGTCACGCCCATATTTGGGCATAAATCAAAAATCCGCGAACAACTTTTGAAAAGGGTGACCCAAGGAACACTCATACCAAATTTGGTTGAAATTGGCCCAATGGTTACTGAGGAGAAGATGTTTAAAGATTTCTAAGTTAAAAACTGCCACGCCCTGCCACGCCCATATTTGGGGGTCAATCAAAAATCCGCGTACAACTTTTGAGAAGGGTCACCCAAGGAACATTCCTACCAAGTTTGGTTGAATTCCGCCCAGTGGTTACTGAGGAGAAGATGTTTAAAGAATTGTTGACGACTTCCGACTTCCGACACACGACGGACAAAAGGTGATACCAAAAGCTCACCTTGAGCACGTTGTGCTCAGGTGAGCTAAAAATACCCCAAAAAACCAAGACATGAGATCAAATTACGCACACTTTCATAATTACAGTGTTGCAAGGCGTCACACATCTTTCCTTTTATGTTTTTATCAGGGGAAAAATCAGGATATCTGCTACATTGTTATTATCATGTGATGAAGCATGAAAAGTTCTGCTTATTTTTCAAAATTGATTTGCAGAAATCCATTAAGTCAATCAAGCCACAAAAAGCAAATACAATTATTTCTGGTACATTGATCAATTTGCAGTCTGGCCCTTTAACCCACTCCCACACAATCCCACATTCTTATGCCCCGTTGAAGAGCTTTGAAAAACATTGTGGAATATGAATAAATTGCTTGTCCCAAATGTTTTCTTCCTAAACAAAGGTCATTCTATACTACTAAACTGTTGGGGGGAATACCACTCCTGAGCGGCTGTGATGAATGGGATATCCTTTTCAAATTTCTAGAATTAATCCTTGTTGCAAGACAGGATTCACATTTTTTATTCATAGTTTATAATAATTAAAATTACATTTCATCTTGAGTAAAATTTCTCTACCACCACATAACAAACAATAAATGACAATAACCAAAATTATTATGCTTGTAACAGCCACATTAAAATCAGCTAAAGTATTGAAAAGTTGATAAATATATAAAACTCAACAATCGGGAAAGTGATACTTTCAGCCCAGAAAATTTTTCACAAAAATACATCAAGGGAAATCAATTTTACTTGAATGACTGGAGATTTGAATTGCACAACTTTGGAATGACAGTCTATAAGAATTCGAAGCAATCTGTTTAACCCATTCCAACGCAATTCCACTTTTTGACCCCTGTCCAGAAAAAAGCTTTAGAGAATATTGTGGAAAAAGAAGAAACTGTTTATTTCAAGCAATTGCACCATTATCCACAATGTTTTGGACCGCAACCCAATTACATTATGCACATCTCTGCTTTAAGTCTATCTATAATATTTGAATCAAATCCATGAAATAGTTGAAGAGATATTAAGCAGACAAGATAAAAAAAGACAGACGAACTGACCAACCAACCTGGCAGACTAACAAGCTTACTCTTATATACATTCCAAACAGACATATGAATCTTTGAGCCCCCCCCCCCCCCCCGAAAAAAGCCATGGAAAAAATTGTGGTAAACAAAGAAATCTGCTTGTCACAAGCAATTTCTTCATTATCCAAAATGCTTTCAACCAGAATGGACCAAAACATTTAAAATAGTAAACCTAAAGATTGTTGTCTGCAACATCTTTGATTTTGGACAAGTCTAAATTTTCTCGTCTGGTAATGTTTTCATGTCATGTCGAAGTTTCAAAAAGTCCCTGTTTCCAAAGGTTGACAAATGCATTTTAGGAAGAAAAATGACCTGACCCACCAATGTCTAACTATTGAAAATATAAAGTCAGATTCATCCATTCCCACACAATCTCCCATTTTTACACAACAAAGAAATACAGGTATAGAAACATTGTGAGAAAAGAAGAAATTGCTTGTAACAAGCTTTTTATTCATTTCTCACTATGTGCTCTACCTCAAATGGCCCTTATTCTATTTTTTAATTCAAACCAATTTTGTTTCATAATCTGCAACCTTTTTTCAACTTGAACCAGTCTACAATTTTGTCAATTGGGAATTGGTTAAGTCTGCTTTTCAAGCCTACCCTATCTTTTTATCCTATACAAAATTTCACAGCTCTGATGGAAAGGATTTGATTGTAAATTTTATGAGGATAGAAAACCACATGATATACATAGTAAAGCTAGTTGAATTTAATCAGACAAAGAAAATATCCACAATGGCAGGTCATTTATAAAATGTTGTGTTGGGAGATAAAAATGGAGACTTTTGTTATCAATAATATAAGTCAGGCCAGACAATCTGCATACCATTATCTTGAGAGCTGGCCCTTGCCTTCATTACTTTCTTCCTATTTTAACCTGACAAAATTTCAGAGACATCTTAACCTATTCCTACAGAACCCTGCTTTTTTACGCCCCTCGAGGAAAATGCTTGGGAAAAAATTGTGGAAATTGAAGAAATTGCTTGTAACAAGCAATTTCTTCAATATCTACAATGTTTTTTACCCTAAAAGGCAAAGATTTTTTATAAATTTAATCAGCTTAGAATTATCATCTGCACAATCTTTAAATTTAGACTAGTCTATTTTTTGTTGAGCGGTAATGAATTAATTCAAAGACACTGCATACAAAATTCAAATTATTGGATAAGAAAAAAGAAAGTGAATTTTGCCACTATGACCTTGAACTTGGGTGCATTGGATGAAACTTGTGCCTTGTAATTTTATCAATCAATTTAAAGATTTTGTTGTTTTGCTTAAGGCTGATTTTAACCATTTCCACTAAAACTGTTTAACCCATTTCATGTGAGAAAATTTTAGACTGGTCCAAATTGATAGAGGATGTATAAGACAAATTTGGGTTGATGAAATTAAAAACATTCTTTGTCTTTAAGGGTCGAAAAACATTGTGAAAATTGAACGAATGGCTTGAAACAAGCAAGTTCTTCTATGTCCACAATGTTTTCCACAGCTTTTTCTTGAGGGACCTTAAAAGGAGGGATTGTGTGGGAACGTATTTTTGACTGGTCGAAATCAAAAAGTTGCAGTATATATTGAATATCAGCTGAGCACAGCAAAATTCTTTTCTAAAAGTTTCTGTAACATTCTTTGCAAGAACCCAGGTGCTCAAGCCATTAAAAAGGGTATAATGTTCAAATATGCATGAAAAAGGTACATAATTATTTAGACTGCATCCCTAACCGCAAGTCTAGTTTTCAATATAAAACATTTTATGATAAATTACAAATTAAAGTAGACTGGCTCCAGTTATTTCCACCACATTTCACATTCAAAATGGGACATGACAGTCCTCATTTTCAACATCATTCTTCAGACAATCAGTGTACCATAGTAGACCAGGGGATTAGGGCAAAACTAATGTAAGTGGTCATTTCATTTATGTAGGCACAAATAGACCTTTTCCATTTGTCCCTGGATAAGTATGACATGATTGTCTACTTGTCCAGAATTATCAATTGTCATCCTAATAAAATCCTCCTCAGATTGAAGCCACTGGGTGCAATTACTGGGGGTTAATAATTCATTTGAAAATTTATCTTACAAAAAACTCTGGCTTAAAAGGGACAAGCAGGAGGTGTTGACTAAGATCAGACTGCACATATGTGCAGCAGGATGATCTTTGCCTATACCTCCTGCCAAAACAGGAATATTACAGGTTCAGCATGACAAGGGTTGTCCACAAAAAAGAATAGGTAAGTTTTGAGAAAACCTTATTGTTAAGGAAGAAAACGCTGGGATCCAGCTAGAGCACATTCAAAACAACCCTACAATCAAGACAACCAATCACCAGTCAAATTTTTACTACTCTTACTTTAAATCCTGATCTTTAAAGAATGTAACCAATATCTTTTACGAAAGTCAAATATCCATCTCTTTCCCAAAAACATTGTTTTCCCTGTAAGAACATTGCTTACCCTAGAGGAAGAGAATCCAAACACATCTATTTGTGATGACTGTACGGATATACTGGTAGCCTTGGTGACACTGTTGTTGCTATCGGTTGAGGTCAAGGTCGCACTTCTCACATCCTTGTTACTAAGGTTACTATCTGTAGAGGTCAATGTGCCACTTGTACTGCTTCCCCCAAATGCAGAACAGTTCTCAAATTGCATGGGCTTCTTACTGAAAGTAGATAAAGAAACATTTTTAGGACCCTGACAAAGTGTACTTAGGAAACAAGGTCAAGAAAAAGGATTTAGTAATTTTGTTTTTGCTTGTTTCAAAACCTTTAGATGATGCAAATTCATTTTGACAATAATTTTCATAAAGTTGATCATAGTTGACGATTGCCACTATAAAACAAATTTGATTACCAAAAGCAAGACTGTGTGGAAATGGATTTAACAACTTTCAATTCTATATCTGATCATCATACCGCCCTAAAATCCTTTCTCCAATAGATTGTTCACATACCTACATGTCCATTTGAACTGTCCAAGTTAATAGGTACATCATTGTGGTCTAACAGATATGACAAATAATCCTAATTAGGTGACAAAGCAAAATACAGCTATTTAGATCTTTTATAAATTGGCCATCAAAATGTGCAATCTTCCCTCCTTGTGTAGCAGGATAATTTATTCTTCGTATGGAATGAAACCAACACTGGCTTTTGATATGGCTTGAAAAGCTTGATAGGACCCCCCCCCCACCCCGTAAAAACAATTGGGCAAACATTGTGTAAAATGAAGAAATTGCTTGTAACAAGCAATTTCTTTATTTTACACAATGTTTTCTGACCAGAAAGTTGAGAAAAGATAAAATTTCATAAACATTAAATTGTCGTCTGCAACTCCTTTCCATTTGGACCAGTCGAAAGTTTGGCAGTCAGTTAATAGATAGTCTACTTTCGAGCCAGGGGTCAATGGCATGAATGTTTCCACCCAAAATGAAATATATTCTCATAATTATATCAACTTAAAATTGCCATCGCCTTTGAAATCGGAAAAGTCTAAAAAAATTCGTCTCGTTATGAGTTCACAAATTAACACAACAAGATTTTGCCAAGAACATTCTGCAAGGTATTTGTATGCCATGTATCAACCTGTAACATTTATTATACTTGCTAAGTGTCTTTTAACCATTCCCAAACAATCCCACTATTTCATGCCACATAAGAAAACGGTTTTGAAACTATTTTGT
The DNA here is from genome assembly GCA_946902895.1 of Fragum fragum. NCBI lineage: Eukaryota > Metazoa > Mollusca > Bivalvia > Cardiida > Cardiidae > Fragum > Fragum fragum. The sequence continues at coordinate 26,624,937 of OX336366.1, forward strand.
AAAATGAGAAAATTGCTTACAAAAATTTTTAGTATCCACAATTATTTTTCTATCCCAAAAGACAAAGATTTTTAAAAGTTCACGAACTTCATTCAATTTTACCAGTCTAAAATATCGTCATCTAGTAAGGGGATAAATGTGAAAAGTTGAGATTGAACTACAAACAGGGTTAATTTGCTATTCTTCTTAGATGAACAGTAAAGTGTGACACAGACAGGGTTTGTTATAGTGGAGACAAGAAAATTACAATAAATTAGGGGTTGATTAGTATTATAAATGACAGCCTTTATCACCCGGTCATCAACTTGGCCTTGTCAACATCACAAAATAAACCATCTAATTTGTGAAGTAAACTACAGGTCAGGAATTATCTATTTACCAGCCAACAATAATGACCAATCTTATTTTGAAAATTTTCAAGATAATCACAAGACAGAATAAGAAAAAATCTAGTCCCTAACATTGCTTATAACTAAAATTGTCACAAAGTGGACAAATACCCCAACCATCGCTTTGTCACTCAAGTAGAACAATAATAAGCCTTGGCCTTCATTACCCAAAATGGAATGGTTTTGAAAGTTCTATTGTGACCTTGACCTTTGACCTAAAAAATAGGGCACCTCCTTTGGTCATGGACAACATGTATATAAAATTACATGGTCCTTGGTCAAATCTATGATGATTTAGAGAGCATTAACCTTTAACCTATGTGAAATAGAAATGATTGGGCACCTCCTTGGGTCCAGGACAACATGTGTATTAAGTTTCATGGTCAGAGGTCACATGGCTTATAAATTAGAGTCCAGAAACAATTTTCAATCAAAGGCCAATAGTGGCAATGACCTTTGACAACCGTGACCCCTAGGTTTCAAAGCTGTAGGTCTATTAGTTCTTGAGTTCAAGCACAGAAACAAAAGTCTACAGACAGACATGGTGAAACCAATATAGCCCCCTCTACTTTGTAAATGAGCCGCCGTCATAGCTCGGTTGGTAGCGCGTCGGACTGTCAATCTAGAGGTCCCCGGTTCGATCCCCGACGGCGGCACTCATCCTTTCCGACTATTTGTCTCTCACCAATGGGTCGATAATCGTAGACCTATGTGGGATAGCAGCTGGAGGCTAGGAAGGGATGTAATGGTAGTACTGGTGTGAGAAATACCAGGAATCCATTGTTAGGTGCTCCAGCCGCCTCGATATAACTGAAAGATTGTTGAACGTGGCGTAAAACCCCATTCAAACAAACAACAAACTTTGTAAGTGGGGGATATAACCAACATTTCAAAATTACATTAACTAAAACCTTTTGTTTGAAACTTTTCTCAATTCTGCCCAGTCTAAAATTTGTTTTCTAGTAGACTGGTAGCAGTGAAAAGGTTAACAATCAGTCTAAAGATTGTTTTCTGATAGACTAGAAGCAATGAAAAGGTTAACACAACTGCAGTTTTGTGCAAAGAAAAACCTTGTAGAAAACATTGTAAGGACAGGAGAAATAGTTTTTTCCAAGCAATTTAATCTTCCTCATCCTATTTAACACTTGTTTTGTAATTCAAATGCTGATATTATGTCTGCAATGTCTTGGAATTTGGACTGGTCCAAATTGAAAGAAGTTGCAGATGATTCATCAAAGTGTCCTGAAATTGGAAAATACGTACAAACAAGGTAGAAAAGTCAAAACATTGTGAGAAAAGGAACAAGAGCTGTCAGAGGACAGCTATACTATGAGTGCTGGATAGTAACAGCAATTCAAAGTCGACATAAGTCAAAATACCTTAGTAGTAATAAAGATAAAAAATCTTTCATTTTTAATTCTAAGTCAATCAAGAATTCTAAAATTCAACTCCGAAAAACTCCACTATACTAAATGTCATTGTAATGAGTGTTTTCCTAGAAGATGATATGATGGTCACAAAAGTATTTGCAAAGTTTTAAAGCAATAGTAGAAAGAGAGTTAATAAAGTTATTATGTCAGTTGCATGTTAGGTTTAACCAAGAATTTGAAAGTCCAAAAAGGGTAAGAATTCTAATATAATGAATGTCAGAGTAAGGAATCTGTGTCTAGTGACTGAAATTATTGTCACAAAAAATAGCCCTTCTATTCTTTGAATAGTCAAGCTAAAAAGTACTTGCTACAAGTAATTTCTCCTTCTCCCACAAATTTTTCCATAGCTATTATTCTTCTTGACATCAAAAGGCGTCATTGTGTGATAATGGGTTAAACACATACATGTAATCAGTTTTCATAGTAGAAAAGCAAATCTTTTCAGTAAGTGATAAACCCCCTTTAGCAATTACAAACAATCAGTGCACTGTATGGCCCTACTTGAAGTGGGCTCGAACCACATTTAAGTAATGACTGGGCACATTCTCATCTGATGGGGTAATTTACAAGGGATACTTCAGAGGTCACCCTATTAAGATTGTGGGGTCACTGACACCTGGGTGTATTGTTCAAGGTAAGATAATTCCATTTATGGTCAAAATATTGCTTCAACTTTCTTCTACCTTTCTTTTAAACAAACAAGCTTTACTATATGTTTGTTACAGATTAACCCATTCCCAAACGACAAAATTGTAGACTAGTCCAAACTCAAATAAGTTACAAACAACTTTTGTATTTGATCGGGTTTCAAAAATATTTGTTTTCTGGAATAAAAAACATCATGGATGACGAAGAAATTGCTTGGTACAAGCCTGTTTCTTGAAAGACATAATTTTAACCCCATTTGTTCTTTACCTTTCAATTTTAGCTCCTCTTGAAATGTCATCTGAAGCTTCTTTCAATTTGGACCAGTCTACAATTTTGGTCTGGCCTTGAGTTTAAATAATACTAAGTTTATAATAACCTTAGGCTGGTTAGAATTTGACCCATTACCACACAAGAAAATTTTAGATTGGTCTAAATTGACAGAAGTTCTAACAATCTTTGACTTTTAGTGTAGTAAACATTGTGGATAATGAAGAAATTGCTTGTAACAAGCAATTTCTTCATTTTCAACAATGTTTTCTGGAACAATTTTCTTGTTGGGCATAAAAAAGTGGGATTGTGTGTGAATGAGTTGTAAAGAACAAGTAAATGGAACATGATGTACAAGAACCATTTGGCATACAATGCAATTGAAACAAAGGAACAATTATGCTTTAGCGAAGCAATATTACTTCTTTCTTGAGCATATTATCTGAGAACAATATAAAGAAGAGGACCATGATGGTCCTAAGTCGCTCCCCTGAGTATGATGGTGCATGGATTTATGATATATACAAAATAGCAAAGCCCTCTGTCTAATTATTTTGGAGAAGATGTTTAAGGATTTTCTCTTTTAATCCTAGGTATATTGATGACCCCACCATATAACCCTAATTTCCTGAAAAAGGCAATGCTTTGAAGTATAGACATCAATACATACCAAATATTAAAGCTCTAGGCCTACTGGTTTAGGAGTAGGTTTTCAAAGATATCATTCTTTATTCATATCAAAAATTAGGGATCGCACAGAAAAGGGCTAATTTTCAGAATACAGTAATTCTTTGAAGTATTTCGGTAAAGGGTCAATAGCTGATATGAAAGCTCTAGGTCTAATAGTTTGGGAGAAGAAGACTTTAAAAGATTTCCTTCTTTATTCCTTTGTAAAATCAGGAATTGCACAGAAAAGGGGCAATTATCAGAATACGGTAATTCTTTGAAGTACTATGGTAGAGGGTCAATAGGTGATGATACAAACCAAATATCAAAGCTCTAGGCCTTATGCTTTGGGAGAAAAGGATTTTCAAAGATTTCATTCTTTATTCCTTTGTAAAATCAGGGATTGCATAGAAAAGGGCTAATTTTCAGAATACAGTAATTATTTGAAATATTTGGTAGAGGGTCAATAGGTGATGATACAAACCAAATATCAAAGCTCTTGGCCTTATGATTTAGGAGGAGAAGATTTTTTAAGATTTCCTTTGTAAAATCTGGGATCGCACAGAAAAGGGATAATTTAAAGAGTACAGTTATTCTTTGAAGTATTTTGGTGGAGGGTCAATAGGTGATGATATTTACCAAATATCAAAGCCTTAGGCCTTATGATTTAGGAGGAGAAGATTTTCTAATAATTGTTTACCGACTGACAGACGGACAATTACCGATCACAATAGCTCACCTTGAGCATGTTGTGAGCCATTAATTGATTGTAAAAGGATAAATCAATTACCAGAGGACAAAACTTTAGCCTGGTCTAATTCAATAGAAGTTGAAGATTTCAGAGCAATCAACTTATTTCAAATTTATCTACCTTTAGTGGGTACTAAAGCAAGTCCAAACTTTGGAAGATTGGGAGAAAAGGAAAGAGTGCTTGTAACAAGCAATTTCTCCTTTTCTCAAAGTTTTTCTACTTTATTTTAATTTGGCACTCTTTATTCAATTTTAAGTTATATCAGGTGCATCAATAGTAATATAAAAGTAACTTTTTTCAGTTAATCGAAAGTGCAGGTTACTAAGTAAAAGCTACACCACAATGCTGTTGAACAGTGAATATGATCAAATAAGGTATTAGGTATGACAGTTACTAAATAAAAGTCATTTCAGTCAGTCAAAGGTCAAGGTTACTATACTCAATGTGCTACGAAAGCTTTTGGAATTGTAGGAAAAATATAATCATTTAACGTTTAACCAATTCCCACACAATGACACCTTTCGACACCCCTCAAGAAAAGCAATTCTGAAAACATTGTGTAAAATGAAGAAATGGCTTGAAAAATGAAATTTCTTCATTTTCAACAATGTTTCTACCAAGAAAGTTGGACAAATCTAAAATTCATAATGTGCGGTATTGTGTAGTAATGTGCTACAGAAAATAAAAGTAGAATTTAGGACTGGTAATTTAGTAGGTCAAAGGTCACAGTCAACCACCAGCTGGGTACATATTCCAAATTTGATTGTCTAAGGTGAAGGAATCAATAACGCATGATAAGATTTTAAAAAAATCAAGTACATCAAAGGTCAATCAAAGGTATTACAAGATTTAATGTGGAAGATTTTCACCTGATGAGTGCATACATAAAATTCAAAGGTCCTGAGCAAAAAGAATCTGAAAATATCTGTAACACTAAAATTATTTGAAAAGTAGGTCAAGGTCACAAGATCTGGATCCAAGGTCATAGGGGTCAAAGTATATGGTATCAAGTGAAAGCCTGATGAGTGTATATTTGCAGTATGACAATCCTGGATGGAACCAGGAATAAGTGTGGTTAGTTTTTTGTTTAGGCTTTTTGGAATTTAGTTTTCATAAATAGGTCATGGTCAAGGTCACAGGATGATCCTAGTTAACCCATTACCAGACAACAAAACTTTAGACTGGTCCACATTTCAAAAACCATGCAATACAAGATATGTTTGTGAAACACCATGCCCCAAAAACAGGAATTTTTTAGAAACTGAGGATTTTTATTGTGTTTTTTTTCTTTGTTTTAGGGAAAAGGGTAAAGGGAAAAATGCTATCTATATTAGCATTTTAACTTAATAAGGGATGAAGTTATAGGAAAATGTTTAGTTGGCAGGTTAAGTTTTTGAGTAAAGCTTTAGGGAAAAGAGTTAAAATTTTGACTTTGACCTTGAAGAAATGACCTTCTCCAGTTGCGCCTTGTTGAGACCTATCTACATACCAACAAGAGGACCATGATGGTCCTAAATCGCTCACCTGAGGCATCCGCAAATTACAGTACTTTTTTGTATAAAAAAGACTTAACTTGAGCAAAATAAATAAAACAAATATAAGATTTTGGGCTTTGTACAAAACAATCCAGTAATACTTTCCAAAAAAAATGAATGCCTTTGGCTTTATTGTTTAATCAATTACCAAACTATCCCAGAATTTGTCACCCTCAGGAAAAATAGGTTTAAAAAAGCATTATCATCAAGGGAGTGACAAGCCATTTCTTCATTTCTATTTAAGAGTTCTTTCAATGCGATTTATGCAATTTTCGACCCCAGGAGCAGAGACGTTTTTTATCCTAAGAGCATATTTTCCTATAATATAGTACAAAATTATTTAGTCATGCTACATACCAAATATGTATGCCATTCACCATATATTTCAGAAGAAGAAGTCTTTGGAAGTTGCTCTAATTGGATGTTTTCCAAAATTTTGGACCTACAGGGCAGTGCCTTGTTTTATCCCATAGCTAAGATTTCAGCTAACATGGTAAAGAACCATCTTTTCATGCTATATACCAGATATGAATGCCTTAGACTTTGTAGATTGGGAGGAGAAGACTGTTGAACATGGTCTAATTGAGCATTTTTACAAACTTTGGACACCCAGGGAAGGGGTTTTTTAAACCTACAGGCATAGTTTTAATCAAAATTGATAGGTAACAGCCAGGCTATGCTACACTCAAAATATAAATGCCATCGGCCTTAAAATGAAGATTTTTTTTATTAACATTCTCAAATTTTGTGTTTTTCCCAACTTTTGGACCTCTAGTGCAGGCCCGTTTTTGACCCTGGGAGGACAACTTTAAGTGATATAGTACAAAACCATCTAGTAATGCTACATACCCAATATGAATATCCTAGACTTTATAGTTTAAGAGGAGAAGTCTTTTAAAATTGCTCTAATTAAGCATTTTTCCAAACTTCGGACTTCAGGGGCAGGGCCATTTTTGACCCAAGAGATTAAATATTTAAAAACTTGATAGAGAACCATATGATTAAGCTCTATACAAAATATAAAGGTCTTTGGCCTTGTAGTCTATGAAAAAACCAACAACGAAGATTTACTAAAATTTCTGATTTTCATATGCCGCGGTTACAACATTTTTTCACAGAATTAAATTCTTTCAACAACTTTTGAAGAACAGGGTTCATACAGACAAGGCCAAGTAAAATTCAAGGACTTTTCAAGGACAAATCTTACCATTTTCAAGGACTTGTTATTGAGTAATACAAAAGTGCCAAAGATCGATAATTAGTTTACCCGCCGGCCAATCAAGTGCCAATCCGCACGTGACCCTAATTTGCAGTGAGCAAAAGTTTGAACTTGACCCAACTTCGGGTATCGAGTTTTGTAAAGTATTTGTAATGGAGGATCGGCTTGATTTACACATGTTCCAAGTCTTATCAAAATGGGCATCTAATATTTAATCAAAATGGGCATCTAATACTGCGCCAATTTAATTTGCCGTTACTTGTGAAACAAATTTCTTTTACTATAATATGGGATGCGTATATAAATCATGAGATGAACAGACTTCAGTTACCGTTCGTATAAAGTCGGAATAGCTCAGCACAGCGCTTTTATGAAATTATTTTGCTTTTATGAAATTATTTGTCACAAGTGAGCATGTTAGACCAGATTTGAAATTTGTAAAAAAAGTCATGTCATTAATTATGTTTTATAGTTTTCATTCACGAGAAGAAACGTAGCCAATATAATTCAAACAATAAGTGGAAATCCGCAGAATGCAGATAATTTGAATATAAACGAAAACAACTGCATAATAATATCACTAGTTCTGTCAATAATGTTAAAGAAACAACCATTCATGAAATCTTACTTCAGGGGTGGAAAACGTCCGAATAATAAATCGCAAATCAACTACAATTAATAAATGACCGAGATTTGTGCACAAATTCTACTCTGGAAAAATAGTGCAACACGTGGGCGACCCACTCGAGTTTGTCTCGTCGGTCTTTTTGATGTACCTCACGACCCTGCGATCCCATAGAGTAGAATGGACTGACCCGACATTTTTGTGACGTCAGCTGAATTTTTCCATCAACAAAGGCTCGTTTTGAGAGAAAATCGCTATGACTGTGTTAGATATACAGAGCTTTGGATAACTAGCTCATGAAAAAGCACATCATTACTAAAATTAAATCGGTGGGGGAGGTGGCATTGTCCAGGACTGATTTAAATTTCCAAATTTTCGGAGCCCTGGATAGGAAGGATCTAGGATGGTTACTTTCTTCATAATTGGGTTTTATTTTTCGTACGACCGGGGTGTATTGGGGGAAAAAGATGTTGGTGTTTTCTGTCAATTCTACGTGATTCACGTACATTTCTACTTTTTCGGACACGCTGCGTAGTGCGGCTACCATTTCACAACTTGACACAAGGGAAGCAACTAAAATTCCGATTCGCGCCATGTACATTCGGCCTGTACCTACATTATGGCGGATTTGCCGATCTTATCTTTTTTATTCAGAGGTGCCGAAATTCTTCTAAAATGCTCACTTTTGATTTTGAAACCAAATCTAACTGTCTGGAATACCCGAATAAGTGAAATTCAAGTGCTTTTCAAGGCAAATTTAGTTTTCAAGGGCTTTTCAAGACAGCCCTTCATTTCAAGTACTTTTCAAGCCTGTGCGAACCCTGAAGAACTTCACCCAAGGAACATCCCTGCAAAGTTTAAGCTTGATTGGCCCACTGGTTTAGGAGGAGAAGATTTTTAAAGATATTTAAAGAATTACTAAAGGTTCCCATTTTCAAATGCCGCAGCAACCAGAGCTTTTGACGGAATTAAATTCTTTTAACAACTTTTGAAGAACTTCACCCAAGGAACATCCCTGCAAAGTTTCAGCTTGATTTGCCCACTGGTTTAGGAGGAGAAGATTTTTAAAGAAATTGTGGACGGACGGACAGACGGACGGACGACAGACAACGACCGATCACAATAGCTCACCTCGCACTTTGTGCTCAGGTGAGCTAGAAACTAGCATTGTAACTTAATAAGGGCTGAAGTTATAGGAAAATGTTTAGTTGGCAGGTTAAGTTTTTTTTAGTAGTGTTTTAGTGAAAAGGGTTAAAATTTTGACTTTGACCTTGATGAAAGGACCTTCCCCAGTTGCACCTTATTGAGACCTGTCTACATACCAAATATTAGCATTGTAATTTAATTAGGGATGAAGTTATAGGAAAATGTTTAGTTCGCAGGTTAAGTTTTTGAGTAAAGCTCTAGGGAAAAGGGTTAAAATTTTGACTTTGACCTTGATGAAATGACCTTCCCCAGTTGCGCCTTGTTGAGACCTGTCTTCATACCAAAATTAGCATTGTAACTTAATAAGGGATGAAGTTATAGGAAAATGTTTAGTTGGCAGGTTAAGTTTTTTTTAGTAGTGTTTTAGGGAAAAGGGTTAAAATTTTGACTTTGACCTTGATGAAAAGACCTTCCCCAGTTGCGCCTTGTTGAGACCTATCTACATACCAAATATTAGCATTATAACTTAATAAGGGATGAAGTTATAGGAAAATTGGCAGGTTAACTTTTACAGACACACAGATGGACAGACAGACAGACAGACAGACACGGTAAAACAATTTGCCCCCGATCTATCGATGTGGGGGCATAAAAATCCAATTAATGGTAGTTTGTAATAAATCTTTAAGCTTTTTAAAAGGTCTTCTACTTTTACACAATTCTAAATTTCTATAAAACATATTTCATATATGTTAACAATTTAAATAAAAGTGTTTGATATATTTGAAATTCACTAAGTAAATTGTCAACAAGAAGCATAATCATACAAATTCTTCAGTTCATCAAATTTTAAAAAGATAATCAAGAACTCAAGGTATAATCATTTCTAGACAGAAATAGCAGTATTTCAATATGTTTATTTGTTCAAGTAAATTACATTTTTGCATCTTTATATCCTTTGAACTAGTCTGGTAACCTGCCAATAAACCACTTAACAAGATGTTATACAGTTTAACAAGATGTGCCTCCTCAAAGAAATACTGTTATTCATCTGCGAAAATTACCAATAACAATCATGACAATCAAAAGAAATGTGTTACATAATCTGCAAAACAGGCACAAAACAAGTAATGAATGACCCATGTGTTGTTGATTCAGGTAAAATGATAGCTGATGGATAATTGATGGATCACTGGAAGTTTACTGGATCACAGAATAAACTCACTGACTGAGGTATTAACCCATTACCATTAAATACCACCCCTTTGAAAATAATACTGATAAAAACATTGTGGGCAAAGGAGAAATGGTTTGGAACAAGATATTTTAACTTTTTACACAATGTTTACCACGCTGAAAACAATGACATGTTTAATTGCAGTGACTGCCCATTAATATGTCAAAGTTCTTGAACTCTCAGAACCATGCAGGTGCAGTCCATGGGCATTAATTAATACTGAAAACTATAATCCCAGCCAATCAATTATCAGGAATGCAGCAGGTGCATATAGATAGACAGTAAGATAAATGTACCAATAAGCCAAGCATAAAACAACTTAGGGCTGTAGGAAAACCTAAATATTGTAACTACAGCTTAAATAAAGCTGGAGTTACAACACTTTTGATGCCCACCTTTGGTTTGTTTCAGAAACTTGATGTACCTTCCAACTACAATTGAAACAAAGCAGAAAATACCCAGCAACAGAAACAGCATCAAATTAAGATCATGCCTCAGATTTTTTTCAAATAAAGATTACATGTAACCTTGATTTAAGATACACAATGAAGTTCAAATATCATGGGTCAGCTACTTTTGTCATGAGCAAATTGTAATATGTTCTTTTTCACTCTAAATATCCTTGAGCTAAGGTCCCAGATGTTAGGTAAACAGTAACAGACAGTATTGGTACTTGTATAAAGTGCAATGTGGTGGCTTAGTGCAAAAACATCATAAGTGTCTATACAAAGTATAGACACTTATGATGTTTTTACACTGAGCTATTGAATTATTAACATCTGAGGTCAAGAAGTTTTTGGGCTGTAAACAATTAAGCTACATCCAAGACCTTGACCTTTGACAATGTGACCCCAAAATAAATAAATAACAAGAGTGCCATAATTGCCCTATAATCGCTTACCTGATTTACCAGTCATGACAAATATACAGACATATTCTGACCAAATTTCAGGTTCATGGAGCATCAAACGTGGCCTACAGAGGGCTCACAAGGGTTTTCTTACATTGGAAGTAGTGATCTAGTTTTTGACCCCGGGTGATGCGATTTCAAACTTGTCTGAGAGTTCATCAAGACAAACATTCTGATCTATTTCAAGTTGATTGAGCCTCTAACTTTAATGTGGCCACCAGAGAACCGACCTAGTGATCTATTTTTTTACCCCAAGTGACAGCATTTCAAACTTGTTTGAGAATTTATAAGGACAAACATTCTGACCTATTTTAAGTTGATTGACCTTAAAAACCTAATGTGGCTTCAAGATAACTGGCCTAGTGACCTAGTTTTTGACCCCAAGTGACCTGATTTTGAACTCCAAGATTTCATCATAACAAACCAATTTTCAAGATGAATGATTGAAAATTGTGGCTTTTAGAATGTCAATTGGGTAAATGTTGATGACGGACATCACACATTTTCACCTTGAGCATGCTGTGCTAAGTCGAGCCAAAAACAGGTGACCTGCAAGAAACAGGTTGATTTGTAGGATAATGATTGTATACAGCTGTTTAACCTATTACCAGATGGCAAAATTTTAGACTGGTCAAAACTGAAAGGAGTTACAGATAACTTTCAAAGTGTGTTTAATTTCAGATTTTTTTCAATTTTGTTTAGAAAAAATTGTGGAAAATGAAGAAATTGCTTGGTTCAAGCAATTTCTTCATTTTACAAAATGTTTTCCCATTTAGTTGTCTCAAGAGGCATCAAAAGGTGTCATTGAGTGGGACTGGGGTAATTACACAAAATTTGCATTTTATCTTTACCAACAAATGGGCAAGTTCATTGACTCTTTAACTCATGTCTTGGTTCTATATTTGACAAAATTATCACCTTATTATTAATATTGACAATGTTGACTGATAAATGACAAAAGTCTCAATCATCAAAGGCTAATTAAGGGCAAAAGACACAAGCCCAAAATTGATAGAGAAACATGTTTTATTTGAATACATCAATTTTAATTGCCAAATACAGTAATGAATCATCAAATTTGTCTCATAATTCTTTGTTACCCTTTTAAAAACAGCCGAAATTTATTGCATCAAACTGAATTTTGATCGAACCTATCAATTATAGACAGCTATTCAAAGTAGCTATAGAACTAACAATACATTCTGCTTATCATGGGGTTCTGGGTTGGATCCCAGCTGAGGTGAATATCCTTTCAGATATCTGTCTTCAATCAATAGATCCTTACTGGGATGAGCAGCCTTGTGGTAGTAGTAGTGAGCATTCAACGAATGATTTATTTGAAAGTATAGGGTTTAGTGCTGCTTTCAACCCTTTCCCGTTTTGCAAAATTTTAGACCTGTCCAAGTTCAAAGGTTCTGCAGACAAAAATTGAAAGTGTATTTAATTTGAAAAATAATCATTCAGTAGGGTAGAAACTGTTGTCGAAAAAGGAGAAATTGCATGTAACAAGCAATTTCTCCTTTTTCTACATTATTTTCTCAATTATAGAATTGCAGGGATGTTAAAACAAGGGATTAAACATGAAAGGGTTAACAGTATTCCAGATACTAAGTTGACTGGTGTACCTAACCATGGTTTCTTGTCTTTTATCACACTTTACCGGTTACTTGGGCACTCACCCATATTTGATAGACAAAAAGGTATGTCAAATTGTAGGTAAAAGTGTTGGCCAATCTAATCTGATTTGAAAGAAGGAAAAAACTTTTTCCATGGGTTATAATTTCAGAAATAAGGGGATCACAATAGCTCACTTGAGCACTAAGTGCTCAGGTGAGCTAAAAATTATAGATTTTTTCCACTTTCTTGAGAAAACATTGTGGAAAATGAAGAAATTGCTTGCAAAATGCAATTTCTTCATTTTCCACAATATTTTTTAATGCTGTTTCCTTTAGGGGGTCACTGTGTGGTAATGGGTTAATTAGCTGAGAAGAGCTCATACAACAGGCCGCCACCTGCTATCATCTCTAGTTTGACATGTTACCCGAGCATGTAATTACCAACCATTCCCTGCATCAGATCATACATGTAAGATATAAGAGGTTTCATGCAGAATTGGGTTTGATTTTCTTTTAACTAATTCACACAAAATCCTACTCTTTGATGCCCTTCAAGAAAAATATTGTTGAAAATGATGAAATTGCAGTTTTCAGTTGTTGAAATTGTAAAATCTTTGTCGTTTTGGATATAAATCATTGTTGAGAAAGAAGTAATTGCTTGAAACAAGCAATTTCTTTTTTTTTTTCTACTATATTTTCTTTCATATAAGATGGTTACTTTTTCAATTGTATACTTACTACTTAATGTTGTTGGCTACCCCTTTGAATTTGGAAGAGTCCATGATTTTGAAAAACAATGAATGGTTAAAATCTATTTTTTCTCTCCATATTCTTCCTTTCCAAAGATGTTTTTTGTTTCATCTCCTAGTTAAATAAGTGAGTTGTGCTTTTCAGAATTTATTTTAGGAAAGTAATTAAATAAATGTATGAATTTTTATTTTTTTTATAAAGGGGAGAATATTGTTCACTAACATCCTTTCCTACAATGTTTGAGAGAAATTAATTTCTCTTTAGAAACTGTTGCTAAAAACAAAGGATTTGGTTACAAAAAGAATAAAAAAAAGAAAGTTAACTTACCATGTTCGAATAACATCCACATGAATGTTTCGCATTTTAGCCATGATTTGAAACTCATGTAAACAAGTCCTAATGCATTCACCTAAGGCATTTTACACGCCTTTTGCATCTCGTATAAAACAGAAATTTAATGGTCCAATGTCACAACGAAAAATATCAAAATCCTTGACCTCACATAAAAAACACACAAATAGGTAATTTCATCCAAGTTTTCACCTCTTTAACTGTAAATCATCAAAAGTTTTATCAAATAGGTATTTACATATCTTAAGCCTATATTGTAAGAAAAACAACATTAAATCTGTCCCGTTTGTTCATTGTCACAGTAAATACTTTCATCTCTATGCAGATCTAAACGAAGCCACATAACTTTAAGTCTACATTACTATTTCTCCTTTACAAATTCTTCCAGGGCTTTTTTTTTTATCTCTCACCCTTTCTATAAAATGTGTCAATCAAAAAGGAAATGATAAGAACAGATTATAAACCCATAACCAGACGACAAAATTTTGGACAGGTCCAAATTAAAAGGAGTTGCAGACAATAATTTAAAGTTTATGAAATTTTAGGTTGTTTCAACTTTCTGGGTAGAAAACATTGTGTAAAATGAAGAAATTGCTTGTTACAAGCAATTTCTTCATTTTACACAATATTTTCCAAGACTTTTTTCTTTGGGGCTTCCAAAAGCGTCATTGTGTAGGAATGGGTTAACAAAATCAAGCACAACAAGGTCTAATGACTTTTCTCACAATATTTTCAAAACCTCATGTCTGCAGATTATTCCTTATGAATTTCCTCATTTCTAGATACATTATTGGGACCAGATTTACTTACACAAAATGGCAATTGTAATAGTAAACTCATTCCCAGTCAATCCCACTTTTCCATGCTCTTTAACCCATCACCAGTTGTCAAAATATTAGATTGATCCAAATTCAAAGAATTGTCAGACAACAATGTCAGGCAGTTTGTAAAATTTTAGATTTGCTCAACTTTCTTGGTAGAAAACACGGTGGAAAATGAAGAAATAATTTCTTCATTTCACACACTGCTTTCCCAAATATTTTTCTTGGGGGCGTCAAAAATTGTCATTGTGTGGGAATCAACTAAGAAAAAAAACTTAGAAAATGAGGAAATCATAAGTAACAAGGAATTGCTTCATTATTTGCATTTATATGTTCTTAGAAAAAGATTTTAAAAAATAAATCGGCTTAAATTGTCTTTTGCAACATTTTAGAATTTGGACCAGTCTTAAATTCTGTTGTCTGCTAATTGGTGAAAGAAAACATTATTTACAAAAGAGAAAATGCTTAATACCAAGTACATTACACTGTCACACTTTTCAAAAGCACTTGCCAACAAATATCTAATCACCATCCAAAATTGAATTTAATAATTTTTAACTAATATTAACTTTAATCTATTTATACAGCTTTTAAAAACAAACTTCCCGAATGATCAGTGAAACAAACACACCTGGAGTTACAAACACAGCGCTGACAGAATGAAGAAATAATGGCAGGGTACATGTTAGGTATATATTACCTTAAACTCAGGTAAACCCTTATCATTTAGTTTTATTGGGCCATTTTATTTCCTGTCTCCTAAGTCTAGCACACTGAGGGTGAGGTACTTAACAGTCATTTATCACACATTGACGCGTTTTGATGCCCCTCAAAGTAAACAATTAGGAAAACATTGTGAAAATGAAGAAATTGCTTGTAACAAGCAAGATCTTTATTTTACATAATATTTTCTACACAGAAAGTTGAAACAAGAGGACCATGATGGTCCTAAATTGCTCCCCTGAGTATGATGGTTCATGGATTTATGATATATACAAAATAGCAAAGCCCTCTGTCTAATTATTTTGGAGAAGATGTTTAAGGATTTTCTCTTTTAATCCTAGGTATATTGATGATCCCACCATATAACCCTAATTTCCTACATAAGGCAATGCTTCAAAGTATTGACATCAATACATACCAAATACAAAAGCTCTAGGCCTAATGGTTTAGGAGAAGAAGATTTTCAAAGATATCATTCTTTATTCCTATCAAAATTTTCTAAGGGATCGCACAGAATAGGGCTAATTTTCAGAATACAGTAATTCTTTGAAGTATTTTGGTAGAGGGTCAATAGATGATACATACCAAATATAAAAGCTCTAGGCCAAATAGTTTGGGAGAAGAAGACTTTAAAAGATTTCCTTCTTTATTCCTCTGTAAAATCAGGGATTGCACAGAAAAGGGCTAATTCTCAGAATACAGTTGTTTTTTTAAGTATTTTGGTAGAGGGTCAATAGGTGATGATATGTACCAAATATTTAAGAGTTCTAGGCCTTATGGTTTGGGAGAAGAAGATTTTCAAAGATTTCCTTCTTTATTCCTTTGTAAAATCAGGGATCGCACAGAAAAGGGCTAATTTTCAGAACACGGTATATATAATTATTTGAATTATTTTGGTAGAGGGTCAAAAGGTGATGATACATACCAAATATCAGAGCTCTAGGCTTTATGGTTTAGGAGGAGAAGATTTTTTAAGATTTCCTTTGTAAAATCTTGGATCCATAGAAAAGGCTTAATTTTAAGAGTACAGTAATTCTTTGAAGTATTTTGGTAGAGGGTCAATAGGTGATGTTATGTACCAAATATCAAAGCTCCAGGCCTTATGGTTTTAGAGGAGAAGATTTTTTAATAATTGTTTACGGACGGACAGGCGAACGCCGGACAATTACCGATCACAATAGCTCACCTTGAGCACGTTGTGCTCAGGTGAGTTAAAAATTTTAAATTTCATAAACTTTAAATTGTTGTCTGTCACTCCTTTCAATTTGGTCCAGTCTAAAAATTTGCCATCTGGTAATGGGTTAAACCAATCCACACCCTGTCAACAACAACAACAAAATGAAATTCATACTCATTATATGTTTGTCTGTTTTTTCTTGAGTTAAAACTGTACAAACTAAAATAAGAGCACCCCATGCGCTTACCTACTATAAACTGAAAGTGATGATAAACTTAAATTTCAACGGATATATAAGATGGGGCCATTTTTGATAGACTCCGCTTCCACCAGCCGTAGGATATTATTAGGTTTTAGGTTAGAGAAGTAGTGCCCAGTTAGGTTTGACTTATTATTTTTACAAAACCTGTCTCCCCCAAACAACTGTACAATTTGAAAACGACGTAATACATTAGGATTCTGTATAATTCCTAGAACGCATAAAGACTCCTCTTAAATACGAAATCACCTATCAATGACCAACTTAGCATAGATGCAATCACGGTTTCAAAAATCTGCTTATCATAAATGTGGTCTCTGTTTTGCAAAACAAGAGGAGTCTTTCAATTTTATAGTTAGTAATTTGCCCTCTATTTCAAGATCTCAGCACACCAGTTGTATATCACAGGAGTGATAAGCTACAGCTACATATATTAAAAGATGTTAATTATTTTGAATTTAAAGCCTTTTCAATCCATGACCTAACAATAAAATGTTGAACTAGGTCCAGATGACAATTCAAATCCCTTTGAGATTGAAAACTAAGGCCAAGGTAGAAAACATTGTGGTACAAGAAATTTCTCCTTATTTCAAGAAGTTTTCGTTAATGCAATTCTTCAGGCGCATAAAAAAGCATAATTGTGCGGGAATGGATTAATCTTAGACTTGATCATTTAAAAGATAACGAAATCTCTCATTTGTTTCTTATTGGTAATAATTCTCAACGAATTGTGCGAATATAATATTGTCAAAGTTTCTTAATGATATGTTAAATATTTGTTGACTTTCATCTGAAAAGTATAATATCGGGAAACTAAAAAAAAGTATTGATCTTGAAGGCTATTTAGACTGCGATCAAGTGAATTTGGTTAAACTTGACTTTCAGTAGTATTTCAGTAAACTGCGTTTGGTAGGTGGGCCCAACCATCCCTGTCATTTTAGCCTTTTTTTTAGGAAAAATACGGTATGTCGAATTGATCAACCGGAAACATGTTTTCACCCATTTCCGCTCATTTCCACGCATGCTCATCTATGTGATCGCCTCCATATTGTTTCATCACTGATGAAGGAAACTTTCTTGCTGAATGCCAACGGCTTACTTTTAGTCATGAATATCAAGGAAAATGGTTTTACACCTCGACTTAATATATCCATGGTAAATTGTCTAATGAATTGTCAAAATGTGAGAAAAAATTTCCTCCCGTTTCAAGATAGAATCTAGGTCAGTGGTTAGTGGAGTTAGGGGCTACATGTAAACAGTCTGTTAGTGTTTTGACCTGGCAGAGCTGAGAAAATTTACACCCCGTATACACAGTATATGTAACAAGTTACAACCCTGATATAGTTGCGATTCAAGCGCCTTTTAAACCCCATCGAATAAAACACCTTTTACCTCAAATTCGACTCTATCTTTGAAACGGGCATGTAGTACTTCAATTGTAATAATAATATGCTCAACACAAAAAGAATTGAATGTGATCTTTGATTTCTTTACCTTTTATCATTTAATTTTTTATAACACAACCACAAATTGTCACGCACTGATAAATAATATTAAAGAAAACATTACGATTAAATCAAAATAGCAATTTCGGTAAACAGTAAGGGGTCATGATTGATTGAATAGGGTTTGACGCAACTTTTAGTAGTATTTCAGTTATATCGGGGCGCTTGGAGCTCTGGATTCCTGGTAGTCCACTCACCAGTACCGCACAACTACATCCTTATCGAGCCTCCAGCTGATCATCCAACTTAGGTGCACAATTAAGTTACTCACATTGATGATACATGCTGGCATTATTGAGCGCAGTTACTGATAATCGAGCAAAACCGCTCTCAGGACTTTCAGTCCTTTGATTCACACTAGTAACACTACAACTGCAGTAATAAATTTGGGCCATTACATGTATAGCTGCTCAGCCAACTTAGCAGGTAAATTACCAATCATACCAAATACGAATGTCCTTCACCTTATATTTCATCAGGAGAAGACTTTGAAGTTGCTCTAATTAGGCGTTTTCCAAAATTTTGAACATCGAGGGCAGGGCTATGTTTCATCCCAGGGCTATGATTTAGCTAACTTGGAAGAGAACCATCTGGTTATGCTATATACCAAACATGAATGACTTAAGACCGTAGATTTGGAGAGGACTGTTGAACATGGTCTAATTGAGCATTTTTACGAACTTTGGGCACCCAGAGAAGGGACGATTTTTACATTCCAGACAGGATTTAATCAAAATTGATAGATAACAGCCAGACTATGCTACAGAAGAGAAGACTCTTTTTTTCTGAACTTACTCAAATTTTGTATTTTTCCCTATTTTGGACCCCTATTGCAGGGACGTTTTTGACCCTAGTAGAACAATGTTAAGTGATATAATACAAAACCATCATACCAAATATGAATTTCCTAGACCTTATAGTTTATGAGGCAAAGTTTTCTTTTAACTTGTTCTAGTTAAGCATTTTGGACCACAGTGGTGGAACCATTTTTGACCCCAGAGATTAAATTTTTGAAAATTTGGTAGAGAACCATGTGATTAAGCTACAAATGAAATATAAATGCCTTTGGCCTCATAGTTTCTGAAAAAGAAATTCAAACATTTACTAAAATTTCCAATTTTCAAATTCTACAGCAGCCAGAGTTTTTCAATGAAATTCTTTTAGCAACATCCAAGCAAAGTTTCAGCTTGATTGGCCTACTGGTTTAGGAGAAGATTTTTAAAGATTTACTAAAATTCCTCATTTTCATATGCATAGGCAATCAGAGTTTTTCACCGATTGAAATTCTTTAACAACTTTTGTAGAGCTTCACCCAAGGAACATCAAAGCAAAGTTTCAGCTTAATTGGCTTTATAGTTTTGGAGGAGAATGTTTTTAAAAAACAAGAGCTTCGCAGAGTGGTGCATATACGTCCGAAGGGGCTTGTCAGTAACCTTGGCTTTTCAGTAACATGAGCTTGAATGATAGCTAATGATTTTTGTCAGGAAAAAAAAAAAAGATCTTATCACCTGAATAATACTGTTTACACTTGAGAAACAAGACAGCTTTATAATAACTTATCATTCAACATTATGTACAATAGTTGAAATTCTATAATTTGAATACAATTGACATAAAAAATTGACCTTGACCAATGATCTTGAAACAAGTTTCAACAGAAAGTAATCACCACAAGCAATAAGAATATGACCTTGAAAAACTGATCTTGACAAATAAATTACAATGGTTCAGTTTAGGTTTTTCAGAGCTCAAAATGACCTTGACATATGAATTTAATCAACTCAAGGGCAGATAATTCAAGAAAGACCCAAGCTTTTTTAATTTCTGAAGTGAGTCTTATGCTCAACTAAATATCAGAGATACATTATGACAAGATTCAGTTCAATCCAATAGAATTTTTAGAAGTTGTGCACACACACAAAAAAAAACCCTGTAATTTTAAGCTATATCGTAAAGGGCAGATAATTCAGTAACAAAGTTGACATATCTAACAAATTTTAGTCTTACGCACAACTAGATTCATACAGAGTCATTCTGGCAAGTTTCAGTTCATTCCCATTCAAAATGTAGGAGAAATAAAGCTCACAAGAAATAAAGGGTTATTTTGTTCAATTCAAGGGCAGATTATTCAAGATAACTCAAGATGGACAGGAGCAATTTGAATTTCAAAGGTCTTATGCACAACTAGACATCATGGGGAGTAATTGTACCAAATTTCAGCTCATTCCAATTGATAGTTTAGAAGAAGTTGCACACACAATAAACAGTGATTTTCGTTCAATTCAAGGGCAGATAATTCAAGATAACAAGAATGACTGGAGCAATTTGAATTTCAAAGGTGTTATGCACAACTATAAATCATTGGGAGTAATTGTGCCAAGTTTCAGCTCATTCCCATTGATAGTTTAGGAGGAGTTGTGCACACAAATAGTGATTTTCGTTCAATTCAAGGGCAGATAATTCAAGATAACTCAAGAATAACTGGACCAATTTGAATTTCAAAGGTGTTATGCACAACTAGAAATCATGGGGAGTAATTGTGCCAAGTTTCAGCTCATTCCCATTGATAGTTTAGGAGGAGTTGCGCACACAAAAAATTGCTAACGGACTGACAGACAGACGGACAGACAAACGACCGGGGCCATATTATAATACGACCCTTCGGGTGTAAGAAAGTTACGGATGGGCATGATCGATCATATTAGCTCACCTCACACTTTGTGCTCAGGTTAGCTAAAAACAGGTACATGATAATTCTAAAAACCCGTCTTTACTTGCTTATATGTTTTGCTTTTTTTGTTACGGTAAATAACACTCATTTTGAGTTGAAATATCATAGGTATCAACAGAACAATAAACAAGGTTAAAATTTGTCAGTCAAACAGATTTGATGTGAAAGACAGCATTGGCATGATGATGATGACAATACATGGACATTATGTCTGAAACAGCCAACTACAGGATATATTTCAAAATAAGGGTGGGTAACTTTAAATATTTAACCCTTGTCATGTTGAATAAAATCCTCTACAGAACTCCAATTAAAATCAAAGGGCTGACAGCACTGAATGCGCTAATTATAGGTTAATAATTATTTTGAAAACTCATTTTATAAACAACTCTGGCTTAAAAGAGACAATCAGGTGGTGTAGACTAAGATTAGACTGCACATATGTGCAGGCTGATCTTAGTCTTAACAGGAATAATCCTGGTTCAGGATGATAAGGATTAAGATTGGGGGAGCTAACTTAAGAATATGATTTTCTTAGTGGGTATTTGAAAATTAGTAAGAAAAAAATAATGATTGTGTCAATAATTGTGTCAATATAAGGGTGGGTGGGTGGGCGAGTGCGGGGCAAACCCACCTATTCTAGCCCGTTCCTACAGGCCTGAACTAAAAGCTAAATGTTAAGTGTGTTAAGTAGACAGTACCCCACAAAAAAGACTTAAGTAGCCTATTGGATAGAGGACTGATCAGGTAAATAGTAGTACAATTGGATCACTCATTCATGAAATAATGGAGGCAATTACCTTATCAAACAGAAGATGACTGAACAGACAAACTTGACTGCAGGTGTTATGATTCATGTGGCTATCAATCCTTTAATTACAAGTAAAACCAGAGGACTATATCGCTCATCTGATCAATAAAGCTCTAGACTTTACACCATTATTTTAAAGAATTCTGGCAGAAAACCATAAGTTTGAATGCTTATCCTATTCCCACACAATCTTTCTTTTTTTATAGCTCCCCAAGTAAAAAGCTTAGAAAATGAAGAAAATGGCATAATCCATTTCCAGGTTTACGGTGATTGAAGGTAAGCAAAATCTGAAAGCACCAAGAAGAAAGATATTTTTTTAGATTTCCTCCATTATGTCTTTGTAAAATCCAGGAATCCACAACTCACTGCTTTAGGTAATGTCAGAGTAATAATCAAAGTATTTTGATAGAAGTGACCACAAGGTGATTCTGACTTCAAAACTTTAAAGCTTTAGGTCCTATGGGTTTGGAGGAGAAGATTTTTAGATTTAGCTAGCAAAGCGTCAGCTTTGATAGCTTAAGTTAACAGACAAAACTCTGAGGTCTTCTCAAAGTTCAACAAGTGCAAACTGCCACTGAGGCTTATCCGCTAAATCCATTGAATGCCAGTATGTCATAAAAAGTAGTTCTGGTGTATTTGAGAGCATTACAAACTCTATTCAAAGTGTAAGGAACTCTTTCAAAAGCATGCTATCTAACCCATTCCCACTCAATTCTGCTTTTTAAGTATTACAAGAAAAATGCTTTGGAAAACATTGTGGACAATGAAGATAATTGCTTGTAACAAGCAATTTCTTCAATGTCCATAATGTTTTCTACCAAATTCCACCAACTTGAAAATGTTGTCTGTAACTTCTTTCAATTTGTCCAGTCTAAGATTTTGTTATGTTGTAATGGGTTAACTCCTGGGTTACTTTAACCTTGTTTATATCTCATGATAACCTTTGACAAAGACGATTTCTTAACAAAACCATGCTTTGCTAGCTTACAGTACTTACAGTACTTTGATTACTCTATGTAAAAAGAGATTCCTTATTTCATCCTTTGTAAAATACAGAATCCCACAACATTGGACTAACTTTCAGAGTAGAGTAATTACTTGAAGTATTTTGGAACAAGGTAATTCGTTGATGACATATACCAAATATCACAGCTTGAGGCTTTTCAGTTTGGGAAAGGAAGATTTTTAAAGATTTCCTTATATACTCTTATGTAATAGCTCAAAAAAATGTTATAAAAAAATCATTACAGACAGACAGATGGACAGAGGTAAATCAGTAAACCATCCTCTTCTTTGAAAGGAGCAGGGATGGTGTATTCATACAAAAGTCCTGACTGGCTCATCCTATTGTTGTACTTAATATAATAGGGCAAATGGGTGGTCCCTTCAGGTGCATTAACCTTCTTTGTCTGCAGAACATATTAATATAATAGTTTATCAGTTTATCAAAGTTCCTGAAGTGTGCCTCTACCCTTCCTCTTGTGAGACATTGAATCCCAATACCTTGATCATTAATAATCTTCTTCTGACTTTCTGTGTCACAGACATTTTGACCTTCAAGTTGATTATCCTCTGTGAGCAGTGTACTTGTTTGTTTGAATAAGGTTTAAATCTGCTTTTAACAATTTTTCAGTCATATGGCAGCCGATGGAGCACCTAATAATGAATTCCTGGTATATCTCGCACCAGTATGACCATTATACCCTTTACTAACCTGGAGCTGCTATCCTGATCAGGTTTATGATTATTCATCCATTGGTGAGAGAAAAATGTCAGAAAGGACATCTGCTGCCCATGACATCCAATGATTGAAGACAGTGTACGTGTATTGAATTTTATACTAGCATTACCCTGGTAAAGCTGAATAAAATTTCTTTTCAGGATCAAGTTTAATGATGAGGTCCTGGGTTCAATCCCTGGTTGCAGCAATTAACCTTTCAGACATTGGTCTCCCACCAATAATGATCGTAAACCTAAGTGGGAGATCAACTGTGACTGAAAGGATGTTGTGGAAGTATTGGCATGAGAAATACCAGAAATCCATTGTTAGGTGCTCCAGCCACCGCAACGTGAAAGAAATACTGTTAAAAGCAGCATTAAACCACATTCAATTGATCAATCAGGATCAAGTTTAATAGAAATAGTCAAAGTTAGTCATAAAATAAATTTTCCTAAAAAATATTATGCACAATTAGTGTATTCAGTGCCATCAGTCCTTTGAATTTCATGCAATTCTGTAGAGAATCTGGCTTAAAAGAGATAAGCAGGAGATATAAACTAAGATACTGCACCTATGTGAAGTCTGATCTTTGTCTATTACTTCTGCCAAAACAGGAATATACCAGGTTCAACAAGGCAATAGTTAAATCTTTGCTTACAAATCCACATTTGACCAGTGTTCTATTACATAAACACAGTTTTAAATCTCAAGAGGCCACTAATGCAAAAGTTGCCCTCCAAATTACAAAATAGCTCCTTTTGCAACAAATCATTATAGGCCGTTTACACTACATGTTTTAGCATATCTGAAAAAGCATATATGCTTTAAGCATATCTGCTTTTTGCGTTCACACTGTCTGCTTTAGCATATCTGCTTCAGTTGACCTTAGTCAGTTATTTCTAAGGTCATGTAGTGTATTGCATTACTGGAATGTAGGGGAGAGATTTTATCATTTTGACTCATTCCTAAATTTGTTGAAAAACATAATACTCTACGTCTAACCAAGTCTCAAGTTTTCATTACAACCTTTTTGTCACCTTTTCATGATTTAAGGCTAAAGGTATGAAAATAACCACCACAGTCGTGAAAATATAGATCAAGCTAGATTAACCCTGGGTGAAATTTTCGCATGTGAAGTGGTAAGGGTAATTCTACTCTACCATATTTCAGTTTTGGAAGTCCAATCCTGATTGACCTCCGCTCGATCAGTTCTTTTTTCCATACAAGTATGACACTCAAACAGACAAACATACACGCAAATATTGTTTCAGAAATGGAACCTAGGTTGACAACACACTAATAAACAGTGTTGTTTAAAGTGAAGAGAAACAACAATTCTATACAAAGAAAATGTGAGAGAGAAAAAAACTTTCGCCCCAGACAAGCCTGCAAAATGTGGACAGTCATAATTACAGTCCATAATTTTAGTACTCTGCACATGGTCACTACTAATGTCACAGGTCACATATGCTAACATTGACTATCATTGGAATGGAAAAACAAAGACAAACAAACAAACAAAAAAAAACCCCAACAATTCCAAATCATTTCAAAATTAACCGGCCTATAGAAATCAAAGCTTTGCCCATAAGCAGACGATTTTTTAGACTGGCACCAATTGATAGGACACGCAGACGACTATTTAAAGTTCATGAAATTTTAGATTTTATCAAGCATTTTTGGAAATTTGAATAATTACTCGATGCAAGTTGCAAGCGATGTCTTCATTTTACCCAATGTTTGCCTAATTGTTTTCTTGATAGGTGTCAAAAAGCATCATTATTTTGGAACGGGTTGAAATATGACAAAAAAAGAGAAACTAAATTAATATTCAACACTCGATTCTGTATTTTCGGCACTGAGGATGAATTGCCATGAAGAATCATTGAGGGAAAGGAGAAATTTTCTTGTAAAAAGCAAACGTTTTCTACCTTTCGTGATACTTCTTGATCTTTTTTTTTTCTCTGATTTTCATAAACTTTAAAATCCTAATCTGTATATCAGTCTAAATTTTTTAATGAGCTAAAACATTTTATTTAGCCATAATTATACTCCTTTTAATATTAACAGCACTTTCTGATTTCCATGAAGCTGTCTCTTCTTTTTCATGAAAAAAGAACAAAGCAGTATTGGAAAAAATAACCAACAATACATTACATGGTAATGGGTTATTGCAAATAATATGTAGGAATTTTATTTCACAAAATGTTGGTATTAAAGAGGCAAAATGAGAGTGCTGACCAGTAATTATTTATCTTGTCAGCTTATCAGCAGGTGATCTGAGAACTGATAGGCCGATTCCGTCTGAAAAAGCAGATGGAAATAGAACATGTCCTATTCCGTATGTTTAGCAGATCTGCTAGCAGAAAGCCCATTATCTACTGGTTTACACTGTATGTTTTAGCAGATATGAAAAAGCAGATATGAAAAAACATATAGTGTAAAGCCCCCATTAGGGACCTCATTTCTTATATTTTCAACATTAAGTCTAATGTCAATGGAAACATGCTAATAGTACATGTCAATATCTTTTTATTTAACCTGATACTAGAAAACATCATTTTGACAAGCAATTTTTCATCCCCTATCACGAAAGACAGATTTTCAAATTCCATTCAAATTGTCAGAAAAGTTGTCTGCAACATCATGTGTAAAATTTTGTCTGGTATTTGATAAACCCCTGGCACTGTCTACACTCCTGCTAGTCTGACACCATAACAGTACAGTATCTCAGACATGTGGATAATCTTTTGGCAGATAAATTGAAGCATGTACTGATTAACTTTATAATCCATAACTTCATCTAATCCAGCTTAAAAGTACATAAAAATATCCACTAAAATAACAATTCAACAAATGAATAATACCCTAAATGCACCCTGCTATTAGGTAGTCATTATGGTTTGGTATAAATGCCAAACGAGTAGGGTTTTATGTCTCACTAAAAAGACAAGACAGACTGAACCTAGCATTTTAACCCATTACCACACAATGACACTTTCTGACGCCCTTAAGAAATATAATCAAGGAAATCTTTACAGGCAAAAGAGAAATTGCTTGTAACAAGCAGTTTTTCCTTTTCTCACAATGTTTTACACCCTATTTGGCACTTAATTTCTAATTCTAGAATAATTTGAAATGTTGTCTGCAACATTTTTCAATTTGGACCAGTCTACAATTTTGTCATCTGGAAATGGATGAAAGTCTCACCAAAGAGCCTGGGAGCCCTGGCACATTCTCTCTATTCAGAGGTTATCTTTAATTATAACCAATTTACCTCTGCCATATAGACTTGGTCCTGCAGCTATACATGAATTCATTGCATCTTCTTAATAGTTCTCATTGATTTTCCAATTTTCTAATGCCAACTCTTTTTTAACATCAATGGCATGATAATGTAAGTAAGCAATAATTGAATGAGAACCCATGACAACAAGATCTACAAATCTTGTGTGAAGCCTTCAGCCAATCAAATTTTTGACATCTTCAACTAATCAAAATTTTGTGAGATGCCTTAAGCTAATCCTTGTTCAAAATCACATTAAAATCAAAGGAATGAAAGCACAGAAAAGCCCTTATAGTTGGTCAAAATTCTTTTGATTATTTATTTTATAAAGAATGGCTTAAAAATCATCAGGTTATGTACACTAAGATAAAACAAATCTGAAGTCTTTACCTCTTGCCAAAGCAAAAACAATCCTGTTTCAGCATGACAAGGGTTAACTTATTAAAGTCATTATGTAAATTCATTGTATTTTGAAGCTCATAATCAGGTAATGAGACAGGTAACATCAGATTACAGTAGCTGTTGAAGTTGTGTAAAATTATCCAGGCTATCTGTTCCATCAGGATCTGTGACAATGGGTAGATATATTCTGACAACTAGTTTATTGGGTCTTACCCCAACAGGTGTGCAACTATCCTTTACAATGTCAATGACTTATTTGTTAACCCTTATATGATGCTGAGCCCAGAATATTCCTGTTTTAACAAGGGGTATAGATAAAGACCAGCCTGCACATATGTACAGCCAAATCTTAGTCTTTCACACCTGTTTGTCCTATCTAAGATACAGCTGTTTATAAAATTTATTTCAAAAAAATTATTGACTTGCAATGAGTGCTTCCAATGCTTTCAGCCTACTGATTTTAAGACAATTTCTGAAATTCAGTATGACAAGGGTAACCATAAGTATTAGCCCTATAGCTTATTTATGCTATAGTTACATATTTTGGTCATCTATTGATGGTACATGATAGTCCAATTGACTGTGTGATCCAACATTTTGGTTGGTTGATTGATTGAATGGAGTTTAACTCCACTTTTAACAGTATTTCAGTCGTATCACAGCGGCTGGAGCACAAATGTCGGAAAGAATATGTGCCACCTCCGGGGATCGAACCCATGACATCCCATTATTGAAGATTAGGAGTCTGATGTACTACCGAATGCGCTTTGGAAAATTCTCCAAAACAGATCAGTACTTATGGGCACTTGAGCATCTTATCACTCAAACAGCCCTATAAGCCCCATTCCAAATAAATATGGCCACTTTATGATCTTTGAGATTATTGAATATGAAGAAATAGCTTAAAACCAAAACTTGGTCATTGTTATTAAGGTTTCCCATTGAATTGGCACAAAGAGGGATCTAGAACACTCCCCACCCCATGTTCATGTTGTCACTCAACAAAGTAGCAAAGTTGGTCATGGATAACATTTGCATGAAGTTTCAAGGTCCAAGGTCAAATGTTTCATGGTGGTAGGTCAATATTGGTTCTAGAGTTACAGTATGGATTCTAAAGCATACAGATGGATAGACAGACAGACATAATAGAAACCCAATACACCCGCTCTACATAATAGGTGGGGGTTATAATTAAGAACATCCATGTAGAAATTGGTTTGATATCTCCTTGATAGTCTTTTCTTGACAAAAACTTCCTAGTTTTCACTGTATACAATATTTTGAAATAAGGTTCCCCCCATTTTAACCTTGTTTTTCCACCTGATTTTTTATAGCATCTTATAAAGGGTCACCTAGGGATCATTCTTGTGAAATTCATTTATGATCCAGGCTTAATTTTAAAGGGGATTTTTTTTCAAAGTTTTCACTATGTACCATATGTTTTCACTATATACAATATATGGGAACTAAGTAATCTGATAAAAGGGTCATTTACGGATCATTCCTGTGAAATCTGATTGAAATCCAGATAGTACTTTCTGAGAAGGAGAATTTTACATAATGGACGGGCACTCACAGACACACCACCATGAAAATTTACAGCCAGCTGGCCTTCGGTTAAAACCACATATTCTTCTTTCCATATCAATTTCTTTTTTATCTGGATCAATTTCCTTGATAAATTCAAGTTAATTAGAATCTTGGAAGAAAAAATTATTTTGCCTGTGTATCTGTGTGTTAAGTTTTAGCCTCTAAAACTGAGGCGTTCCTATGAAATAGGGCAGCAAATAATCTTCCCATACAAGTCCTGAGGGATCAGTAAAACAGAAAACGAAAATAAATATTATAATTATTTTATGTTGGCAACATAATTAATTTTGAAGTTCGGTAAAGCTTTTCATAGCAGTCTTGTGACATATGCTAAAATTTTTGATTGCGGGGTCTGACATGTTTACAATTTTATCAAATATGTTAGGATTACATTTGGTAATAAATTTTGTCCCTAGGATAGCCATAGAGTCTTTAATGTTTCTCAACAGAACTAAATGCCAATAAAGTATTAGTAGCAATAAAGTAAGTGATTCTTAGTACATTGGAATCTTCTTAGTTGCAACCCTGATAATTGCAAATTGATGTTACACACAAACATTTAACCCATTCCAACACAGCAAAATTTTAGACTGGTCTAAATTGAAAGAAGCTGCAGACAACGATTTCAAGTTGATGGAATTTTGAAGTTTTTCGTCGTTTTGGATAGAAAACATTGTGGATAATGAAGAAATTGCTTGATACAAGCAATTTCTTCATTCTCCACAATGTTTTCAAAAGCTATTTAATTGAGGGGCGTAAAAAGGAGGGATTGAGTTGGAATGGGTTAATCTAAAGAACAAATTGCTCCTCTTAACCCTTGTCATGCTGAGCCCGGAATAATACAGTTTTTGCAGGAGGTGTAGACTAAGATAAGACTGCACTTATGTGCAGGCTGATCTTAGTCTACACCTCCTGCTTGTACTTTTCCTATCAGAGTTGTTTATGAAGTTGATTTCTAAAAGAAATATTGATTTTTGAACAACAAGTTCTATCAGTGCTTTCAGCCCTTTGATTTGACAGCAGTTCGGAAAGGTTATTTATACAGCATGACAAGGGTTAATAGCAACTTCTGGTTAATTGCAATAAAAGTCTTGACAAATTTGTGTTGTGATTAAAAGGATTCTACATTAAGTACAAAAAGACTAAACACAGTAGAGCAAACACAAATTCAAAATCATTTCAGTGTTCTCGTTTGCCCTAACCTTGCCATTTAAGAAACAAATTTGTTTCCAAGAAAAAAGCTTAGGTTTCAATTTAACTTGTTCTCAAGACCCTGTTGCCAAGGTGGAAGGCAGCCAAGAACAAAAATCCAATGTTTATAAATTTTGATACAGGCTATGCCAAACAACAGTTATCTTGACCTTTCAGTGAACAGCATTTCAAGGTAAAGCAACTCAGCTCTTATAATTATCAGCATCACAGATTCAACAACTATAATGATAAGACTCTACATTCTACAGATTGTTGATATTATAATTAAACTAATCCAATTCCACACAACAAAATTTAAGACTGGTCTTAAATCAAGGAAGTTGTGCATGATCAATTTTTTGAAATTTTAAAAAATTGCCTTTTGGGGTACAAAACATAGATAAAAAGGAAACTGTAACAAGCAATTTCTTCATTTTCCACAATGTATGGTAAAGATTTTTTTCTTGGGGGCGTCAAAAAATGTCATTATATGGGAATGGGTTAACTAAAAAGCAAATGAGAAAATAGGATAAACATAGAAATATTCTTTCAATTTTATTCTATCCTCTTTGCATAATATCACTTCTCATAAAATGACTTCACTCTTTCCAACACAATCTCGTATTTTTTATGACCCTTAAGAAAAGAGTTTGAGAAAACAAGGCAAAGGAACTGTTACAAGCCATTTTTCATATGCTATATTGTTGTTTATCCAAAAAGACTGAGCTGTAACATTTAAGCTTGATAAATTTTTAAAAATCTTATCATTCTGAGTATAAAATATTGTGAAAAATGCAGAAATTGCTTGTTACAAGTGATTTCCTTAATTTCCACAGTTTTCCCATGCTTTCCTCATGAGAAGGGAAAAGGAAGATTGTGTCCAAATGGGTTATCCATTACCAGACTACAAAATTATAGACTGGTCTGAATTTAAAGAAGTTTTTGTTTTAGGGAAGAAAACATTGTGGATAATAAAGAAATTGCTTTTAACAATTTCTGCATTTTCAACAATGTTTTCAAAAGCTTATTTTTTTAGAGGGGGTGGGGGTGGAAATGGTTTATCTGGAGTATGAAAGCCTGAAAGTCTTACCTAATGACATATTTGTAATGTCCGTTATTTCTGTAAAAGCCTTTAATAATGTCCATGTTTTTAGATCCAAGAACTTTATAAAATCCTAGTGATATCTTGTATGTATTTTAACCCTTTCCTGTTCAATCCCTCAATTTTACGTCTCTGATTTTATAATTGAGAAAACATTGTAGAAAAAGAAGAAATTGCTTTTAACAAGCAATATATCGTCGTCGTCGTTCTAAAACGTCGTAACTACAGCTTGATTCAAGCTGTAGTTACGTCGTTTTAGAACGACGTCGACGATATATTATAAAAAGTAAATAAAAGTCCACACATGAATCTAAACTTAATGGCAATACATATTATTCTGAAATTTGACAATTTCAATTATGAGAGCATAAATTGCTACCTCACATGTCCACAATTTCAACTTGATAAATGTCACAATGACTTAGAAAAACTATCAAATTCCATATGAAAAATAGTGAAGTAATTCACCCTCCAAATCTGTTTAAATTATTACTATGTACTAGCTGATGAGATAATGGATAATAATGAAATTCAATGTACTAATTAACTCATTACCAGATGACAAAATTTTAGACTGGGCCAAATTGAAAGCAGTTGCATTCAACAATTTCAAGTTAATGAAATATTAATTTTTTACAACTTTATGGGTAGAAAACATTGTGTAAAATGAAAAAAATTGCATGTTACAAGCATTTTTTTTCATTTTACACAATGTTTTCCCAGTCATTAATCTGGTAGGGCGTCCAAAAGCATCATTGTGTTGGAATGAGTTAAGACAATTATTAGATGTAAAATAGTTGAAATTAGATTGCTTTAACCAAGTTTTCCAAGATCGCCTCAGAATTATAATTTTAACCCATTACCAGACGGCAAAATTTCAGACTGGCCAAATTTGAAAGAAGTTGCAGACGACAAGTTAAAGTTCATAAAATTTCAGATTTTTTCAACTTTCTAGGAAGAAAACATAGTGGAAAGTGAAGAAATTGCTTGTGACAAGCAATTTCTTCATTTTCCACTATGTTTTCCAAAGCTCTTTTTCTTGGGGGCGTCTAAAAGCGTCAATGAGTGGGAATGGGTTAATGCAATAAGTCATTCCTATCTGAATAATTTAGTGCTTTCCTTATATTCTTTCTGTCAGAAAATTTTGAAAGAAAGGCATATGCTAGGGGTAAGCACGCTAGCAACAAGACCGCAATAGCTTCAATGTTTGCCACCACATAATTCCTTTTTTAACCCTTGTCATACTGAACCCAGAATATTCCTGTTTTAAGATTAGCCTTCACATATGTGCAGTCTGATCTTAGTCTACACCTCCTGCTTGTACCTTTTTCGCCATTCTTTGAAAATTTCATTAAAATTCATCCACAAATGAAGGAGATGTTTAATTAACAAGAAATTTTGCATTAAACATCTTTTTTCTGTAACACAGCCTCTTAAATGTACAATTTCGTACAATACGTGCAAGGTCAGTAACTATGGGAACATTCTGTGATAATTTCATTCAAATTTGTACCTAAATATGTAGGAGGATTCATGGTTAACAAGATGTGTTTGTGAAACACTATGCCCCCGAAACTGAAATTCTTTAGAAACGGGTGATTTTTATTGTTTTTTTTTTCTTTGTTTTAGGGAAAAGGGTTAAAAATTTTACCTTGACCTTGATGAAATGACCTTCTCCAGTTGCGCTTTGTTGAGACCTATCTACATACCAAATATCAGCATTGTAACTTAATCAGGGTTGAAGTTATAGGAAAATGTTTAGTTGGCAGGTTAAGTTTTGTAGACATAAGGAAAGACAGATAGACAGACAGACGGACACGGTAAAACAATATGCCCCGATCTTATCGATGCAGGGGCAAAGAAAGATACAGACATACAGACGGACGGTCTGTATGACGGGATGAACAGACATACAGACAGAGAAGATAATACCAAAATACTTCCACCTTTGGTGGCATACCAAACTGTGCAACAAATTAAAAGTACATCTAAGACAAGTGACATGGAAACTGTAGCAAAGACCAACAAACTGCAAGATTGCATTTTTTAGGCGTTTTATTCTTCTAAAAAAAGCTTGTATACTCTCTGAAAATGTGTTTTCTCTGCAATTATGACTTGCATACCATCTGAAAATGTGTTTTTTTTCTGCAAACAACTTGCATACTCTCTAAAAAATTGATTTTTCTCTGCAAATGGCTTTCATACTCACTGAAAATTTGATTTTCTCTGCAAATGATTTACATATATTAAACATAAAAAGTATCTATCTTTTCTTCTAATCTCATGTTTATGGTATTATACAAGAAAGCCTTTATCATCAGGTACCCGCTATCTACTTGAACTGTATAGAAAAGATAATGAAAATGAAGGTGAAAAGTCAGCTGTTTATCTATCATTAACAGTATCATTATCACATCTTGTCTATTTAACCCATTCTCATACATTCCCATTATGTACACCACTCTAGAAAAAGCCCTGGAAAACATTGTGGAAAAAAGAACAAATTGCATGCCAGAAGCGATTTCTCATTCTCGCAATATTTTCTCCCGTTTTTTGTTGTTTTTCTTTTAATCAATATTTCATATAATTGAAATTGTCTAAAAATTTTGATGTCTGGAAAAGGTTCAGGTAGTGGGCGTATATAATTTCAAAGTGTACAATTTCATAATACATCCACCAAACCCTATGTTGTATGTTCTCTTTTGAGTTCTCTTGGAGAGGCCATTCATGAGACCCGCAATATACCTGTTTTGGATGGGGAAGAGACAAAGATAAGATTTCACAAATGTGCAATCTGCACAAATGTGCAATCTGATTTTAGTCTGCACCACCTGGTAGTCTCTTTAAAGCCAGAGTTTTTTATAAGTTAAATTTAAAATAAAATACTAACAAACAATTGCTGATTCAAGTGATTTCAGCCCTATGATTTTATGTGTTTTCAATGCTTGTTACTACCTAACTCTGGAATTAAATACCCTTTTTAACCTAATACAATTTGGTTGAGTGGGGTTTAAGGCCGCTTTTAACAGTATTTCAGTCATATTGTAGCGGCTGGAGCACCTAACAATGGATTTCTGGTATTTCTCACACCAGTACTACCACTACATCCTTTCCTAGCCTCCAGCTACTATCCCTATTAGGTTTACAATTATACACCCATTGGTGGGAGACAAATGTCGGAAAGGATATGTGCTGCCGCCAGGAATCGAACCCATGACATCCCATGATTGAATCTTGGAGTCTGGTGTGCTACCAAGTGTGCTATGATGGCAGCTTTAACCTAAGAATACTGTTACAAACTTGATCAGCAAAAGATCAACATACATAATCAATCCGAGATCCATCTTTCTACTACTGCATTTTAACCCTTATTGCATTTTAACCCTTAACCCTCATTTTAGTCATCATGAACCCAGAATATTCTTGTTTTGGCAGGAGGCATAGACAAAGATCAGCCTGTACATATGTGCAGTCTGATCTAGTCTTCACCACCTGCTTGTCCCTATTTGGCAGAAATTGTTCATAAAATTGATTGTGTAAAGAAATATTAGTACTCTGTAAGAGATTCAAGTGCTTACAGTGCTTTGATTTAAATGTACCTTTTTAACAGATTTTATTTAGCATGAAAAGGATTAATATCACCTTGAATAAAATCCTTCTTCAGAATTGCTGTCAAATTAAAGGGCTGTAAGCAATGAAAGGCCCTAATAGTGATTCTTGATTTCTTTTGTTAACCCTTGTCATGCTGAACCCGGAATATTCCGGCTTTGGCAGGAGGTGTAGACTAAGATCAGACTGCACTTATGAGCAGGCTGATCTTAGTCTACACCTCCTGCTTGTACTTTTCCTATTAGAGTTGTTTATGAAGTTGATTTCTTAAGAAATGTTGATTTTTGAACAAGTTCTATCATTGCTTTCAGTCATTTGATTTTACAGCAATTCAGTAAGGTAATTTATTCAGCATGACAAGGGTTAATTAATCATAACCTTTATAATGCTGTCTAAAATCCCTTACTAAATTGCATTAAAATCAAAGGGCTTGGAGCACAGATAGTGTTGTTCAATAATCAATACTTCATTTGACAATCATTTAATAAACCACTCTGGCAGGAAAAGTACAAGCTGGAGGTGTAGACCAAGATCAGACTGCACTAAGGAAGTGTAGACCAAGATCAGACTGCACGTTTGTGCTGGCTGATCTTTGTCTACACCTCCTACCAAAACCAAAATATTCCGGGTTCAGCATGACACAGGTTAAAATACACTATGTCGCTTATCCCGTTCCTACACTATGACACTTTTTTAGCTCCCCGCCGGAAAAATAATTGGAAATTTATTTCTTCATTTCCCATAATGTTTTCAACCAAAATTAAGAAAATAAAATCACAAGACATCATTAACTTTAAATTGTCTTCTGCCACATCTTTGAGTTTGGTTAAGAAATTTGTTGTTTGAGAATGGGTTAAAGAAGCATATTTCATGTCTCAAGTCTGCTAGGAAGTGTGAATTAGCAAGCTTGCATCATTTGCAACACATTGCTTGTTACAAGCAATTTCTTCATATCCACAATATTTTTCTAACTCTCTTTTCTTAAGGGACATCAACAAGTGGGATTGTGTGGGAATGGGTTACAAGGACCTTTTTACAAAACCGCAATATAAGCATGACTTATTTCAGACCGACAGACCCCGATATGTATAATACATCCTATAGGCCACTACATGTATCAAATTCGCCCAAACTGTCACCACAGATGACAGGGACTTTTCAGACAGAAGTAATTTAATCTAGCAAACAGTAACCCATCTTCACCTCTAGTAGGACATTATTGCTTTGTCTCAGTGATTCTAGTATATTACCCTCCAAACATAGGCCTGGGTCTTAGCAATGATCTTCTTTCTACCTTTCCCACCTTTTTATGCCCTTAAAGAAAAAGAGAGCCATAGTCACAATAAATGCCCCCAACTTAAGACAACAAGAGGGCCGTTGGCCCTGGGGCGCTCACCTGAGATAAAGGCTCTTTTTCTTTCAACAGTCTAATTTCATGTTAAGGTTAGGATTATGAAACAAGTGGGCCACAATTACATATAAAGACTATGAACCTGGGAATCCAAAAGTCCAAATTCCAAATTCCAAGGCTTGAGTGGCGATTTGAAAGAAGGAAAAAATTTTTCCCTGGGTTATAATTTCAGAAATAAGAAAGAAGTCTGTGAACTTATGCTTCATGCCTATACACCCCCCCCCCCCCTGGGTCTGCCCCTTGAGACCCGAGGATCATGATTTTAGCAATATCGTAAGAGGTCAATATACTGATGCTTCATGCAAAATATCAAGGCTGTACGCCTTCTGGGTCAGGAGGAGAAGATTCTTAAAGATTATTTTGAAATTTCACTTTTGTTGCCATGGCAACCAGAGTTTTTAACTGATTTCAACTCTTTTAGCTAATTTTAAGGGGGACCACCTAAGGAACATTTCTGCAAAATTTGGTTCAAATTGGCCATGTGAATTGGGAGGAGATGTCATTTAAAAGATTGTTCTTTATTTCTATGTAAACCCCACCCCCCTGGGGCTCCGCCCCTGGGGACCCGAGGATCATGATTTTAGCTATTTTGAAAGTGGTCAATTTACTGATGCTTCATGCAAAATATCAAGGCTCTACGCCTTCTGGGTCAGAAGGAGAAGATTTTTAAAGATTATTTTAAAATTTCACTTTTGTTGCCATGGCAACCAGGGTTTTTAACTGATTTCAATTCTTTTAGCTATTTTTGAAGAGGACCACCTAAGCAACATCTCTGCCAAATTTGGTTCAAATTGGCCAAGTGGTTTGAGAGGAGATGTCATTTAAAAAATCGTTCTTTATTTCTATATAAACCCCACCCCCCTGGGGCTCCGCCCCTGGGGACCCGAGGATCATGATTTTAGCTATTTTGAAAGAGGTCAATATACTGATGCTTCATGCAAAATATCAAGGCTCTAGGCCTTCTGGGTCAGGAGGAGAAGATTTTTAAAGATTATTCTAAAAATTCACTTTTGTTGCCATGGCAACCAGGGTTTTTAACTGATTTCAATTCTTTTAGCTATTTTTGAAGAGGACCACCTAAGCAACATCTCTGCCAAATTTGGTTCAAATTGGCCAAGTGGTTTGAGAGGAGATGTCATTTAAAAAATCGTTCTTTATTTCTATATAAACCCCACCCCCCTGGGGCTCCGCCCCTGGGGACCCGAGGATCATGATTTTAGCTATTTTGAAAGAGGTCAATATACTGATGCTTCATGCAAAAAATCAAGGCTCTACGCCTTCTTGGTCAGGAGGAGAAGATTTTTAAAGATTATTTCAAAATTTCACTTTTGTTGCCATGGCAACCAGAGTTTTTAACGGATTTCAATTCTTTTAGCTATTTTTGAAGGGGACCACCTAAGGAACATTTCTGCCTAATTTGGTTCAAATTGGCCCAGTGGTTTAGGAGGAGATGTCGTTTAAAGAAATTGTTGACGGACGACGCACGACGGACGCCGGACGGACGCCGGACAAAAGACGATCACAATAGCTCACTTGAGCACTACGTGCTCAGGTGAGCTAAAAATTGCATTAAGCCCCGTATTCTGTTATACAGCCTTCAATCGCAAATTGCTGACGATATGCATAAGGTCAGGTGATCAGGAATATTCTATGAGAATTTAATTAAAAGCTGTCCATAAATGTAGATGTGTGAACAAGGAATTGGATGGACAGACATTGAACTGACAGATGAGGATGATACCAATATGACATATAAATAAGCTTTGTAAAGTATTATGTTGCTTGTTGCCAAGCTTAATATTTTGTGGAGTCTCAATAATTGACAATATACACTGATTGCTCACTTATGTTTACCTACCAATGGCCTACACAAAATGGAAAACAATACACACAACAAAGATTTATACTAAAGTCAAATCATAAATTAACTTGTTCTCACATAATCCCACTTTTCATGCCCGAAAAAACATATCTGAAAAAAAGTGTTCAGAATGAAGTAATTTTTTTTAAGCAATTCCTTCATTCTCCAGCATGTGTTTTCTACTCTTAAAGACACACTTTAAAAATTGATCAACTAAAAATTGTCTTCCGTAATTTCTTTAAACTTTGACCAGTTGACAATTTTGGTGTGTGGTAATGAGTTAATTCTTGAGCTATTCATTTCAGACATGGCTGACTACTGAGCTGAGTAAGCCTTTTCAGTTTTTTTTACCTATTAACCCATTATCAGAGTGCAAATTTTTAAACTAGCCCAAATTGAAAGAAGTTGCAGACGACAATTGAAAGTTTATGAAATTTTTGATTTTTTTAAACTTTCTTTATAACTAGCAATTTCTTCATTTTTTTGCCATGTTTTTCAAAGCATTTTTTCCTTAGGGGGGGGGGGGTGTCTAAAGGCGTCACTGAGTTGAAATGGGTTAAGAAAGATT
Organism: Fragum fragum; assembly: GCA_946902895.1. NCBI lineage: Eukaryota > Metazoa > Mollusca > Bivalvia > Cardiida > Cardiidae > Fragum > Fragum fragum. The sequence continues at coordinate 26,663,244 of OX336366.1, forward strand.
CTGTAAACCTTAGTTTGTACAATGAACAAGATTATAAACAGTCAATAAACCCACAAGTAAATAATTTGTAATATGGTTACCTGATGAACTTTCATAAATATATTGTCATTGTTGTTCTAAAACGTGTATCTACAGCTTGATTCAAGCTGTAGTTATGACGTTTTAGAATGACAACAACGATATATTTATGTAAGGCATCTTTATATAAGGGTATTTTATATGATGATTTTTTTAGCCAGTATGAATTAATGACTAGGAAATAAAAGAGTGACAAGAAAGTTTTTTTGAGAAAAATAGGTCTTCCCCACTAAGGTAAAGTCACCGGTATTTGAAATATGACCTTGAAGTTTGAGCATTTTCATTCTATTATTTTTCTTTCTTTCTTTATCCTGCTGATATTGACCAAGAGGGTTAGTGGCCATGGTGTTCACCCGAGATAAGGCTCTTTTTTCTTCAAGGCCAACACTAACTGGGTCAGGAGAAGACCTCCTTTAAAATATAACTAAAATCAACTTATCTGGCAATCAAACCAATGCTTTCAACAGATTTCAAATCTTTTAGTTGTTATCAAAAGGGGGCATTCTAAGGTAAAGTCCTGCCAAATTTGGTTAAAACTAGCCAAATAGTTATGAAAGAGTTGCCTTCTTTATTTCTTTATAAGGCCAATCAGCCCGTGGACCTGAAATTTTAGCAATATTGAAAGAGGTCAATGTACAGGTGCTTCATGCAAAATTCAAGATTCTTCAACTTCTGCGTCAGGAGGAGATGATTTTTCATTTTCATTTTTTTTTAAATTTTATTCTTTTTGTCATAGCAACCAGATTTTTCATCTGATTTAAATTCTTTGGTTGAAATCGGCCCAAAGGTTTGAGAGGAGATATAAGCCCACCCACCTAGGGGCTCTGCCCATGGGGACCCAAGGGTGATGATTTTAGCAATTCAAAAGAGGTCAACGTACTGATGCTTCATGAAAATCACCAAGGTTCTACGCCTCCATGGTCAGGAGGAGATAATTCTTAAAGATTATCTTAAAGATTTCAGTTTTTTTGCCATGGCAACCAGACTTTTCAACGGATTTCAATTCTTTTAGCAATTTTGAAAGGGCAACACCCAAGGGACATTTCTGCCAAATTTGGTGGAAATTGGGAAGAGGTGTTGTTTTGTTTAAATAGTAGACACACGCCGGACAGATGGCAATCAAAATACCTCACCATGAGCACAATGTGCTCAGGTGAGCTAAAAAGTATTTGAAATTATACCAAAAGCAACCCAATTGTTTCAGTGACCTTGCCTGGATTTTTGACCACTTTGTTGAGATGTTGTCTGTACAAGTTGGTGCAGCTTAAATTTTGGCTTTTGTCATTGAATTTTGGCTTTTGAGCATTTGTATTTTTTTTTTATTTCTTTTTATTTCACTGCAGAAATATGACTAATACTGAACTTGAAACCTGACACAAACACAGATGCCCCCCACCCACTTAACTGTCACATGACCTTAACTTTGGACATATCCAACAAAACATGCCCTGTGACAATGGTACTCATCAAGGGGTAAAACTGACCTCAACCTTCGCATCTGCAGTTCCATAATCAATGAGCTCTATCATCATACCAAATATGAGCATTGGATCTTCAATAGGCTTAAAATAGTTGTAAACATTAATTTTTTTGGTTTGAGACAGACAGACAACGGTTAAACAATATGCCCCGACATAAAAATGTCAAATTTAATCCTTGTTCTGCTGAATATTTATCCTTTCTTCACAAAATTTTGAATTTTTGTCAAATTCAGATCTACTTTTTATTCAAATATTTGCTCAATACTAAAAGAACAATCAGGCAGTGTAGACTAAGACCAGTCTGCACATTTTGCACCAGAACTTTTCTATAGCAGTTATATAAGTGATTGGTTCTTGAAATATTCCAGAAATATCTAGAATTATTCTAGATCATTTTTAAGGGAATAAAGCTAGAGTAAATCCCAGAAATTTGGACATTATTGCATGTGCAGTACAAATGCACCGTAACCAACAGGTGCAGCACTAGAAACCTTTCTGTTTATTGCAGCATAAACATTTACTACAGTATGGTAAATTAATTATGCTGTACTTTTATACCAAAAAAAAAGCCATTACAACAGAATCAAATTGTCTGATGCACTGATGAAAAATAACAGTACTGAAATAGAGTAGAGGGAAATGGATGAAATGCTTCTCTCGGTTTTGCTGATCTGACCTTAGTTACTTTCAAGCAGCTTGATCTTAGCCCTCCTGTTAATGTAGAAATAGTCTGGACTCTGCATGACAAGGGTCATTTCATATACATACATCACTGTTAGGGAAACTAAATTTTGGGAAAATTCTACAGAGTGTAACAATTTCAGAATTGTCAAAATTCAATTTTCTGCTTTAGCGTGGAAAAAATGAGTCCAGGGAATTAACTCATTACTAGAATGATAGCAAAATTTAGACTGGTCAAAATTGAAAAAAAATGCTGACAACCTAGCTTTAGTAGATGAAATCTTAATTTTGTGTCTTTTAGGTTAAAAAAAACAAAAAACACTTGTGACATCCACGAGTCTATGATTATTTAGTAATGGGTTTAAATATTTTACAAGGAAAAAATAACAATTTTATTAAAACAAGAGGACCATGATGGTCCTAAATCGCTCACCTGAGGCATCTGCAAATTACAGTACTTTTTTGTATAAAAAAGACACAACATGAGCAAAATAAATAAAACAAATACAAGATTTTGGGTTTTGTACAAAACAATCCAGTAATGCTTTAAAATGAAAATGAATGCCTTTGGCTTCATAGTTTAATCGATTACCAAACTATCCCAGAATTTGTCACCCTCAGGGAAAAAGGTTTAAAAAAGCATTGTGAGAAAGCAAGCAATTTCTCCATTTCTATTTAAGAAGAATTTTTTCAATGTGATTTATGCAATTTTCAATCCCAGGAGCAGAGACATTTTTTATCCTAAGAGCAAATTTTCCTGTAACATAGTACAAAATTATATAGTCATGCTACATACCAAATATGAATGCCCTTCATCTTATACTTCAGAAGGAGAAGACTTTTGCTCTAATTGGATGTTTTCCAAAATTTTGGACCTCTGGGGTAGTGCCATGTTTTATCCCAGGGCTAAGACTTTAGCTAACATAGTAGAGAATCATCTGGTTATGCTATAAATCAAATATGAATGCCTTAGATTTTGTAGATTGGGAGGAGAAGACTGTTGAACATGGTCTAATTGAGCATTTTTACGAACTTTGGACACCCAGGGAAGGTTTTTTTTTTAACCTACAGGCATAATTTAATCAAAATTGATGGATAACAGCCAGGCTATGCTACACTCAAAATGTAAATGCCCTCTGCCTTAAAATGAATTTTTTTCAACATACTCAAATTTTGCATTTTTCCAAATTTTTGGCTGTTTTTGACCCTTGGATGAAAACTTTTAGTGATATAGTACAAAACCATCTAGTTATGCTACATACCAAATATGAATATTCTAGACCTTATAGTTTAAGAGAAGCCTTTTGAAATTGCTCTTATTAAGAATTTCTCAAAACTTCGGACCTAAGGAGCGGGGCCATTTTTGATCCCAGAGATTAAATATTTAAAAACTTGGTAGAGAACCATATGATTAAGCTCTTTACAAAATATAAAGGCCTTTGGCCTTGTAGTCTATGAAAAAAACAACATCAAAGATTTACTAAAATTTCCCATTTTCATATGCCTCGGTTACAAGAGTTTTTGACGGAATTAAATTCTTTTAACAACTTTTGAAGAGCTTCACCCAATGAACATCCCTGCAAAGTTTCAGTTTGATTGGCATACTGGTTTAGGAGGAGAAAATTTTTAAAGATATTTAAAGAATTACTAAAGATTCCCATTTTAAAATGCTGCGGCAACCAGAGATTTTGACAGAATTAAATTCTTTTAACAACTTTTGAAAAGCTTCACCCAAGGAACATTCCTGCAAAGTTTCAGCTTGATTGGCCTACTGGTTTAGGAGAAGAAGATTTTTAAAGATATTTAAAGAATTACTAAAGATTCCCATTTTCATATGACGCGGTTACAAGAGTTTTTGACAGAATTAAATTCTTTCAACAACTTTTGAAGAGCTTCACCCAATGAACATCCCTGCAAAGTTTCAGCTTGATTGGCCTACTGGTTTAGGAGGAGAAGATTTTTAAAGATATTTAAAGAATTACTAAAGATTCCCATTTTCAAATGCCGCGGCAACCAGAGTTTTTGACGGAATTCAATTCTGTTAACAACTTTTGAAGAGTTTCACCCAAGGAATATCCCTGCAAAGTTTCAGCTTGATTGGCCTACTGGTTTAGGAGGAGAAGATTTTTAAAGATATTTAAAGAATTACTAAAGATTCACATTTCAAAATGCCGCTGCAACCAGTGTTTTTGACGGAATTCAATTCTTTTAACAACTTTTGAAGAACTTCACCCAAGGAACATCCCTGCAAAGTTTCAGCTTGATTGGCCTACTGGTTTAGGAGGAGAAGATTTTTAAAGATATTTAAAGAATTACTAAAGATTCCCATTTTCAAATGCCGCGGCAACCAGAGTTTTTGACGGAATTCAATTCTGTTAACAACTTTTGAAGAGTTTCACCCAAGGAATATCCCTGCAAAGTTTCAGCTTGATTGGCCTACTGGTTTAGGAGGAGAAGATTTTTAAAGATATTTAAAGAATTACTAAAGATTCACATTTCAAAATGCCGCTGCAACCAGTGTTTTTGACGGAATTCAATTCTTTTAACAACTTTTGAAGAACTTCACCCAAGGAACATCCCTGCAAAGTTTCAGCTTGATTGGCCTACTGGTTTAGGAGGAGAAGATTTTTAAAGAAATTGTGGACGGACAGACGGATGGACTGACGACGGACAACGACCGATCACAATAGCTCACCTTGCACTTGCAATGGCATTTTAACATTTCTTTTGTTTTTACAAAATGATTTCTATAAAATCAGTACCTTACAATCACTGAATATTAAAAGTTATTTAGGTAATGTGTCAATATCAGACATAGTGCATAAGATTTAAGATAAAAGTCAGTTCTAAAATACATCTGCCCAAGGCCATTAATTTTCAGTACAAAAGGTTACTTTGGGTGCCTACATTTAATTGGAAGTACTTTTCATAGAAACCCATGAAGTTTTTTATTATTCAAATAACTGTCAGCAGGCCATGCATTCAGTTGCACATCAGCCAGCACCAGTTAGAATTCCAGAAAGATATAAATATTTCAAAGTCAAAAGCTTTACTTTTCTACCTTAACCTGTTGAATCGCTGGTTTTTACGTCCCTGTGAATTTATAATTGAAAATATTGCAGAAAAAAGAAGAAATTGCTTGTAAAAAGCAATTTCTTCTTTTTCAGCAATATTTTCTACCCAGCTGAATGGCTATTTTTCAATTAAATCAAATCTAAATTTTATGTCTGCAAAACCTTTGAATTTGGACAGGTGTAAAATAATGCAAAAACAGGAAAGCTTTAATCAATCCCCAACAAGCCCTACTTTTTACATCTCCCATGAAAAAATCTTGGAAATCATTTCCAAAGATTTTTTTCTCAAAGGTTATAAGAATCATGATTGTGTTGGAATGGGTCAGCTAATTCCAACACAATGACAGTTTCTGACACCCTTCAAGAAAAAAAATTGGGAAACTTGTGTAAAATGGGAAGAAAATGTATTGGATAATGAAGAAATTGCTTGTAACAAGCAATTTCTTCATTTTCCCTAGTGATTTTTAAAGCCTTTTTCTAATGAGGGGCAGAAAAAAGAGGATTGTGTGGGAGTGGGTTAACCAATTCCCACACAATGACCCTTTTGGATGCCCCTCAAGAAAAACAATTGGAAAGATATTGCTTATTAAAAGCAATTTCTTCATTTCCCACAATGTGCACTACCCAGAGAGTTGGAAGTTTACAAGTTCTTAAATATTGGCAACTCAAAATTACTTTATTTAAGATGCCAAACTAACAATAAGAGGGCCATTGCCCCTGAAGCCCTCACCTGATTCGATGACTGCTGAAGTAATCAAAGCAACAGTTCCATTTTTTTGGTCAAAAGTGACCTGTTTGCAATATCTTGTACAAGAAACAAAAACACATTCTTACAAAGATGCAGAATTTTTGTGCCCCTGGCTTAGATATGGAGACAAACATACTGACTAAATATGAAGGCAATCAAGTCAAATATGTGGCCTCTAATGAACATTTGGTAATAAGTTCAACAGAGGCAAGGTCATCATTTTTGAGACATAATGAAAATTTTCATTGTCTTGCACAAATTAGTGAATTTAGAGATTGCTAACCACACCCAATTAGCCTTAACAGGAAGATCCACTCAGATTTTATTTTTGATTGATGGCCATTAACATGTAACAAACAAGATGTGTTTTTGAAACACCATGCCCTAGAAACAGGAATTCTTAAGAAACTGGTGATTTTTATTGTTTTTTTTCCTTTGTTTTAGGGAAAAGGGTTAAAATTTTGACCTTGACCTTGATGAAATGACCTTCCCCAGTTGCGCCTTGTTGAGACCTATCTACATACCAAATATTAGCATTGTAACTTAATTTGGGTTGAAGTTATAGAAAAGTGTTTGATTGGCAGGTTAAGTTTTTGAGTAACGTTTTAGGGAAAAGGGTTTAAATATTGACCTTGACCTTGATGAAATGACCTTCCCAAGCTGCGCCTTGTTGAGACCTATCTACATACCAATTATTAGCATTGTAACTTAATATGGGATGAAGTTATAGGAAAGTGTTTAGTTGGCAGGTTAAGTTTTTGAGTAACGTTTTAGGGAAAAGGGTTAAAATTTTGACCTTGACCTTGATAAAATGACCTTCCCTAGTTGCGCCTTGTTGAGACCTATCTACTTACCAATTATTAGCATTGTAACTTAATTAGGGATGAAGTTATAGGAAAGTGTTAAGTTGGCAGGTTAAGTTTTGAGTAACATTTTAGGGAAAAGGGTTAAAATTTTGACCTTGACCTTGATGAAATGACCTTCCCTAGTTGTGCCTTGTTTAGACCTATCTACATACCAAATATTAGCATTGTAACTTAATCAGGGTTGAAGTAATAGGAAAATGTTTAGTTGGCAGGTTAAGTTTTGCAGACAGATAGACGGACAGACACAGACGGATACCGGTAAAACAATATGCCCCCCATCTATGGGGGGCAGCAAAAGTAAAATGGTTGTTTGGTATTTTAATTAAATGTAGTCAAGTCATTAAAACAACAAAATACTTCACATAAATGTAGACCGATGCCAGAGTTTAAAGTTCACATCCAGTCTAAATGAATAATTTGATTAGTGAATTGATTCTTTGATTGACAGCCAATAATCTGTCAATAATCCATAAGAGTTGGGTGTGTAGCTGGAGCCTGGATAGGATGTTGTGGTAGTACGGTTGCAGGAAAATTTCAAGAACCCATGGTTTGGTGCTCCATTCACTACTATCAGACTGAAATAGCGTTGAAAGTGGCATCAAAACTTCATACATACATTCATTCATTCATTTGTAAGAACTTTTCTTGCTAGAAGAAAATGAATTGGACGATTGGAAATTACATTTAGTCGTGGATTGGCTTCGGGGACTGGAAAACCGTGCATTTAAAAGTCTATAAACTTTCTTTTTAATTAGTTTGCATGAATGAAGTGCAGTGTTTGATCTTTTTGCGCCGATATTAAAAGTCTATAGATAAGAGGGTGTAAATGACCAGCTAAATTTCCCATTTTTTCACCGAAATCAAATGTTTTGAATATTCATTCGAATTGACAGATTGCAAAAGAAATAAAAAAAACTTTGAAAAACATTGAGGAAAATGAAGAAATTGCTTGTAACAAACAATTTCTTCATTATCCATAATGTTATCTACCCTAATAGACAAGGGTCTTTAAAATTTCATCTACTAAGAATAGTTGTCTACAACTTATTTTGATTGGTACCAGTATAAAATTTAGCCATATGGTAATGGGTAAAAACTATAATGATTATAACATCCCAAAATCTCATATTAACCCATTCCCACTCAGTGACGCTTTTGGACACCCCCAAGGAAAAAAGCTTTCAAAAACATTGTGGAAGTAGAAAAAATAAAAAGATTAATCAATTTTAAATTGTTGTCTGCAATTTCTTTCAATTTAGGCCAGTCTAAAATTTAGCCGTCTGGTAATGGGTTAATAGATTCTTTGTCTCAACAAGATCCCAGCATTTGGCTGCAGATGCTGGATAAAGACAAAAGAAAAAGGCAATAATTCTTACAAACAAGATGTGTTTGTGAAACACTATGCCCCAAAACGGGAATTCTTTAGAAACGGGTAAAGGGTTAAAATTTTGACCTTGACCTTGATGAAATGACCCCAGTTGCCCCTTGTTGAGATCTATCATACCAAATATTAGCATTGTAACTTAATCAGGGTTGAAGTTATAGGAAAATGTTTAGTTGGCTGGTTAAGTTTTGCAGACAGACAGATGGACAGACAGACAGACAGAGGGACACCGGTAAAACAATATGCCCCCGATCTTAATGATGCGGGGGCATAAAAATTCAGAGTTTTCTCTCTTGGAAGTATGGATTGCTTTGATAGTGAACACACATGCCAAGTATCAAGCAAATATCTTAACCCATGTCATGCTGAACCCGGAATATTCCGGTTTTGGCAGGAGGTGTAGACCAAGATCAGCCTGCACATAAGTGCATTCTGATCTTGGTCTACACCTCCTGCTTGTACCTTTTCTTCCAGAGTTGTATATGAAATTGATTTCTAAAAGGAATATTGATTATTGAACAACAAGTTTTATCAGTGCTTTCAGCCCTTTGAATTTACAGAAATTCAGTAAAGTATTTTATACAGCATGACAAGGGTTAAGCAATAACAGCAATATGAGCATGGCTCAAGTTCAAACCATGTCAGGGTAATAACCAATATTTATCCTATTTGTTACCAAACAGCAGAGCTAAAAAAAATTCTGGCTTGGTGGTACTGAATGTATTTAATCCTTCCAACTCAATTTTGACTTAACCCAAAGACTGTGAACATTGCAGTAAAAAGGTTAATATCTACATGGTTCACCTTTGCGAAATATTTTTATCTAATTTGCACCAAACTTTGATTTGTCATTTGCATCCTGTTTGAGCAGTCTGAAACTTTGTCATATTTGAAAGTAAAGACCACCTAAACTGAAGTTATGTATTAACACTGATTTATAAATATGTATCAAAATAAGTAATAAGGACTTGCACTGAAGCATGTATTTCTAGCACAGATTTACAGTGAAACTATGAATTAACACAGATTTATAAATAGTTCAAATTAAGAATATATAGTTTGCACCTTGTAACTTAAGTTTGTTTTAAGCTTCAAGTCTGAGTTTTCTCTTTTTTTTGTTGGTAAAACAACAATTTTGTTAAATCCAAAAGATTTTAAGTAATAGCTAACCCTTCCAACAAACTTGCTGGTACAGTGATCCTTTCCTATATAGAACAAGCTATTGGATTTTCTGGGGGAGTAAATCATTGGCCAACCTTCATTAATCTATCATCAGTGACTTAGATAAATAGCACCAAGAGTGTCAGAAATCAGTTCTATCTTTTACAGCTTTCTGTAGCTATCATAAACTAAACAAGAACACAGCATTCAGATGCTACACTCAGTAGCAGGATACTGAAAAAAAATCTGAGTAAAAAATGGGGGCAATAATTGATTATAGGTGCCAACGATCAGCTTCAGATGGTTGATATTGAAAAAGTAAAAAGGGGCATATATTTCTTACAAAAATGCTTCGAGAGTTATCCCCCTGGATAGTACTGATTAATAATGTGATAGCAGACACAAATGCTATTAGTTTCAAATATATCTTCAATAATAACTGAGAAATGACCAAGGGTAGAATTAATAATCAAAAGCCAATTATATAAAAATATTTCACCAACGACTGCAACACTGTGGTGATGACAATACCTCAACCTTTTGTTCCAAAATAACTGAGCCAACAAAAGATTTGGGAATGGCTTGAAGATGACCACCTTTATCAAGGGTTGTGTGCACTCCTTCAGAACCAATTTAAATAGCTTATTTTAATTAATTTCATAGGATGGGTTGTGACTGATTCGAAAGTGACATAGCTGAGCACTGACAGAGTTTTTTCAGAAACATATTTGGTTAACCCATTCCCACTCAATGACGCTTTTGAGCGCCCTCTCAATGTGAAAGCTTTGGAAAACATTGTGGAAAATGCAGAAATTGCTTGTAACAAGCAATTACTGCATTATCCATGATGTTTTCTACCCAAATAGACAAAGATTTTAAAGATATTATTAACTTTAAATTGTCGTCTGCAACTTCTTTGAAATTGGACAGGTCTAAAATATTAGCATGTGGGAATGGGTTAAACATTATATAGAAGGACCATCAAGGTCCTATGTGGCTCATTGAGTACAATAGCTCTAGCAGTTTAGTGTTTAGAGAAGGTATTTACAGAATTTCTTCTTTCAGTCCTACACTTAAGTGACTTCCAGCCAGAAATTTCCTGGAGAAAGTAACTGTAAATGAATTTTCTGCGGTCAGTTAAATATGCAAACTGACCCTCAAATCACCCCAGGACACCAGATTGGTATGTTTACTGATAAGCCCAGGATGTAATTTGAGTAACTTGAGTATAAACTTTGTAATGGTGATAAATCCAATTCTCGATCATGAGAGGCTTTTATCAGCCTTACTACATTCTAAATGAAACATTCACTCTGTACATATCAGCAATTCCATATTAAATCATTATCACAAAATTTGCCCTTTAGACAAACTTAAGAATATGAGCTTAGAAAAGTAGAGTTGAAAAAAGAAGCAATTTCTCAATTTCAAACAATGTTTCCTACATAAATGACATTTTTCAATTTGAAAGCTTTTTAAAATGCTGTATTTGGTAGTTTTAGCTCACCTGAGCACAAAATGTGTTCTTTGTGAGCTATTGTGATCGGTCATCGTCCGGCATCCGTCTGTCTGTATGTCCGTTCATAATTAAAAAAAAATTCTTCTACTCCTAAACCATCTTGGAATTTTAACTAAATCTCACAGAAATGATCCTTAGGTCATGTTCTTTCAAAATACCTCAAAAAATTGATATCCATGTAAAACTGTCGGTTGCTATGGCAACCAAGTGAAAAAACTTAAAAAGTCTTCTCCTCCCAAGCCATAAGGCCAAGAGCTTTGATATTTGCTAGAAATTGTTATCTATTGACCCTCCCCCTAAATACTTCAAAGAATTAACATATCTTGAAAATTAGCCTTTTCTTTGCAATCCCTGATTTACATAAAAATAAAGAAAGAACTCTTTGAAAACCCGTTTCTTGAAAAGCATAAGGCCTAAAGGTTAGATATTTGATATAAATCATTATCTTTTGATCCCTCCTCAAAGGAATAACCGTATCTTGAAAATAAGCCCTTTTCTTTGCAATCCCTGATTTTACAGGAAATCTTTGAAAACCTTTTTCATGAGGCCAAAAGCTTTGAAATTTGGTATAAATCTTCACCTTTCAGCCCTCTATCAAAATACTTTATAGAATTACCGTATCTTTAAATTTTGCCCATTTCTGTGCATTCCCTAAAACACATAGAAATGAAGAAGGAAATCTTTGAAAGTCTTTGTCTCTAAAACCATGAGGCCAAAGCAGTGATACTTAGTATAAATCATCATCTTGACCTTCTACCGAAATACCTGGAAGAATTAACTTACTCTGAATATTAGCCCTTTTCTAAATTATCCTGTTTTTACATATGAATAAAGAAGGACATCTTTGAAAATCTTCTTCTACAAAGCTATTAGGTCTAGATGTGTATCATCTAGTGTATATCAAAACCCTTTGAACCGCTACCAAAAATCTTCATAGAATAATCGTATCTTAAAAATGAACCCATTTTTGTGTGATCCCTGCTTTTACATAAAAGAAAATCTTCTTCTCCCAAATCATAAGGCCCAGAGCTTTGATATTGGGCATATATCAATACCTATTGATCCTTCACCAAATTACTTCATAAAATTACCGTATTCTGAAAATAGCCTTTTTCTGTGCAATTCCTGATCTTAGAAAGGAACATATCTTTGAAAATCTTCTTCATCTAAACCATAATACATAGGGATTTGATATTTGGTATGTAATAATGCCTATTGACCCTTCATCAAATTACTTAAAGAATAACCATACTCTGGAAACTAGTGCTATTTGGTGGGATATTCAATATACTTAATATTAAAGGAGGAAATCTTCTTCCCCAAAATGAATAGGCAGAGGGCTTTGATCTTTTGTACATATCATAAAGCCTTGAGCCATCATACTCAGGGGAGCAATATAGGACCCTCATGGTCCTTTTTTTTAATTGTATACAAGCCTAAAATACTTTTACTACAAATTGTTAACCCTAGCTGTATCAAATCACTGGGTCTCGCAGCTCTTGGTAATAATTAGTGAAATTTTCAATTAACAATTGATTCCTGGTATTTCTCACACCAGTACTACTTCTACATCCTTTCCTAGCCTCCAGCTGCTCTCCCTTTAGGTTTACGATTATCCACCCATTGGTGAGAGGCAAATGTCGGAAAGAATATGTGCCGCCGCCGTTGAGAGATAAACGGACAAATCTTAGTAAATATTCTCCTTGCAGTCCATAAGATATTTGGCTTTCAAATTTTGTAAATAGCATCGCCTTATCAAGTTATGGTATTTTTATAAAATACTATAAACTATCAGTCTTCGACCAACGTAAGCCCAGTGTGTTGTGGGATGACAGATTTTACATAGAGAAAAAGAAGGACGTATTCACTAGTGTATTATAAAAAGCTTTTCCTCAGAAGCCATGAAGCCTGTAGAGCTTCCAAATTTTGCATGTAGCATTTCCCTATGGTGCAAATATATTTCAGGTATATAGCTTTCTTTATAAACTTAAGGCCTATGTTGTTGGGTCTCGAATTGAAGAAGAAAGGAATCTTTGAATAATCATTCAATACCATGAGGCCAGGAGATTTCAGTTTATGCCCTGTTGGTACTGCAATAAAATACTTTAAATGTTTATTCTTATACAAATTATTTGTTGCGAGATCCCAGATTTCTTTTATCTGGAGATTCATAATTTAAACGAAAATCTCCTAAACCGAAGACTAATACAGACAGCATTACTTTATAGTAAATCAAAGTACTGAAAGTACTTTAAGCTAGCAAAGTATTGTTTGGTTCAATAATCTTCTTTGTCAAACGTTATCATGATAAAGAAATGAAGTTAAAGTAACAAAGGAGTTAACCCATTCCCACACAATTCCTCCTGTTTACGCCCATCAAAAATTAGTTGTGGAAAATGATGCCATGATACTTTAGAGAAACTAAGAGGCTAGAATATGGGCTATTTTCATCAAATATACAAAGTTTGAAGTGGTTTGGTTGATGATTATAATGTCAAGCAACTGTTGACGGCATCGACTTGAAACTTGATGAAGCGGTTCATCTAGGGGTTCTCAAATGCGCTTACCAAATTTAGGTCCGCACCTTACCCACTTCCTGTTTTAGGATTTGTCAACAAGTTAACCCAATAAATTCCCCATATTTCATCAGATTTACTTTAAACATTAGGATAGATCTTTCAGAAATTTGGTCTGATCAATCAAGAATCAAAATCATGGGACAAGGGACTTCATGGAAATTTCACCACAAAATCTTTGTTTACACCACAAAGTCCACAGTTTTCATCGAATTTTCTTTAAACTTTCACAGAATGATTTTATAATCCTAAGAATTGATTTTTTAAATGGGTAAGGTTAATAAAGTATCACGGGAAAAGGGGCATTATGAGAACTTGATTGAAATGCCCTTATAACATAATAATGTTCACAGTTTTAATCGGGTTCTCTTCAAAGATGCAAGGAATAATTGTTGTACTGGAAACACTTGAAGAGGGGGCTTATAGATTATCATTCAAAACAATCTTTAAAATGTATGCGATGAAGTCCACAATTATCACCAGTTTGTCTTTAAAATTTCACAGACCAGTTGTAGGGTCGTAAAGAAAGTTCCTTTCGGAAATAGAATAGGTCTATAAGAAAACAAAGGAAAGGGGGCCATATTGATTGTTGCTCAATACAATAAAGGTGATAAAGTCCAATTAGTTATTTCCAATTTATGCATTCTTCTTTAAGCTATAGGCTTCCTTAATTTTTTTGTTACTTAAGGGAAAACTTGATGGTCAGTAGAGTGCCTCAGGCCCTGATGGGTCTCTTGTTAGGAAGAGAGCCTTAAAATTTCTGAAGAGTAGGGTTTATTAAACCCATGTTTTACCAAAAGATGTTGCATAATGAGATTTACTTAATTTTTAAAGACATTGAGTTATACCAAAGATATAATTGTTTAACCCATTCCCACACAATGACGCTTTTTGACGCACATGAAGAGGGGCAATTTGGTAAACATTGTGTAAAATGCAGGAATTGCTTGTTGCAAGCATTCTATCCAATTTATACCCATAAATTTGTAAAACAAGAGGACCATGATGGTCCTAAATCGCTCACCTGAGGCATCTCCAAATTACAGTACTTTTTAGTATAAAAAAGACACAACTTGAGCAAAATAAATAAAAGATATATAAGATTTTGGGCTTTGTACAAAACAATCCAGTAATGCTTTACAATAATAATGAATGCCTTTGGCTTTATAGTTTAATCCATTACCAAACTAACCCAGAATTTGTCACCCTCAGGGAAAACAGGTTTGAAAAATACATAGTGAGAAAGGGAGTGACAAGCAATTTATCCATTTCTAACAGTATTTTCTACCTGGAATTCTTTGTATTTAGATTTCAATCAAACTCTAATTACTGTCTGCAACTTCAATGGATGTAATTTTAGCAACCTTGGTAGAGAACAATCTGGATGTACTATAAATAAAATATGAATGCATTACAACTTATACATGAGGAGTGGAAAATATTTGAACATGCTCTTATTGAGCGTTTTTCATATCCTTGGATGCCTTGGGAAGGGCCATGTTTGTCAAAAGGATATTAAAATGGTAGATAACAATAATGTTATCCTTTGTTTTTAATGTAAATGCTCTGGAACCTATTTTTAAGAAGAAGAATTCTTTCAATGCAATTTACGCAATTTTCAACCCCAGGAACAGAGACATTTTTTATCCTAAGAGCGTATTTTCCTGTTACGTAGTACAAAATTATTTAGTCATGCTACATACCAAATATGTATGCCCTTCACCTTATTATTTAGAAGGAGAAGACTTTTGATGTTGCTCTAATTGGGCGTTTTCAAAAATTTTTGACCTCTGGGGCAGTGCCATGTTTGATCCCAGTGCTAAAATTTTAGCTAACATGGTAGGGAACCATCTGGATATGCTATATACAAAATATGAATGCCTTAGACTTTTTAGATTGGGAGGAAAAGACTATTGAACATGGTCTAATTGAGCATTTTTACTAACTTTGGACACCCAGGGAAGGTGTGTTTATTAACCTACAAGCATAATTATTTGATCAAAACAGATAGATAACAGCCAGGCTATGCTACACTCAAAATATAAATGCCCTCCTCCTTAAAATGAAGAATTTTTTTTTAACATATTCAAATTTTGCGTTTTTCCAAATTTTGGACCCCTAGTGCAGAGCTTTTTTTGACCTGAAGAAGACAACTTTTAGTGATATGGTACAAAACCATCTAGTTATGCCCTATACCAAATATGAATATCCTAGACCTTATAGTTAAAGAGGAGAAGTCTTTTGAAATTGCTCTAATTAAGCATTTTTCCAAACTTCATACCTCAGGGGCGGGGCAATTTTTGACCCCAGAGATTAAATATTTAAAAAAACTTGGTTGAGAACAATATGATTAAGCTCTATATAAAATATAAATGCCTTTGGCCTTGTAGTCTGTTAAAAAAAAGACAACAAAGATTTTCTAAAATTTCCCATTTTCATATGCCGCAGTTACAAGAGTTCACGGAATTAAATTCTTTCAACAACATTTGAAGAGCTTCACCTAAAAAACATCCCTGCAATGTTTCAGCTTGATTGGCCAACTGGTTTAGGGGGAGAAGATTTTTAAAGATTTTTACAGATTTACTAAAGATTCCCATTTTCACATGCCGCGGCAACCTGAGTTTTTAACGGAATTAAATTCTTTTAACAACTTTTGTAGAACTTCACCCAAGGAACATCCCTGCTAAGTTTCAGCTTGATTGGCCTACTAATTTAGGAGGAGACAATTTTTAAAGATTTTTACAGATTTACTTAAGATTCCCATTTTCACATGCCGCGGCAACCAAAGTTTTTGACGGAATTAAATTCTTTTAACAACTTTTGTAGAACTTCACCCAAGGAACATCTCTGCAAAGTTTCAGCTTGATTGGCCCACTGGTTTAGGAGGAGAAGATTTTTAAAGATTTTTACAGATTTACTAAAGATTCCAATTTTCACATGCCGCGGCAACCAGAGTTTTTGACGGAATTAAATTCTTTTAACAACTTTTGTAGAACTTCACCCAAGGAACATCCCTGCAAAGTTTCAGCTTGATTGGCCCACTGGTTTAGGAGGAGAAAATTTTTAAAGATTTTTACAGATTTATTTAAGATTCCCATTTTCACATGCCGCGGCAGCCAAAGTTTTTGACGGAATTAAATTCTTTTAACAACTTTTGTAGAACTTCACCAAAAGAACATCTCTGCAAAGTTTCAGCTTGATTGGCCCACTGGTTTAGGAGGAGAAGATTTTTAAAGATTTTTACAGATTTATTTAAGATTCCCATTTTCACATGCCGCGGCAGCCAAAGTTTTTGACGGAATTAAATTCTTTTAACAACTTTTGTAGAACTTCACCAAAAGAACATCTCTGCAAAGTTTCAGCTTGATTGGCCCACTGGTTTAGGAGGAGAAGATTTTTAAAGATTTTTACAGATTTACTAAAGATTCCAATTTTCACATGCCGCGGCAACCAGAGTTTTTGACGGAATTAAATTCTTTTAACAACTTTTGTAGAACTTCACCCAAGGAACATCCCTGCAAAGTTTCAGCTTGATTGGCCTACTAGTTTAGGAGGAGAAGATTTTTAAAGAAATTGTGGACGGACGGACAGACGGACAGACGGACAGACGGACGGACGGACGACGGACAACGACCGATCACAATAGCTCACCTCGCACTTTGTGCTCAGGTGAGCTAAAAAAGCCACTACAATTTCACAAATCTTAAATTGGCATTTAATTGCAGCTCCTTTTAATTTGGACCCGTCTAAGATGTTGTCGTCTGGTAACAAACTAAAATTAGGTACTTACTATTTACCCCACAATACAGGACATAGATAAGAACAAATTTAATATGAATGACCTATTACACTTAAAAGAACCATCTTAAGATTACAACAAGCAGTTGGATCAAAGAGAGTCTTTACTTGTCAAGTTTAGTCAATGCAAACACACAAACTCATTTTACAGTAAAGTAGAATGACCATGTGTAATGAAGGTAATCCCTCTAGAAAATAAATGTAAGTATTATCTTCGCAAATACTTTTCAATATGGTTTCAAACCTTTCATAAGATGGGTAAATGTAAGCATATAAGTAGGAATTATGGGCTGGCTATTTAGACTTAAAACCAAGGCAAGTACCTTACATGCACCTCTGTATTTTACATGACATATCATTAAATCAGGGTGTAACCTTTTTAAAAAATATACATTCAATAGTCCAAAATCACTTGATACAGTAAAAGTGTGGTTGAAATGGAAAATCTGTCTGCTAGAAAAAATATAAAATCAACAGAATAAATATGAATTGTAACACTGATAAGCCTAAATGTGTGACTTCCTGTTATCAGGATTGTTTATCTTATGGTCGGTCAAAATAGTTTTATTGCCCCCATGCTGTTAAACTCCCCAAGAATGCCAGAATGACCGTTACAGTGATACTGAGATCTGATTTTATCTTGATTCACTAGTGAATATTTTCAGGCACTAAAGTATCTGACTGCTTTATCTCTACATAAAAACTTTTTGAAAAAAAAATAATGGAAAAGAATCAAACTTGAACTGCAACACATGATTGCAAATTCATTAAATATAACAAATCAGGTCAATACCTGAAAGCATATAGAAAAATTTCCGGAAAACTGATAGACTGCAGACGGCTGGATAGGCAGATGAAGTGCAAACCTACAGTCCCCCTTCAGTTTTGCCCGTAGCTAGCAATAAACTTTTGCTGGTACTTACTGTAAAATATTCAATATCAGCAACTATTTAAACACATTAAATCCACACTCTGTACAAATCTGCCTGTCACACATTCAAAATGAAATCAACCAAGAATATGGAAGACCCTGAAATAACTTACACTGACACACATTAATTTCAGACTGACAAAATCAGTTTCACTTGAAAAGCTTTACCACCGTAACAAATTAATGAAATATATAACTTAAGCAAAAAACATGCAAGCTGATCTTTATCTATAAGCTGCCTGCCAAGGAAAAATTCAGGATTAGACAAAATGATTTTACTTCATATTGGTGACAAAATCTCAAAAAATGAATTGAATCTGAATAATTTAACTAACATTCATATTCAGCTCTGTCCAAATAGAAAGAATTTTGTTAATAAGGACAACAATAGGGTTGGAAAACGTTCAGTCATGATCAAAGGACTGAAAGTCCTGGGAGCGGTTTTGCTGGCTTATCAGTAGCCGCGCCCAATAATGCCATTATGTATCATCAAGATGAGTAAATAAATCGTGCACCTCAGTGGGATGAGCAGCTGGAGGCTGGATAAGGATGTAATGGTAATACTGGAGTGAGAACTACCAGGAATCCATGGTTAGGAGCTCCAGCCGCCCCGATATAACTGAAATACTATTAAAAGTTGCGTTAAAACCCCGTTCAATTAATCATGACCCTTTTACTGTTAACAGAAATCGCTATTTTGATTTCATCACAACGGTTTCTTTAATATTATTTCATCAGTGCGTGAAAATTTGTGGTTGTGTGGTAAAAGGTTAAATGATGAAAGGTAAAGCAATCAAAGCCAACATTCAATTCTTTTTGCTTTGCGCATATTATCATTACAATTGAAGTACAGTATTACATGTTCGTTTCAAAGATAAAGTCGAATTCGAGAGGTAAAAGGGTCTTTTATTCGGTGGGGTTAAATAGGCGCTTGGATTGCAACTATAACAGGGTCGTAACTTGTAACATATACTGTGTATACGGGGTGTAAATAATAGATAGGGTTAGGAGTTTGTTTACATGTATTCGCCTACTCCACTAACCACTGACCTAGATTCTATCTTGAAACGCGAGAAGACTATTTCTCTCATTTAGACAGTTCATTAGACAATTTACTATGGATATATTAAGACGAAGTTTTAAACCATTTCCTTGATATTCATGACCAAGAGGAGGCTGTTGGCATTCAGCAAGTAAGTTATTTTCTTCATAAGCGATGAAACAAGATGGAGGCGATCACATAGATTTTCACTGCTAGTTTATGAGCATGCGTTGAAAATTCGCGAAAACTTGTTTCCGGTTGATCGATGTGAAATACCGGTTTTGTCCTACAAAACCGCTAAAAATTAATTTGAATTTCTCTGAGTACTTGACCAATAAAAAAACAATGCCACAATTCCAAGTGCCAATGAAAAACAGTAACAAGTAATTTCTCATTTTCTCACAATACTTTCAACCCTTTACTGCTTATAGACAATCATTGGACAGAAGATGATCAAAGTACCTCACCATGAGAAATAAGTGCTCAGGTGAGCTAAAAAAAAATGTGAGAAAAGAAGAAATTGCTTTTTACTAGCAATTTCTTCTTTTCTCACATTGTTTTCCAAAGCTGTATTTCTTGAGGATGCAAAAGGTTAATATTGAAGTGGACCTTCCTATTGGATTCTGTGGTTTTGGCCAGTGGTAAGTCAGTGGGCAGGGGCCAGTGATCCGTCAACTGATGAGTACCCAAAATAGAAGGTTGTGGAAATATTAGCTGTTTTATGTATTTTTATCCCCTATTTATTTGGAATTAAGGTTATATATTGCCCTCCTACCCCTTCACCTGACAATTCTACATTTTGACAAGCTGAAAAAAATTCAACATGGAAAAATTTGTGGGAAAATGAAGAATTGCTTACATAAAGCAGTTTGTCCTTTTCTTGCCATGTTTCCCCCTATTTTGGCAACTATTTTTCAAGTTAAACAAACAAAAGAATGTTATCTGCAAAATTCTCCATTTCAATGATTCTGAAATTTTAGTTGCCTAGTAATGCATTTTTTGCCCCCTATAAATTATTCTCATATAATTCTGCATTTTCATGCCAATATAAGAAGAAAACATTGAAGAAAATGAATAAATTGATTGTTGCAAATAATCTTTATTGTCTACAATGATTTCTACCCAAAACAATAAAGAATTTGAAAATTTCACTGATTACAAATTGTCATCTGCAACTACTTTAACCCTTTCCCGTTCAAATACGGGATTTTGCGTTCCTATGATTTTTTACTTAAGAAAACATTGTGGAAAAAGAAGAAATTGCTTGTAACAAGCAATTTCTCCTTTTTCCACAATATTTTCTACCACATAGGATGGTTTCATTTCAAATGGCATCCAGTTTTCATTGTCTTCTGCAACCTTTTTCAATTTGGACTGGTCTAAAATTTCCAAAAACGGGAAAGGGTTAAAACTGGTACAGCATATAATTTTGTTGTCTGGCAATAAAACCCTATCTAATCCAGATGAAACTTACCTGACATATTTCAAAAGAGTTACAAATGACAATTTAAAGTTGATGAAATTTTAGATTTTACAATTTTCTTGGTAGAAAACATTGTGTAAAATGAAAAAAATACTTATTGCAAGCAATCATGTTGTCCAAAGTTTTGTCATTTGTTACATAATATATCAAAAAGTCTACTTATACCTGACAAAACTATAACTACATCAAGTCAAGTTCATTGGTAATTTTGGACACTTTCAACACCTTGTCTGATCCAGACAAAACCTAAGACAATAACAAGTCAAGGTCATCAATTATGTTGTTCATATCATCTATAATTTTTAGCACAAGTAAAAACACTTGGTCTGAGCAAGGTGAAACTTACCTCAAACATTTCAACAGTTTACTAGGAGGGGGAGGTTCACCAGTATCTGGGTATAATTGACAAAACTCTGACAACAACAAGTCAAGATCATTTGTGATGTTGTTCAGCATCTGAAAGAATAAATTGGAACGTCAAGCATTTGGTAAATCCAAGCACTGCACAACCCTGCTTTTCCACGCTCAGAAAAATAGGTTTATTGAAAACGTAGATTTAAAAATTTTGTCATCAGGTATTTGATTAACCCTTTCCTGTTTGATCACTGGTTTTCTCATCCCTTTTTTATACTTTAGAAAATATTATGGAAAAAGTAGGAATTGATTGTAACAATCAATTTCTGTTTTTTCCACAATATTTTTTACCCTATTGAATCACTATTTTTCAAGTAAAATCAACTATAAATTGTTGTCTGAAAATACTTTGAATTTGGACCAGTCTAAGAGTTCTGGAACACAGGAAAGGGTTAAACCATGTCCCATTTTAAATGAATTTTGGAAAAGACTAAAAGGCCCTACTTTGTGAACTTATCCATCTTTGGGCATGGAAGTTGATATCAGTTTAGATCTTACAGTTTAACCAATTCCCTGAGTTAGACACCCTCAAGAAAAAGAGCTTTGTAAAACATTACTGAAAATAAAGAAATTGCTTGTTACAAGCAATTTCTTGATTTACCACAATGTTTTCTATCCAGAAAGTTGAAAAAAAAAACAAATTTGATAAACTTTAAATTTTTGTCTGCAACTTCTTTCAAATTGGGCCAGTCTAAAAAATTTTTGTCTGGTAATGAGTTAAAGACAGAAAGACCAAGAAAACACATTAGATTCATAGGCTTGTGTATAATAAATACAATGACGGAGTGTGCACGGCTGTCAATAACAAAATTGACGGAGCAGTGAAATCATTTAATTAGAATAGAAGCAAACTGTGAACTATGTTATTGCATGGACACATTTATGCAAAGTATTTTTGTTGGTTTGGCAACTTCAACATCACAACTACAGCTTATTCAAGCTTCAGTTACACTTTTGTTACAAGTAACTGACCATAATATTTGCAAAATAACTCTGCTTAATCAGTTCCTGTTTAATCCTTGGTTTTTACATCCCTGTGATTTTGTAGCAGGCAGTTTCTTCTTTTTCTACAATATTTTTTATCCTACTTAATAGTTATTTTTCGAAATAAATGCACTTCAAAATATTTGTCTGCAAACCTTAGAAGTTGGACTGGTCTAAAATTTTGATAAACAGGAAAGGGTAAACCAATTACAAAACGGCAAAACTTTAGACTAGTTTAAATTGAAAAAAAGTTGCTGACGACAATTTAAAGTGGATGAGATTTTAGATTTTTCCAGCTAAACATTGTGTAAAATGAAGAAATTGCTTGTTGCAAGCAATTTCTTCTTTTTCCACTATGTTTTCCCAATTGTTTTTCTTGAGAGGCGTCAAAAAATCGTCATTGTGAGAGAATGGGTTATTATCCAAGTGCAGCGTCCTATTGGAGTCGGAGGGCGGGGTCTTCGATCTGCAAATTGGCAAGGGAAAGCATAGGCAAATGCTTGAAAGACAACACCAAAACTCTATTCACCGGGGGCAGGTATGAATATAAATAAAAAGTATTTTATGCGGCAAAAGGTGATCAACCGTAGTAAAACTGTTTTAATTACTAAGCAGTAAACCACAGTGTGAAGTGACGCAAGTTAATAAATGGTTTATCAGTACACTCAATCTTCTTTCCATGTATTTGTCATCTCTCTGTCTACCCATTTATTATCACAATGACTTGACTTTGTTTGACAATTTTTTCATGACTTAACTTTTACTGATTAACCTGACCACAAAATTTTAGACTGGTCCAAATTGGAAGAAGTTGCAGACGGCAATTTAGTCTATGAAATTTATGTCTTTTAGGGTAGATTGATTAATTGGTTGAATTTAACAGTATTTCAGTCATATCGCAGAGGCTGGAGCACCTAACAATGGATACCTGGTATTTCTCGCACCAATACTACCACTACATCCTCTCCTAGCCTCAAGCTGCTATCCCACTTAAGTTTTCGATTATCGACCCATTGGTGAGAGACAAATGTCGGAAAGGATATGTGCCGCCACCGGGGATCGAACCCATGACATCCCATTATTGAAGATTAGGAGTCTGATGTGCTACTGACTACGCTATGAAGGTGGCCTTTTGGGGTAGAAAACATTGTGGATTATAATGAAGAAATTGCTTGTAAAAAGTAATTTCTTCATTTCCCAAAAAGTTATCCAAGTCTACTTCATGAGGATCATTAAAAAGCTCATGCGGGAATGGATCCTTTTGAACTAAATCTTTTCACCCACTACAACATTAAATCCTTCTTTTTGACCCCTTAAGACAAAGGGATCGGAAAACGATGTTGAAAATGAAGAAATTGCTTGTGAAACGCAATTTCTACATTTCCACTTTGATTTCAACCCAGAAAGACGGAGATATTTGAAAATCTATCAATTAGAAATTGTTGTCTGCAACTTCTTTGATTTTGGACCAGTCTAAAATTTGTGTGAAATTGCATCTTAACTTTCTCTCTATGTAACCAATGAATTAAGTGGAACAAAGATGCAAAAGGTTAAAACATTGTGAGGAAAGAGATTAATTGAACAGTGTTTAAGGAAGTTTCGAACAATCCAGGCCTCCTAGCAGGCCAAAACAAAAATAAAGTTTTTTATAAAGGCTCCAATGTATGAAAATACAGGCCTTTTAGTGTAAAATATGTCAAATTAAGAGTAAATAAAGTCTATTTTCGTCAAAGTTCTCATTTCTTTATTAAACCAACAGTCATACCAAAGTCACTTTTGATGTTATATACTGTTTGAATTATGTAATACAACACATGCCTTATTTTAAAATGTACCATAAAAATTCTATTAAACACTCATGCTCTTATAAACGCCCACCCCCCACTTCGGACCTCAAAATCAACCATTTTTGTTTGATTATCAGTATATCTTGAGACTCTAATAAACGCCCAGTCACCGAAACGTGTATTTGAAATCCAGAGATACAATTTTGAAGAGTTGATATATTTTACAAAGATTGCCTTTCACTTTTTGTCAAGCGCCGCTGAAGTATAGGTATGGTATACAAAGATAATAGAATGTGGGCTGATCGCGAAAAAAAACAACCAATTTTTCTTCAGTCCAAAGATTTATGGCAATATTGGTTTATTGCCTGAAAAAATTATGACAGAAAACATCCAAAAATTATTGGTCATGATGCTTGGTAAAAATTTCAGTCCGTAGTCTTACCACCGGAGACGCCAATCGCATTCATCACATGTCCGTACAGGATTATTATTTCATAATTAAGACCACTGGGAATTTAAACCAAAAAAAAAAAAAATGCAAGAATCATAACATTAAAATCAAAATATTTTCCAATAAATTCGTTAATCTGTCACATTTTCTAAAAGTAAATAGATAAGTCTAAATTGTAGTTGTACCTCAAAAGACAAACGATCAATTACCAGTTACTAAAGTGGCGAAGTATTTTTTAGTAGTTCAAACATATAGGAGAAAACTTTTGAAAATATGATGCAACATCGGCAATCCTGATTGATTAACATTGTTCCTCTCTATTTGTTGAAAAAGGAGAAAAGTGCCAGTTCTGTCATAGACGGCAAACTTCTTATATCAGCGCAATCCAGGTTTGTGTTTTACTTTTAAAGTAAAGCTTACCTTTTGTATGAAAATTTCTCTCAAGTTTTTGCACTAAATCCCAGAGATGAAATGCTTAAGTATGTCCACTAAAATTTTACACAGAATGACAAGGGTCTAACTTTTCAAGAGACGCACGTGTCAACTCCAGAAACTCGACCCAAAATAGCTGAGCACCTGGCGTCGGCTCCTTTGATCACCTGCTCTACCCCTTGCAGTAAAATAAGGTTACCTAATTGTTGCATTTACATGTTTGCCACAAAGTGTTAATCTATTGCTCGTGTTTAGACTTAGGATTGGATTTAATTTTTGGAATATAGCGAGAAAAGTTAAACTTATGGTAATCTTCTCGAATTTTCTCTTCGCTCGTTCTGAATAATCATTTCATCCCAAAAAATTTAATAATTTCGATTGAAAAACAGAAAGTTTAGTAGAATAACATCTCTTCTTTTAGATGTTTTACCGAAATAGAACACTTCTGGGCCAATCAGTTTGAAGTCTCGAAGCCTTGTTGGTGTTGATGTTTTATTTGTTCCAACCTGTCTTAATTTTACAAGTCATCTTGAGGCCACACTTCAGGACTTAGCTTTTTTGCCTGTGTTCGGATGAGATCGTTCATGATGTTTTGAATCTTTGACTGCTTTTTTAACGTCTGGCAAATAAAGGTCCGGGCGTCTATTAGAATTTATACGGTATACCTATTTTCTGTTTTACTACACATGAAAGAAGGGTAAATGCAGAACAAAATCCATTACTTGCTTTAAACTAGCACAGCAACCAGTCAGAGCAAATATAAAGGTTTGAAAAAGAATTAAAGGCTATTTTGGCGTTTTAAAAGTTTGCTCTTTTAAAGGTTTCAATAGGAGGCCTGATAATCATTCAGTTATATCTCAGTAAAGATTGCTTGTGCTACCTAGGTACCATTTAAGTACTAAGCTTGGGCTCTGAACGCCTTGCCAAAGGACTCTCATACATGACCAGTGGACATTCCTGCCATATGCCCAGTGGTGCTGGGATTCAAAACAGCAACCCTTGATTGTGAGTCTCATACCCTAACCACTTAGCCTCATTGGACCACTAAGGAAAGAGTTCATCAAATAATACAATGGAATCCTCTTAATAGCAGCCCTGATTATAGCAATTCACTGCTTCACTGTTTACTTGTAACTCACATTTTGTACAAAAATTAAATTCATAGAGCAATTAGCTCCCTTCAAAAGCAAAATGCGGTTAATTACAGCAAAAGCTTTGACAAGTTGGTGTTGGGCTTAACAGGATTACACTGTATCTGTTTTTATTGAAACAATACTTTTTTTCTTCCAAGTTTCTCTCTGTCACTCTTAACCCATTACCAGTAAGCAAAATTTTAGAATGGTTCAAAATGAAAGGTGTTGCAGATGACAATTAACAGTTTATGAAATTCTAGGTTTTTTCACCTATCTAGGTAGAAAACATTATGTGAAATGAAGTAATTGCTTGTTGCAAGCAATTACTTCATTTTACAGAATGTTTTCCCAATTGTTTTTCTTTGATGGTGTCAAAAAACTCTTTTGTGTGGGGATGGGCTAAAACAGACGATGGCCTTTGCAACATACCACTCAATTACCTCTATGCATCTTTTTTTCATATCCTATTTTGTCAGTAGTCATTTGAGGGTTTCATTGTCAAAAATAATCATTTTCAGATCACTGTCTGTTATGAAATGTAACACAATTACAGTCATATATAATCTTTAATACCACCCAGTCTGAAATTTTGCATGTGCTCCTAGATAATTGATAAGCAGATTGCATGATTGAAATAATTACCTTTGAGTTCATTGTACCCAAACCTTGGTGAAATATACAATAAACTTCACAATTAACTGTAAAGTCATCTCTCAAAACAGCAGGTGATGAATTTATTGGGCATCTAAGTAAGGTTAATGGATCGATTGAACACAATGGCATTTTTTCAATTGTCTTCTGCGACTCCTTTCAATTTAGAACAGTCTGAAATTTTGTTGTGTAGTAAAGATAACTCATCTCCAATTGATAACATTTAACCCATTCCCACACAACAAAATTTGTAGAGTGGTCCAAATTGAAAGGAGTTATAGACGAAATTCTTGATTTTTTCAACCTCCTGTGTAGAAAACCTAGTGAAAAATGTAGAAATTGCTTGTTGCAAGCAATTTTTTCATTTCACACTATGATTTCTCAATTGTTTTTCTTGAGGGGCATCAAAAAGCCTCAAAAAGCCCTGTGAAGAAATGGGTTAAACTAAAAGAAGTGCCAAACAACAATTCAAAATGCCCTTTTTGACACCCTTGCAAGAAAAAGTTCTTTCGAAAAAATTGTGTGAAATGAACAAAATGCTTGTTGCAAGCAATTTCATCATTATCCTTAATGTTATATTGCCCCTAAAGGCAAAATAATCAAAATTTCAAGAACTAAAATTTGTCCTCTGCAACACCTTTGAATTAAGACCTATCTAAACATTGTTGTCTGGTAATGGGTTGAAAGCAAGTGTATGTAGACAAGGGAACTTCAAATATCTAGGAGATGCAGTGTACTTACATTTTCAATTTGTAATACAAATAAATTCATGTCCAATAGAAGTTCTACAATATTTTTCATGAACCAATACAGAACCGTATTTGTCAAAAGTCATCAATAAACTTACAAATAACTGGCTAAGCCCATTTAGCTACAGCTGCAAGTATGACTTCCATTTAAATGTTATTTTGCTAAAATTATGCTCAGTAACAGGTAACAAGAGTAAAATGGTGAGTTGGACACCTACTGTAGCTGTAGTTACTATGTTTAAGTCCTCAATCAAAAAAATATACTTCACAAAAATGTTGGAGGTCAAACTACACTTCCAGATTTAATTCGTCATTTGATTGATTTACCCTTTCCTGTTTTTCTAATTTTTAGACTGGCCCAATTTCAAGGATGATTCAGACGACAATAAAATGTTGGTGCATTTTAAAATGAAACCATCCTATATGGTAGAAAAAAGTGTGATAAAAGAAGAAATTGCTTGTTACAAGCAATTTCTTCTTTTTTCACACTATTTTCTAGAGTATAAAATTGAATAGACGTAAAAACAAGGGACTGTACAGGAAAGGGTTAAATGACAGCCACAAGCATACATATTTTGAATGAATGATCTCTTCAAAGCCTAACAATCAATGAAAAAAGTGCAAACTCTAGAAAAAAACACATGAAATATATCATAATACAAATATAGATACTTTTAAGTAACTTTGGTAAATTATTTTTTCATCAAATCACTCCAAAAAGTAATCATTAGACAATAGACAATAATTCATTGGACGATGTGATTCTTCATTGGAATTGTCTATCTAGCACATTGTCAAATCAGCAGTGGAAAACATTGCAAGAAAAAAATATGATAGCAACAAGTAATTTCTCTTTAAATTTTCTCGTAATGATCGTTACATGTTAATTTTAACACACTTTGATTTGATGTTTGAATAGCCTCTTTCAATTAAATTTTGATAATGGTTTATATCTTTTACTAGATTGAATGGGGTTTAACACCACTTTTAACAGTATTTCAGTCATATTGCGGTGGCTGGAGCACCTAACAATAGATTCCTGGTATTTCTCACAATAGTACAACAACAACACCCTTTCCTAGCCTCCAGCTACTATTCTACTTAGGTTTACGATTATCCACCCATTGAAGAGAGACAAATCTCAGAAAGGATATGTGCCACCTGGGATCAAACCAATGACATCCAATGATGGAAGATTGGGAGTCTTATGCAATACAGACTGAACTATGACGGCACTGGTTTATATCTTTTATCTAGCACAGCCGTTGTATATTTGATTGATTGATTAATTGAATGGGCTTTAACGCCACTTTTAACAGTTTTACAGTCAAATTGTGGCAGCTGGAGCACCTAACAATGGATTCCTGGTATTTCTCACACCAATACTACTACTACATCTTTTCCTAGCCTCCAGCTGCTATCCCACTTAGGTTTACTATTATTCACCCGTTGGTGAGAGACAAAGGAGAGCCGCCGGGGATCAAACTCATGACATCCAATAATTGAAGATTGGGAGTTTGATGCGCTACTGACTGCAGTATGACGTATGCCCTTGTATATTTGAAAATTTATTGCTTCAAACAAAATTTAACATTCAGCCATTCACATAAGCTATTGGTACAGTAGCAAAACCTGATAATCTGATATTAATCTAACCCATTCCCACACTATCCTTTTTCTCTTGTCCCATAAAGACAAAGATTTTAAAAAATTTATCAATCCCAAACTGTTGTCTGCAACTTCTTTCAATCTTGACTAGTCTACACTTTGGTCATCTGGTAAGGGGTTAAACCCACTTTCCCCTAAGCTTGGAAAAATGTTGTTTATTCTATCCAACACAAACATTTCTACAACTTTGTGGAAAAGCATTTTTGTATAAGCAAGTTCTTTTTGTTATTATGTGTGAATTTGTTTTATATGCAATTGTCATCTGCAACTTAAACCAATTCTGACCAGTCTTAAATTTTGAACTCTTGTTAAACCATTTCACACAATCCCTCCTTTTGACATCCCTCAAGAAAAGGCTACTGAAAACATTGTAGAAAATGAATAAATTGCTTGTTACAAGCAATTTCTCATTGTCCACGATATATTCAACCTCAAAAGAATAAGATATTTAAAATTCTATCAACTTAGAATTGTCATCTACAAAATCTTTCAATTTGGACCAGTCTATTTTTATTGTTGTTTTGTAATGAGTTAAAAGGCAAGACACTTTTTCCCACATGGCAAACTTAGGTACATTGACACCAACAATGACAAGGTTTTGAGGAACAGTCAAGATTAACCCTTTCCTGGTTTTTGAAATTTTAGACTGGTCGAAATTGAAAGAGGATGCAGACGACAATTAAAAGATTTTTTTGCGTTGTGTTCAAAGTATTACAATAAAAAATTGTCTAAAATTTTGTTGTCTGGTAATGGATTAACCATTGTCATGCCTGTTTTGGCAGGAGGTATAGAGAAAGATCAGCCTGCACATATGTGCATTCTGATCTTAGTCTACAACTCCTGCTTGTTGCTATACAGCAACAGTTGTATATATGGATAAATTTTCAAAAGAATTATGAATTCACAATAATTGCATCTAGCAGTCAGTCCTTTGATTGTAATGCAATTCTGTAGAGGATTTTATTCAGCATGACAAGGGTTAAAATTTGTCAAATACACATTCACATACACACAAAAAAATATTGACAACATTTTGATGAACAGTCCAGACATAATTGATCCATAGAGCACTATTACAGTCAATAGTTCACAAAACGCATTGCTTTTATGTTCTGCTGCAGAGTTAGCTTATTCCACCTATCTCCAATAGCACTTGACCTTTTCAATCTGTGTATGTGATATGTCCAATTATACAAAAAATATTATTTTTTTCCTCTGGGGATACATGTATCTTAGATTTGTTTGCTTGCAACTGATGGATTACTGGCCCTGTCCACTGAACTCCAACAGGAAGTTCTTTCTAAAAATTTATTTTCAAAACCTATGGTCAGTAACTTGAAGCAAGCATGAGCCATCAGAGACAGATTATGCTCCCAAAATAAAGTCCCATCACAAAAAGTATAAAATAAACAGGTAAAAGGGTTCATACAGACAGATGCAGGTATATATTCTCTATATTCCAGACATGCTAAATTTTAAGTAAATCCTTGAGCTGTAACCTTGGCCTTGGAGCTATCTGAAAATTTGTTTCAAATGGCACATCTACTCACATTAGAGATGCCCAGGAGACATTTAACCTAGTGACCTAGTTTTGACCCCACATGATCAATTGATTGATTGATTGGATGGGCTTTAGCGCCACTCTTAACTGTATTTCATCGTGACGACTGAAGCACCTAACAATGGAATCCTGGTATTTCTTTCACCAGTACTACCACTACATCCTCTCCTAGCCTCAGGCTGCTATCCCACTTAGGTTTAAGATTACCAACCCATTGGTGAGAGACATATTTCAGAAAGGATATCTGCTGCCGCTGGGGAATCAAACCCATTATATCCCACAATTGAAGATTAGGAGTCTGGTGCCCACATGATCAAAAATCGAACTTGAATGAGGTATAATGCAGACAAACATTCTGACCAAATATCAAGATATTTGAGGCAAAAATGTGACCGGTAGAGTGCACACAAGGTTTTTCTAAGATTTGACAAATTGACCTAGATTTTGGCACCATATGACCAATTATTGAACTTGTCCAAGTTTTCATTGAGACAAAAATACTGATCAAGTTGAAGACATTTTAGCCGAAATAAGGCTTCCAGAGTGCACACAAGGTTATTTCTAAGATTTGGCCTTGTGACTTAGTTTTTGACCTATTTGACCCAATACCGAACTTGACTGAGGTATTGTGCAGACTAACATTCTGACTAAATATCAAGACATTTCAGGCAGGAATGTGACATCAAGAGTGCACACAAGCTTTTTTTAAGACTTGACAAAGTGACCTAGTTTTTGACCCAATGTGACTCAATAAAGTGGATTCCTTTAAGACGGACAGACAAAAGATGCCCGACACAGCTACATCACAATAGCTGACCTTGAGCACTTTGTGCTCAGTGAGCTAAAAAGACTTGACCCTTGTCATGCTAAATCATAATTCCACTACAGATTTTCATTAAAATCAAAGGACTGAAAGCACTGGAAGCACCAAATGAAGGTTTTCTTTTGGAAACTGATTTTATGAACAATTCTGCCTTGAAAGGGAAAAGCAAGTGGTGTAGACTAGCTCAAACTATACATATGTGCAGACAGATCTTTGTCTGTACCTCCTGCCAAAGCAGGAATATTCTGGGTTCAGCATGACAAGGGTTAAGACTGACTATATTACAAACAAAATCAGGAACATGACACAATTTACACAAAAAGTAATTGATTTTTTTTAACAAGAGCACCGCCTATGGGTGCCTACGCTCGGCTATTGGGTGCTGGATAGTTGATAAAATGTATCTAGAGTTATCCCCCTTGATATTAAAGGTTGCTCTTTTGAAAGTGCACAAGTGTGTCAAGTTTCAAGAGAATGCCTTTCGTAGAACCAGAGATATCACAAAATGTCAAAGTTTTCGCACTACGACAACAACCTTGATGACGACACCAAGGATATAGCAATACCTCGGGTTTTCTCCGAAAAACCGAGCTAAAAGTTTGTCCTACTTTTTACCTTTGACCTATTCGACTGACTGATTGAATGGCGTTTAACGCCACTTTAAACAGTATTTCAGTTATATGGTGGTGGCTGGAGCACCTATTAACTGATTCCTGATTTTTCTCACACCAGGACTACCACAACATCCTTTCCTATCCTCCAGCTGCTATCCCAGTCAGATTTACGTTTATACACCCATTGGTGAGAGACAAATGTCAAAGAAATCGTGCCACCCTGCTGGGGGTCAAACCAATGACATCTTTGACCTATTAGAAGTGACCTTGGCCTTGAATCTAAGCATTAAGCTTTTATGCCTATTATTCCAAAGAACTACAGTGCAAGAACTGTTTCGGAAAGATACCAGTGTTCTATCTTTAAAAAAGAAGTTGCAATTGACTGCCCTCTTTCAGATACACTCTAATGCTGTAACATGGTTTGCAGACACACTTATCTCTCCCTGTTCCAGGACTGTAACATAGCACTCAATGGGTGATATATAACTCATCCTCAATGTGATGCACAAGCCTAAAGATAATTCACATTGATATTATTTGCAAAATCTTTGAGTTTTTTTTTTTTTTTTTTTTTTGGGGGGGGGGATGTATGAAATAAAAAAAGATATAGAAGTTCAAAATTAAATTGATTTGCAATATGCCTTACATTTATTATGCAACATAATAGCATCCATCACTTAGTCAGGCAATTATAAATGAATTATATGCCATAATTTAACAAAAAGTACAATATTGACTACCTTCTGTATGCAAAGAAAAAATGAAAAAAAAAATACATGCAAAACTTACATGAACAGGAAAGATCTTTATTCGGCAACATAATTGCCAAAATGTCTTGGCAATTCACATACTGAGAATTCTTTCCCATAGTTATCAAATATGTCTGAACTATTATGTTCCAGATTTAGAACTGCAATTTACTCTAAACCAGACAATTTTCCCCCATTTTTTTCCCCTAATGTCAAAAACTATGCTACCAAAAGTGACTTAAGCCATTTGCATAAAATCATGCTTTTTAAAGTCCCTCAAGAAAATATCATAAGAAAATATTGTGCAGAATGAAGAAATTGCTTTTGACAAGCTACCCGCAAAACAGTTTTACAAAATTCTATCAACTTGAAATTTTCATTGGCAAAATCTTTGAATTTGGACCAGCCTATTATTTTGTCATTTGGTAAAATGCTAGCATGCAATTAAATGTTGATTCTTTCCAATATAATCACTGGATTTTCATTATACTGAGATAAATTATAAAGGAAAGCAATTTGAGAAAAGATGAAATTGCTTGTTTGTTTGTTTCCTTGAATGGGGTTTAACACCACTTTAAACAATTTTTCAGTTATATTCCCTGGCTGGAGCACCTAACAAAGGATTCCTGGTACCAGCACTACCATTACATCCTTTCCTAGCCTCCAGCCGCTATCCCAGTTAGGTTTAGAATTATCAACCCATTGGTTAGAGACAAATGTCAGAGAGGATATGTGCAGCCGCCGAGGATCAAACCCACGAGACCCCATGATTAAAGATTGGGGGTCTGATGCGCTACCAACTGCACTAAGAAAGCAGCCAAATTTTTTACAATTTATATTGTTTGCATCAAGATCACCAGAACTGGCCTATGGCTCTGTCAGACATTACCAAAAGATGCTCGTAGTAATGCTGTCTCCTAGTCGCTTATTTAATACAGAGAGGTCACTTATGTAATAGAGAGGGGTCACTGATGTAAGTGCGATGGGTCAAGTACGTTATTAGAGGGGTCATTCCGTGATATACTTTACTATGAAAACAAGGAAAAATGGAAAATGTACAGACTTAACAAGAAACAAATTATCAACAGCCCTTAAATTGATACTAGCTTCCTAATAAGGACGCAAGAACTAGGTCTTGTTTGAGAAAGGGGACTGATAATGAACAAAACTTCAATTATGTACCTCTTTTTCCTCACCGTTTTACTCTTTTAAGAAACGAAATTTGAAATTCCAGAATATCCTAATCTCTTCAACCAGTTAACCATTCCAAAACAAGACCCGGGGTTTGATGTCCTTAATAGAAAAGTTTTGGAAAAATCAATGAGATAAAAGAAAACAGTAATCAACATTTGTGTTCTGTATTACAATATCTCAATCTGCTTTATAAATTACAACGAAAATGAGAGAACTGTAGAATTTCTTTGGTTTATTTGCTTGTCAAACAATTTAGGCAACATACATCCTGTGCTCGTTTCTGAGAGTCTTTGCTAATTGCAAGATTCACTGTTGAACTGTTTGTAAGTCCTCTTTATATAGATCACTGGGACACTTCGAGATACAACATCGTTGATCGTCTCTTACTCTTTGTTAATTGCAAGATTTGCGGCTGTGTGTCTTGTAAATCCTCTGTATAAGGTTAAGCCGGAAATTCTGTGTTCACGGCAAGAGATAGCATTGAGGAGAATATTAGCGATAAGTGTCTTAGGTCTTGACCTGACAGCTTATCGACTGCTGAGCGCAATACTATTCTAAGTCACTTTTTTGCAAAAACAAGATTTTTCCATTATGATTAATGTTTTTAACCAATATATGATCTGTCAAAATTACAAATGCAAAATCATAATAATAATTTAGTTATTCCTTATTTCTATAATATTCTATCTCAAAATGTTATTATTTTTTCCCGCAATACTATTCTAAGTTGACTTGGAATAGAATTGCAGAAAAATATTGAAAAAAAGATGTAACTTTTTGACTGCAATAATATTCTATGAGAAAGTGTATATTGATTTTTTAGCTTGTTTACATATTTATTTGTTAAATATTTGTTATCATGGTGATAGTGACATCATATTACTTGATGACATCATTAGCTACCACTTAATGATCATAGAATATACATTAAGATTTTAGCTTCAAACATTTATTTTAAAGGCAATGCCCTTATTTCTTACACAAAAATAAAACATTTTAATTTGTTTATAAAATTAAGTACCGTAATTTGTCCATATATTCGGACACTCCAAGAATTCGGACACCATTCATTATTTCATGAAATAATTAATTTTGTGCCTCTAATTTCGGACAAATGGTGTCTGGAATTTATCTATAAATTCGGACACCGAATTTACGAACATGAAATATCAGGTTAACAAATACCGCATCTATTATCGGTAATTAGGAATCTTGGCGATCGGTATCTCAAAACTGTCTGGGTTAAGTGTCAACAGGTGTATATTGTTTATAACAGTGACCGAGAATGGGCACGCACCTCGATATGCTTAAGCTACGAACCGTGAAGGTGATGCAATTAAAACACACGCTTGGTTTCTCTCTCTGATTTCCTAATTTTCTATCCCCGACAGGACCTGCTCTGAAAGGATGGCTACGATTAACATGTGCGACCCTATGAAATTAGTCAAATTGACCTGAACCTACTTTCGATTTTACTACACTTTCCTCGTATCCGGAGCTCATCGAGGGTATTGTCATCGGCCGTATCAAATCAAGAAAAAAAAAATGAATTGATATGCTTCGAGAAGAATCAGTCGTAGCAACGACGTTTTCCCTGAATACGGAAAATGAGAGAATTTTACTTGTTAATTTGTCACAAAATTATTAACTTCTCATCCGATATATTATATTGGTAGATTAAAATAAATTACCTTTTTTTTATCCCCGCTTCGTTTAATAATCCGAAAATTTAATCTCATACTGTTCAATAAAACACACGTAACAAGTCTCGTTCGACAAATATAAAGTAAAGGTTTTCGGGTAAAGTTTATTTTACTACGAGGGAGGAAAGGTGATCAAAGGCGCCGCCGCCAGATGTTCAGCTATATTTGGGAGAGTTTCCGGAGTTGGCACGTGCCAGACGCGTACCCCGTGAGAATTCTTGGTGACCGAATTTTTACCCTTGTCATTATGCCGAAAGTTTACATGGTTTAATCGACTGTCTGAATACTCTTCAAACATTACGGATATAACTTTAAAAATAAAGGATTTTTTTTCTCACAGGTAGGCCACCGCATTTACTTTAAATTTGCGGGGAATATTACGCGATGATTTATGTGAAGCAGAGCAGAGAAAAACTGTCGTAATTGACCGATGCCGTGATTTTATTCTGACAAATTACTTCTTATCTCTTGGTGACTTTAATACATGAACAATTGACATGCGAAGATTTTGTTTAGCTCTCCATATCAATATCCCTTTTTTTCAATTCAACCGACGATGATTGTATATAAATGACAGAAAAAGAATTTACCATACTCTCAAAATCGGACTTTGACTACCGAAACGTCGTAACAATTTTGCCTGAACATGCTGCAGTTACGATCTTGTCGTATTCTTACGGTGATATGT
Source organism: Fragum fragum (assembly GCA_946902895.1). Taxonomy (NCBI): domain Eukaryota; kingdom Metazoa; phylum Mollusca; class Bivalvia; order Cardiida; family Cardiidae; genus Fragum; species Fragum fragum. The sequence continues at coordinate 26,699,667 of OX336366.1, forward strand.
GGGATTCTATCAATCGTTAAAACGAAGAAAAACAACAGTTTAGAAAAGTAAATCGTTTATTAAGGTTTTTAATCAGTGAATGATCATTAAATTCACGTCGTCTTCGCCGGTATCTTGAAACAATCTGAAAAAATAAAATAATAATGAATAAATTTACGAACGTAATGCGTAACACATATCAAGTTTATTTACTGTTGAAATGAATTCAGTGTCTGAGCAAAACAGTTAGTGACTCATGAAAATCGGCAATGGTTGTTCCCGGCCGCACGACGATTTATCTATAAATTCGGACACTGGCTTGAGTAATTATCTATGTATTCGGACATGAAAAAAAATAATTATTTTATTGTGTCCGAATATATGGACAAATTACGGTACTCAATATCTTTTATATATTGGTTTATAACTGTAATGTTCAAAGATCAATACTGTAATAATTTAATTCAGTTTCTTTACAACATACTCCAGCAATCGGTTGACTGTTCTTAAACCTTTGAAGATTTTGGAAAAATTAGCAATAAGATTGCCAACTATTTGCTTTAACAATTCCATTGTGCAAATACTTTTTCTTTTAACCAATCCATTGCCACACAGTCTAGAGCATACTGACCAGTAAAGCTACATACCTAATGAAAACAGTGTGATAATAAGATAATTTACATGTCTTATTTTTTTAATCAATGGCTTATCAAAAATATGAGGGATGATTGTAGAAGTGAGGGTGTAGATGAGAATAATGTTACAGCCAATGGTAGAAGTATTAATATGGATGAAAGGTATGTGAGAGCTGATGGTATATGTATTGATATATATTAGTAAGAAATATACAAAATATTTATAAGAGCGGTTGATTTTAAACAATAAAGGTGATGCGCCTCGCACCGCAAAAAGTTTAAAAATGAATAAATTTATAAAGATGATATAAAAACACTCGTGCTTGAACGTGCACAAATGCTCGAACGGTCATGAACTATTGGTTGAATGTAGTTTTATGAATAGTTCTTGGAAATTTCATAGTGTATAGAATATTAAGCAAGTGGATTTTAAAAAAACCTTCAGAGACAGAATTTATGTTCAGTTCATTATGAGTAATCCTTTTTCAATTAGTAAAGGTAAATAAATAAACCCTTTTCAAAAAGAAACCTAACTTAGAAACACATTGAGGTAAAAAGAAGAAAATGCTTATATTCAACCTTTTCTTATTTTGTCACATACATTGTACACAACACCTATCATATGTTTTTCAGGAAAACATTGAGGAAAAAGAAGAAACTACAAATATCTAGCATTTTCCTAAATATTTTGTTCTACATTGTGCAAAATGCCTTTATCGATTAACATCTGTTTTTTAAAAGCTTGCAAGAAAATTGAGGTAAAAGAAGACAAGAGCCATTGGAGATGGATTATGCTTCCAGAATACGGCTTTTGTAACAAAACTGCCATTATTGGACAAAAAACTTCTTATTGAATGCAACTATAGTTTGAAAGTTCAGTTCACAACAAATTTGGAAGTTTGACAAACATTGAAGGAATCTGTTTGGCTTCACAGGCCTGATTCTAATAAAATTCACTATCATTTTATGGTAAAAGGTTAAATATCTTACCTTGACCATCAAAGTTATCAATGAAAAATGTCTACATACAAAAAATGACAACTCTAAAAATGAAGACTCTAACTTGAGTAGTCTTACAGAAACAATAGACTGATTTATTTTAGAGTAGGAAATATACAAAATGTAAAGCTGCATGGCATTAAGCCCCCTTTTAGCATGGTATGGTTCATCAAATCAAAAATTAAAATAAACATTACCTAAGGCACATAATAAACAACTTTTATATAAAGTAGTTATTTTGGCAATTTGTATACATGAAAATTAATGACCTTTACAATTTGACCTTGTACTTATTATCAACAGAAAGGTCATGTCATAAGCAATGCACATGTAAAATATGAAGGCTATATCACTTACCATTATATACTTATGGGCGATATTAAAGTTAATTTTTTTCCCCAAATTTTGACCATTAGGAATGACCTTGACAGATGACCTTTAACTTAATGCCAACAGAAAGGTCATGTCATAAGCAAAGCACATGTGAAATATGAAGGCTATATCACTTACCATTGTAAACTTATAGACAATGTTAAAGTTAAGTTTTTTGAAATTTTGACTTTCAGAAATAACCTTGATCTTGACAGATGCCTTGAACTTAGTACCAACAGAAAGGTGATGTCATAACCAAAGCACATGTGAAGTATGAAGGCTTTATCACTTACCATTGTAAACTTATGGACAATGTAAAAGTTATATTTTTGAAATTTTGACCTTGTGAAACGACCTTGACCCGAACAGATGACCTTGACCTTAATACCAACAGAAAGGTTTTGTCACCAACAATGCACATGTGAAAAATGAAGGCTATATCTCTCATTAATCAAAAGTTATGGCCAATGTAAGTTTGTTAGAGAGAAATCGAGAGCCAATGTAAAGCTATAAAACATTAAGCCCCCTTTATTCCACAACACATCTTATTTCAGCAAATTTCAAATAATTCATGGTCAAGGGCATTTGATTTGCTACACAAATATGACATTTCATTAAATTCTGACCATTAGACTAGAAGAAATTTGAGAAAAACTATATTTTACCCCAAGTCCCATTTTTCATGATGAGGCCTAAAATCCAAAATCCGAGAAAATACGTCGGCATTATATCATAGGGAGTTCACATGGTAAGTTTCATTTGATTTGGTCTAAGGGTTATGGAGAAATCGGTCAAGATGGACTGACGGACGGACGGACAGACAAAGCGGCGGCTATATGCTCTCACGTTTTATCGTTTTGTCCCAACATTTTCTCTTCTCTATTCCAATCCCTATCATCATCGGTTCTTTCAAAATGGATAGTGTTAATATCTTGTTGATATGGAAAGGAATTATATACTTTATAGAAATTTCTTAGATAGCAAAATGGATCTGATAAATGAATGAAATAAATACTTACATCTAATGATGTTCCTTTTGTCTAATACATGGAAGACAAAGTTTTGACCGAAGTAAACATTTTTCTTTTCAGTGAATAGGATGACAAAGTTTTGGTGTTTTTTTTCAAGTCGAAAAGAGAATAATAATAAAACTTATTTGAAACAATGTCTCAGTGTTTTTTTTCTTTAAAACTGGTGCCCTGTTACTTAACGCAAATGATGTAATTTGAATGAAAATCTTTTTGTTTATAAATAGAGGCTAAATGATACTTTGCTATGCATAATAAACAAGTAGTTAGCGTATAGAAATATCGTAGTGGCCTTGTGAAAATCGATATTGTTGTAGAACTGCAGTATGTGACCAAATTCATGGACAACACTCCAAAACATTCTTCAAAATAAGTCATTCTGTTGGCCCTATCTACCTATTAGAATCACATGAGTGAGCGAGTGTTGGCATATGTCCAAATTCATCAGAACGAGGTTGGCGTGCTTTACTAATTAACCTGCTAAGTCACTATTGTTCTAATTAATTTTGGATTTTAATTAATATGATTGGGGACAATTTTATGAAATTCTTTAAGGGCTCGATGTAAGGACCCTAGACAGGATTTTCTCACATATATTATTTGTGCAATTTTGGAGTTAATTAAATAAATTTTAGCGTGTTAGTGACGCGTGAAATCAGACAAAGAAAAATGTCAACAAAGCTATCTGCCGATAAGGAAACCAAAGCAGACTATCAAATTGACACCATTGTGGATGACATGACAGGCTCTCTTCAGGGTGTAAAGCCATCGGCCCCTGGAGTGCCTAGGAAAGGAAAACCTTAGTTGGAAAAGGAAAAGGGAAGCGTCCAGCTCTTTGAGGTTTCCCAATCGAGGGTCTTAACAGGTGGTTGTGACGTCATCGATTCGAGATCGAGCAAGAATTCCGTCTCTAATGACATCAACAATAGCGGACCACAGCAGCCGGCTTTCTGGGAGCAATTTCTACGGACACAACAACTACAATTACGTCAACAGGAGAGCATGACAAATGCACTTACGGATAATATGAGTAAGTTTGCCGACTCCTTTCTGAAATTTAATTCTCACGGCTGGATTGAACAGAAATATAAGGCTACCGTGACAGATCAATTGTCGGACAATTCCGAGGGAGTTATTTTGGATGGGAGTTATTTTTCGGACGATGACGAGCAGCCGGCCAAGCGGGCCACTTTGATGAGTCTTATTCAACAAATGATGATTATAATGACGACGTGTCGACTGCACAACAAAAATCCGATGATACTACCTCGGACAGGGGGGAACATAATTCAAAACTTGCAAAATTTAAACAGCTCAGTAGTAACTTCAAACAAGAGGCAGAATTTGGGCCTAAAGTTAGAATAATTTGATCGGTTCCCCATTTGCTTAAACAGTCATAAATTTCTGATGCCGAAATTTTTTCATCATCAATGTATATAATTGTTTTTATTGATGTTTTTCTGGTTTTTAAATGGAATATAAATAATTTTGTCAAGGTATCAATGCAAAGCACGATCAGTGCAGGGTCGAAACTCGAACAAACTGTGTCACCTTTAAAACTGTTAGTTTGTAATCTAATGTCGGATTCCATGTTTGCATTGTAATTACAATGAACATACGAAAACGGACAAAACGAAACAATTTTTTTTTTTACAGATTCAAAAATATGAAAAATATTTAGATTATTAAAATCATTGTCTCCCTTACCAGATGCTTCCAAACACAGAACAGCGGTGCCTAAATCCAATTTTATCAACCATGTAAAGATACAAAGTTGTGACATCTCACAAGTTTTTGACTGGGTTTTAAACTTTATCTTTTGACAGCTTAAGGAGAATATTTCGACTTTTTTCAGTGTAGTGAATTTTTAGACACTTTCCGTCAATGTAGGTATAAATATCTACAAACTTCTGTCATTATTGTCATCAATCGAAGAAATGTCAATAGACAAACATCATGGAAAAAGATCAAGTAAGTTCATTTTATGCTGTTAATGTTAAGTTAAAGCTATGACTATCACTATAGAATTTAGCATAAGGATTGATGGGGCCACACTATATTGTAGGGTTAATAACCTTTAATGCCAATGAGAAATCCTCATACATAAAAACGACCTGCAGAGAGCACTAGAGTACATTCAAGAGTAACTATATCCTAACGATAGGTCTTTACTAGAAGTAGGACCCCGGACGAATAGAACAAATAGGTGGTAGAACTGTATCTTAACCGAGACCTTCAAAGGCTGCTAATTCACCACAGCCGGGACCTTCAAATACTACTAATTCACCACAACCAGGACTTTCAAATGCTGCTAATTTACCACAACTGGTACATTCGAATACTACTAATTCACCACTACCAGGACCTTCTATCATTGCCGCCAAATTTCAAAATCCTACAGACCTACCTTATACCATTAGTAAACAAGAGAGCCGTTGGCTCTGGGGCGCTCACCTGAGATAAAGGCTCTTTTTCTTTCAACAGTCTAATTTCATGTTAAGGTTAGGATTATGATACAAGTGGGCCACACTTACATATAAAGACTGTGAACCTGGGGATCCAAAAGTCTAAGTTACAAATTCCAAGGCTTTGGGCAAATTTGAAAGGAGAAAACTTTTTCCTCCCTCTTGATCCATGGGTTATAATTTCAGAAATAAGAAAGAAGTCAGTGAAGATTATCATAAAGTTTAACTTTTGTTGCCATGGCAACCAGAGTTTTAAACAGATTTCAATTCTCTTAGCTAATTTCAAAGGGGACCACCTAAGGAACATTTGTGCCAAATTTGGTTTAAATTGATCGAGTGGTTTTGGGGGACATGTTGTTTAAAATTTATTCTTCATTTCCATATAAACCCACCCCCCTGGGGCTCCACCCCTGGGGACCCGAAAATTAACTATTTTGAAAGAGGTCAATATACTGATGCTTCATGCAAAATATCAAGGCTCTACCCCTTCTGGGACAGGAGGAGAAGATTTTTAAAGGTTATTTAAAATTTCACTTTTTTTTCCCATGGCAACCAAATTTGTAACTGATTTGAATTCTTTTAGCTATTTTCATAAAGAACAGGAATGAGCAGAAAAAACTTGCTTTTGCCGTATCCCACCTCTCGGATGCATCCTTAGATGGCCCAGCTAGTCTTCAGGACATAGTTGCCATCCAGATTCCTTATATGTTAGAGAAATGGTAGTTTCTGCTAGACTTGAGAAAAAATTTATAACAAGTCCACGCACAGATTCTCGTCTGTTTGTATACATTTAATTACAAGACGACATTCATTTAAACGCCATAACTAGTATAACTGTGTTTTTTTTCAGCACCAGTTATTTCTGCGACAGATGTCTTAAATACTACAGCAATTGCCAATCACATCAGTGAAAGCAGTTGTATCATTTGTAAAAGTGAAGATTGTCCAAAAACTGGACCAAATATTGTCTGTGACAACTGTAACATGACGTGCAGGTTCTACCACTGTTTTAAACGTCATGAGGAAACATGAAAAAGCCTAAAACAAAAGAACATATGTGAGGAAAAACAAATGCCTCTTTGCAAAAAATGGTGGAAATGTATATTATGTTTTTTGTGTGATCAACACGAAAAAAGAAATATTGAACACCAGTGCAGAGAATACTTTTGCAAATCATGCGATTGTTACAGGATGACCATTTATGCAACCTCCGGGCCACTCTTCTGAAGAAAATCATGATTCAAAGTTCATCTTTTTTTACTTCGAGTGTAGCCAAGATCAGACGATGGTTTGTGAGAAAGATTACCAACCATCTAAAAACCGTGCTGCTCCTTGTGTTGACCCAGAGAACCGTGCAGGGCGTGCTCCATTTGCCGCAACTGTTCTCAGACTATTTGTGGAAAAAATATCCATAGACCAAATTTTGTAGTGGCCCATACAGTGTGCAAGGCCTGTATCAACAAACCACTGAATCCTAATTCAGTGTATGAAAAATGTGGGACCAGATGTGAAGAATGTAATACTGTGGAGCTTGACAAAGACCTAGGTCCTTGCCCTGGCACCTGTGATTTCCATGAAACTGCAGGTGACAACATCCTCCTTCAGTTTGGACAGTCGCTCTTTACAGATCAGTATAAGCACATTAAAACACATAACACAAAAAGATATGACAGTTATTTCATTTTGGAATTCTTAATTGATCAGTCTATGAGGCTAGATAAAATAAATAAAATTTTCGAAAATATTGTATATGTCTGTTGAAAGAGGTCTGAAACTAGAAATTATCCTCAGCCTTAATTTTCTATCCATGAGGTTGTCAGAATAACCTAAAGCCTTTGATTTAAAAGAGCCAAAAAAACGCTGGTACCCCCATTTATTCAACATCAAAGAGAACCAGAACTACGTAGGCCTGTATCCAAGTATTGAGTACTGTGGCAGTAAAGTCATGAAAGCAAAAGAAAGAGACCAATTTCTAGTATGGCACAGGTCTAAACAGAATGAAACATTTAATTTCAGAGAGGAAATGCTGTCATACTGTTGAAGTGATGTCAATATCTTACGTCAGTCTTGTTTGCCATTTTGCCGTCATCTCATGTCAGACTGGTAAACAAATAGAATGAGAAAATGCTGAATGAAACAAGAGGCCCATGAGGGCCTGAGACGCTCTACTGGTTATCAAGTTTTCCGTTAAAGAAATCTGATATTTAAGGAAGTTAATTGCTCAAAGAAGAATGCATAAAGAAAAAAAAGGGCTTTATCCCCTTTATCATTTTAAGCAACAATCCTCAAGGCCCCTTTTTCCATGTTTCATGAGGGATCCACTCCATTTCCAAAAGAAAGTTACCTTATGACCCTACAATCATTCTGTGAATATTTCATCAGAATCTGACAATAATTGTGGACTTAATCACATAAACAGGATTGTTTTGAATGAAAATCAATAAGGCCCCTTTTCCTGTGTTTTCTGATGGATCAATTTCTTTCCAAAAGGAACTTTCCTTACAACCCGACAATTGTCCTGTGAAATTTAAAAGACAACTTGATAATGATTGTGATCTTCATCACATACACAAGAATGTTTTGAATGATAATCTGTAAGGCCCCTTTTCCTGTGTTTCGAATGCCACAATTATTCCATGCATCTTTGAAGAGAATCCAATAAAACTGTTGACTTTATTGTGTTAACAAAGATATTAAATTCAAGTTCTCATAAGGCCCCTTTTCCTGTGATATTTTACTGTTGGTTTTATCATTCTATGAAAGTTAAAAGTGAATCCGATGAAATATTGGGAATTCATTATGTTTACTAGAATATTTAAAAAAAAATCATATGTCCCCTTTTTACATGATACTTGATGGATTGTACCCAGTTCTGAAAAGAACCATCTAAGTATTTGTACAATCATTCTGTGAAATTTTGAAGTGAATCCGGTGAAATCAAGGGACATCATTGTGTTAACCAGAATATTGAAGAGAGTTTTTCATAAGGCCCCTTTTTATGTTACCCTTGCTATAGTCAGATCCACTGTCAAAATTAACAATTGGAATGATGGTACAATCAATCTGTTTAATCTGTGGAATTTATTGTGTTAATGAATTATAGTGAAATATTCATAGGGCCCCTTTTCTCATGATACTTTACAGAACAAACCAAATTTCAAAAGGAACAATTCTAATTAAGGTAGAATCATTCTTTAAAACTTAAAGAGAATCAATGAAAACAGTGGACTGAATTGTGTCAAGAATTTTTGTAACTAAATTTTCATAAGGCCCCTTTTCCCGTGAAACTTAACAAATCAGACCCAATGTACAAAGGAACAATCCTAATGATAGTTTGAAGAAAATGACAAAGACTGAGGACTTTATTGTAATAATGATGTTTTGAAATAAAATTTTTATAAGGTCCCTTTTCTTGTGTCACTTAACCAATCAGACCTAATTTACAAAGGAACAATCCAAATGATGGTACAATCATTCTATTAAAGTTTGAAGAGATTCTGATAAAGACTGAGGGCATTGTTGTGTTTATGAGGATTTGGTAATAATTTTTCATACAGCCCCTTTTCCTATGATACTAGACAGATCAGGCCCAATTTGGAAAGAAACAATCCTTATGATGGTACAAACATTCTGTGAAAGTTTGAACAGAATCTGATGAAAACTGCAGACTTTATCTTGGTGTCAAATTTTAAAATAAAATTTTCATAAGGCTCCTTTTCCTGTGATACTTGAAGGATCAGGTCTCATGTCAGCCTCAACAATCGTGATTATTGTACAATGATTCTGTGAAGGTTTGAATAAAATCCAATGAAAGCTCTGGACTTGGTTACAAGGATTATAGATAAAATTCTCTAAAGGCCCCTTTTCCCATGATACTAGACAGATCACGCCTAATTTGAAAAGAAAGAATCCTCATGATGGAATAATCATTATGTGAAAGTTTTAACAGAATCTGATGAAAACTGTTGACTTTATTGTGGTACAATAATTTTAAAATTAAATTTCATAATGCTCCTTTTCCTGTGATACTTGACGGATCAGGTCTAATGCAAACATCAACAATCATTATTATTGTACAATTATTCTGTGAATGTTTGAAGAAAATCCGATGAAAGCTCTGGACTTTGTAACAAGGATTTATAAATGAAATTTTCATAAGGCCCCTTTTCCTGTGCTTCTTGACAGTTCAAACCCTGTAATGAAAAGAATGATAGTTATGACCTTCCAATCATTCTGTGAAAGTTTCAACAAAATCTGATCAAAGCTGTGGGCTTTATTGTGTTAACAGGGTTTTATTAATTGAATTTTCATGTAGCCCCTTTTCCCATGTTACTTGATGGATCTGAACCAATTCCAAAGGGAACTCTTCTTACAAAAGTATAATTATTCTGTTTGAGTATAAAGACAACCCCATCTCACCTGTGGACTTACAAGCATTAATTAAGATTTTTTTAATTGAATTTTCCTAAGGCCCCTTTTCCTATGTTTCTCAATGGATCAGACCCAATTTGAAAGGAACAATCCTTATGATGGTACGATCATTATGTGAAAGTTTGAAGTCAATCAGGTGAAATCTAGGGCCATTATGTGTTAACTAAGATTTTTTTATTAAATTTTCATGGGGCCCCTTTTCCCATGAAACTTGATGGATCAAACCTACTTCCGAAAGGAACAATCCACATAATGTAATAATCATTCTGGGAATGTTTGAAGAGAATTTGTTGAAAACTATGGACTCTATTGTGTTTACGAGGACTTTTTCAATCCAGTTTTAATCGGGCCCCTTTTCCCGTGGTCCTTGACTGATTATACCAAATTTTGAAAGGAACAATTCTTATGATGGTACAATCATTCTGTGAAAGTTTGAAGTCAATCAGATGAAAACTGTGGACTCTAGAGTGTTAACAAAGATCTTTGAATTAAATTTTAATAAGGCCCCTTTTCCTATGTTTCTTGAGGAATCATATCCGATTCCAAAAGGTACAATCCTTATGATGGTACAATCATTCTGTGAAAGTTTGAAGAGAATCCATTGTAAATTGTTGGCTCTAGATTATTAATGAGAATTTTTTATCAAACATTTCTTAAGGCCCCTTTTTCCTGTGTTTCTTGAAGGATCATACCTAATTTCAAAAGGAATAATCCTTATGATAGTACAATCATTCTGTGAAAGTTTGAAGGGACTCAGATGAAAACTATTGACTCCAGAGTGTTAAAGAGTATTTCTTAAAAGATTTTTCTATTAAATTTTCATAAGGCCTCTTTTCCCGTGTTTCCAGATGGATCTGACCAAATTTCCAAAGGAACAATCCTTATGATGGTACAATCATTCTGTGAAAGTTTAAATACAATCTGATGAAAACTGTGGACTCTAGAGTGTTAACAATAATTTTTTTATTAAATTTTAATAAAGGCCCCTTTTCCCCTGTTTCATGACAGATCAGACCCATTTTCGAAAGGAACGATCCTTATGATGGTACAATTATCTGAAAAAGTTTGAAGAGAATCCGATGAAAACTGTGGACTCTATCGTGTAAACGAGGATTTTCAATGGAGCTTTTAATTGAATTTTCATAAGGCCCCTTTTCCCATGTTTCTTGACGGATCACACCCAATTTCGAAAGGAACGATCCTTATGTTGGTACAATCATTCTGTGAAAGTTTGAAGAGATATCCAATGAAGACTGTGGACTCTATCGCGTAAACAAGGATTTTTAATTGAATTTTAATTAAATTTTCATAAGGCCCCTTTTCCCAAGTTTCTTGACGGATCATACCATTTTTCGAAAGGAATGATCCTTATGTTGGTACAATCATTCTGTGAAAGTTTGAAGAGAATCTGATGAAAACCATGGACTCTATCTCGTAAACGAGGATTTTTTAATTAAATTTTCATAAGGCCCCTTTTCCCGTGTTTCTTGACAGATCATACCCATTTTCGAAATGAACGATCCTTATGTTGGTACAATCATTCTGTGAAAGTTTGAAGAGAATCTGATGAGAACTGTGGACTCTATTGCGTAAACGAGGATTTTTTAATTAAATTTTCATAAGGCCCCTTTTCCCGTGTTTCTTGACAGATCATACCCATTTTCGAAAGGAACGATCCTTATGATGGTTCAATCATTCTGTGAAAGTTTGAAGAGAATCCGATGAAAACTGTGGACTTTATCGCGTAAACGAGGATTTTTAATTAAATTTTCATAAGGCCTCTTTTCCCGTGTTTCTTGACGGATCATACCCATTTTCGAAAGGAACGATCCTTATGATGGTACAATCATTCTGTGAAAGTTTGTAGAGAATCCGATGAAAACTGTGGACTATATCGCGTAAACGATGATTTTTTAATTAAGTTTTAATTAGGCCCCTTTTCCCATGTTTCTTGACGGTTCTGACCCAATTTCGAAAGGAACGATCCTTATGATGGTACAATCATTCTGTGAAAGTTTGAAGAGAATCCGATGAAAACTGTGGACTTTATTCCGTAAACAAGGAAAAGTTTAACGGACGGACGCCGGACGGACGGACGCCGGATGGGAAAAAGCCATCGCTATAGCTCTAGTGGCCTTCGGCCAGTAGAGTTAAAAATGTAAAGAAATGGATTGGTACTGTAGACCTTTACAAATCAATTACAATAGCGTCAACATGTTCAGGACCAAGTTTTTGGAGGAAATGGGTTCCTGCAAAACGCTCTGATGGAGAGGAATTTATACTTATCGACAAATCCTGGGTGGCAGTAGACAAGCTTGAAGAAAAAACAGTGACAGAGATACAATTTGTTCGTACTCCTATTGCCAAGATAACTTCTAAAACACTCCAAGATCGGTACAGTAGTGGCTCGAATGGCTGGTAAATGGATTCAGCCCGCCCTGATTGGAGGAGAAATTACTGTAATAGACACTTTTTACAGATTGGCAAATATTGTTGAGAGACAAACACATCCTACGAATATCACGATTGTGTTTATGAGTAATCATTGTTTTCAAATGGGCAGAGAAGAGACGTTACACTCACTAACAGGTTAGTTTGTAAAGGAATTGTTTGCTTTAACACAGATAAAGAAACACTATATCCAAAGTTTGGGAATGACGTATGTCTGCATATGGGAACATGAATTTGTAAAAGATTGCCAATGCAACAGAGTTAAAATGCTTTTTAAAATCTTTGGACATTGTTGAGAGACTTGATCCGTTTGACAGCTTTTTTGGAGGTGGCATGAACGCTAGCCAGCTATACTACAAGGTGAAAAAAGCAAACAAATAAGATACATATACGTCGACTTTACCAGTCTATATCCCTTGGTCAATAAGTACTGCAAATACCCTGTAGCATACCCTACCATAATAACATCAGAGTTAAGGGAGATAGACCACTACTTTGGAATTGTGAAGGTCAAAATTCTATCACAAAGAGGTTTATACCATCCTGTTTTACTGTACAGATCAAATGGAAAACTCTCTTTCCCGCTTTGTAAATCTTGCATTGAAAATGTAAACCAAAAACCGTGTACACAATCAAATGAGGAAAGAGCAATTTCAGATACTTTGAGTACACAAGAGATTAAAGCAGCCCTCCGTTTACTTTACAAAATTTTGAAAATCTATGAGGTATATCACTGAGACAAAACCAAATACAATCCAATTGATGAATAGGTTAGACTCTTTGCCAAATACATCAACACCTTCCTCAAATTCAAACAGGAAGCAAGCGGACCTCCCAACTGGGTAAAGATATGGAAACGTACATTATATTGATGGACAGCAGTAGCATTGAAAAGAACCCAGGACTAAGGGCAATTGTCAATCTTTGTTTAAACAGCTTTTGGGGAAAATTCGGACAACGTCTGAATCCAAGAAACAAGTCAGTTTTTAATGAAAAAGAGGTGGATGAATTTTTCAAGATCTTTACCGATGTAATGAAAGAACCCTATGTACAACTTCCATGTTGTGGCTGCAGTAACCATTCAGTTGGAGTGGGTTTACAAAAAGGACAAACAAACGTGTATTTGGCAAAATTTACAACTTGTTGGGCATGTCTCAAACTGTACAGCGTTTTAGAAAAACTAGGTAGACATGTTTTGTACTACAACACTGACAGCGTCGTATACATAAGTAAAGACGGACAGTATGACCCTCCTCTGGGCGACTATCTTGGGTCAGTTAACAAATGAACTCACCGATGGTTCACATATTGTAGAATTTGTGTCGGGAGGTCCAAAGAACTATCCATATAAAATGAGCAAAAACACAGAATGCTGTGAGGTTATAGGCTTAACCCTAAACTTTGCAAACCATCAGCTCATCAATTTAAAAGCGTAAAAGCTTTAGTCACTACACAAGCAACTACTATTATTAACAAGAAATAAAAATATATAGGAGCAGGGTAAAAAGAATGTTGTACTACAGGAAGAAGATGAAAATGTACCAAAATAATATTATCAACAAGAACTGAATATGTAAAAGCAGTGTAAAAAAAAGTTATATGAAAAGCCGGAGACAAAAATGAATTAAATAGAATTAAGAATGAGAACAAAATATGTATGAGTAAAATGAAAAGAAAGATATATACCAAATGGTAACATAAAAAGAAGAATATTTGAAAATTTTGACACATTTCCCTACGGTTATTAGATTGAAATAAAAAAAAAAGATATTGTCTGTGTGTATTGTACTTGACCTTAAAAAATATCATCCGCGCTGTAACTAAATTGACAACAGGCAATAGCCACCGTTTTGATCTCTGTGTGTACATGGCCAGTGTGTCTTAAATAAGTTTCTCCTGCGCTATGATATGTCTTGGATGAGTTTCTTGTGCCCTATCAATACACTACTAGTGAGTTGCTGAATGCAGAACTTGAAATCGGTGTCCACAATTCTTACTATAATCAGGACTGAGATTGTCAGTGATGAGTTTAAAGGGTTCTTATGCTGAATTGTAAGGCTCTGTTTAATAAGTAGTTTTGACTGTTGAAATAATTCAATATGTAATGGCACTTCCATCTCCACAACTTGCTATTTTTTGTGCATCTGAAAAAAAGACCGTTATTCGTTCCAGTTTTGGCATCATTAGTTCAAACGTCTTCAGTATCATTATAGAAAAGCTGTATGAGCAGTAGGTTCTGTTGCAGCTCTTGATTAGACTATAAAATTGTGTCCAACTAAGCTTTGTAGGGAAAATTGATTCCTGTGTGAGATAAAGGCGTTTGCTGTAAAGACACATCTACTGGACTGAAAATGGTATGGAACCCCTTTGACAGTTTATAGTTTGAATTCAACACACTTCTTTTCAGATCTATATATGCTGAAGACTGTCCCGGTAGATTGAATTCGAGACAGGACATATTTGTTACTTGATTTACACAATCCATTCTCTCAACTGTAATGAAGAATCGGTAGGAGGGGAAACGAATGATGACAGTTCTTCTTGGTGGTAATCTTTGACCATAAGAGTTGTAAATCAGAATTGATAAAGTTGAACTTCTGTTTCTTAGGTGTTTTATAGGTGTTGAATGCGGTATTCATACGTTTTAGTTACCCCTTCGTAATTTTTTTGGCCTGTTCATTTTCTTATTCTATGTCTACTAATTCTAGATTTTCCCTCAGACTTGACCAATCATATAATTTTTCACGTCCAGAATAGCTAGCAGAGGAATACAAAGCAGACAAATACTGTTTCCAGTCAGACATTTATATTTAAAACACATACATAAATAGAAGCATTCTTAAAATATTACAAAAAAGGTAGAGGACAAAGAGTTGGACAATTATCTAAGTCATACAGCTATGAGGACATTTTCTACTATATAATAGTTTGCAGAACGGGTAGCAAAATATTAGATTCTCTAAAAGGTGATGGTGTATGTTGAATAGTATAGGTTCATTTATAAATCAGACACTGGAGAAAACATAATATAGCACTAGGTTGTTCAATCTAAAGGGTCCAAATAACTTAAAGTAACTCCGAGGTGAATTGCAGGAATGACCCCCATCAGTATTTTATGATTGACCCCAAAATATTTCGGACATGTTACATAAGTGACGCCAAAGTACATCACGGAAATGACCCCTCTGTAATTATGTACTTGACCCCTTGCAATTACATCAGTGACCCCTCTGTTTTACATACCTGACCTCTCTGTATAACATAAGTGACTACAACGAGACAGCATTACTATTGATACTCATGTGAACTGTTTGAATCGGGTTTATCATGCCACTTTTTATCAGTATTTCAGTCATATCATGGCAACTGGAGCATCTAACTATGG
This sequence comes from Fragum fragum, assembly GCA_946902895.1. Lineage (NCBI taxonomy): Eukaryota > Metazoa > Mollusca > Bivalvia > Cardiida > Cardiidae > Fragum > Fragum fragum. The sequence continues at coordinate 26,715,412 of OX336366.1, forward strand.
ATTCCTGGTATTTCTCACACTAGTACAGTACAGAACATTGTTAATTTGACAATCTGTTGTAACCGGATTGAATGCTATACGGTACACGATCGTGATTGAATGATTGTGATTGAACGCTGATTGCTTTTTTACTCTGCGCAGATTGAACGCTTTCTTGTTTAGATGCGATTGCACAATCATTGAAAAATTTCTTTCAATCCCTACAACGGTGGAAATCATCTTAAACGAAAACATTGTTGTTATTTTTATTATTCAAATTACCGAAATTTAATGTTAACGAAAATATTTATCACCAAAACTAATATTGCTATGTAAATTATCAGAATGATTGAATGCTGTTGATTGAACGTTTTTGTTTAAGGATTGATTGATCACAGATTGGAAAACCGCGATTGCTACCTGATTGAACGTGATTGAAAGTGATTGCCTGAAATGTGACTGAAATGATTGTCAAATTAACGATGTTCCGTACTGTATTACCACAACACCCTTTTTCCAACCTCAAACTACTCATCCTACTTAGGTTTACGCTTATTTACCCATTGGTGGGGGACAAATGTTGATAAAGATATTTGCTGTGACTGAAGATCAAACCCTGAAGTTCATGATTGAAAGTCCAATTCCCTACCAACTGCCCTATAGCTGCATCCCTCATGTGACAAGTGGCCACAGCTAGGATTTGAACCCTTGACAACTCACAAGTCTTTAATTATCAGCACAACAGAAAAACCTCTAGCAATGTAACCTCTCCTATAGCTGTGATAATTTAGCACTTATTTAACTTGACTGAAGTTGTACAAAAATCAAAATAAGGGCTATGTTAATAGTTTTCAATGATAATTGTTTAACCCTTTCCAACACAATGACACTTTTTGACACTCTGAGGAAAAAAGACTCGGCTTTGGAAAACATTCAGGAAATTTTTTTATTATCCAAATGCTTTCTACTCAAAAAGATAAAAAAAATCCATCAAGAGAAAATTGTTGACTGCAACTTCATTATCCAAATTTGGATCAGTCTAAAAAAAATATCTGGTAATGGGTTAAATGAATCTTGAAGCTCAAAGCTTTTATTTCAAGGAGTAGCATTGTTCAATATATACATTATTTTAGTACATATCATCACCTGGCTTCCAAACTATCATAACTATAGCTTTATTTTGGATGCCTACAATGATAATTAGTTCTTTGTAATTCAGAAAAACATGTCCTACTTAGCTAGGGACAAAAGGAGAAAATCTGTATTTCCACACTACTAATCGTAATTCTGAACATTCAAAGATCCACAAATGCTGTGCCAAAGTAAGCACAATCGATCTTACTTTATCTATCATCAACAGGTTTTGCTTTCCTAAAATACTTCTCAATGACTGATTGACTGATCAGCCTTTCTGGCTTGATGCTTCACCAACTTGAAATATTTGTGTCTAATATTGCCAACACTGATGTTTACTTCTTTATACAATATTTCATGAAAAACATTGATGCTTTTTTTATACTGAAATATTATAGCCGGAAACAAATATTGTGAAATACTAAGAAATTACTTACAAGCAATTTTTGCAATACCTATAGTTTTTATTCCCATTAAGAATAAGGTTTTCATATTTTTTATACAAGTTACTTTTTCCAATACATAGCTGGGATTTTACATCACTGTGATTTTATACATGAGACAACATTGTGGAAAAAGACAAAACTGCTTGTATCAAACAATTTCTCCTTTTCCCACAATATTTTCTACCACACAAGATGGTTTCAAATTTCCATTGTCGTCTGCTCCCTCTTTTAATATGGACACGTCTAAAATTTCAAAAAAACGAGAAAGGGTTAAGACAAAGATTTTGATCTTTATTTTCATAAGCATCAGCAACTTCTTTCAATTTGGACCAGTCTCAGACTTGATCATCATGTAATGGGTTTAAACCAAATATAGATATTAACCAATTACCATACAAGAATGGTTTCTGACACCCTAAAGAAATAAAATTATGGAAAACTGGAATATGGAGAAATTGCTTGTAGCAAGTAATTCCCTATTAGACACTTGTTTACAAATTCCAGCTCAATTTGAAACTTTGTCTGCAAGGTTTTTTTTAATTTGGATCAGTTCAAAGTTTTGCGATAAGACCCAAACCTTGTCAGACCTAGCTGTAAGCCTAATATGGACATTTTCAGTTGAAGTAACAAGAAACTGTTAAGAATGACGACTTGTTAAAGCTGTCTTGTGGAATATCACATTACAATACCACTTAAAAAGGTTTAGAAAGGCCAGAAGGCAGTTATATAGTAATTTTAAACACTGTCTCAACAGGCTCTCTTGACTTTACAATAGATCAAAGAGAGGCTTATCCAAGTGGGCCACTGATAATTATTTCATAAAATCCCCATACTTAATTTCACCTTACCTCATTCCTTCACAACTCAGCATTTTATGCAACTAAAAAAAACTAGAAAAAAATGGGGAAAGGAAGAAATTTCTTGAAACAATTTCTTCATACCCCGCAATGATTGCTACCCAGACAGATATATATTTTTATACTTTCATTTACTTGAAATTGTCTGCATGAACTCTATCAACAATAGACCAGTCTAAACGTTTATCACTATGCTATATCATTATTTAACCCATTTCCACACAATGACCCTTTCTGGCGCCTCTCAAGTAAAACAGTTTGGAAAAAATTAGTGCAAAATGAAGAGATTGCTTGAACTAAGCAAATTCTACATTTTACACAATGTTTTCTACCCAAGTTGAAAAATCTAAAATTTCATTAACTTAAATTTGTTGTCTGCAACTCCTTTCAATTCAGACCAGTCCAAAATGTTGCCGTCTGGTAATGGTTAAGACTAAAAAACAAGAGATACTGTAGCCGTCTAGTCTGAAAATGTCTTGCTGTACAAGCTGGTTTTAAACAGGGTCATATAAAACATTCTACAAGTTTCTGGTTAGAATCTCTGAGGTACAAAATATTTATTTGCAGAGTTTAAATTAGTGTCCAATGAAAACAAGGGGACTGTGTGGTTCTAAAGAGCTCAAATAAGACTCTATTCCATTCAAAACATAGAACTGTCCAAGTTGTTTGGTTTAGGCATTTTAGAACAATGTTGACCATATAACACTTCTTAGTAAATTATTGAAATAAATATTGGATAAGGTAAACAAAGCACCTCCATAATGTAACTTATTTCAAGACAAAATTTTAGATTGGTCCAAATTGACAGGAGCTGCAGATGACAATTCAAAATTCATCAAATTTTAGATATTCTCAACTTTCTGGGTATAAAATATTGTGGAAAATAAAGAAATCACTTGTTACTAGCAATTTCTTCATTTTCCCAAATGGTTTTCCCATTGGGGAGTCAAAAAGCATCACTGTGTGGGAATGGGTTAAAATCTGTAATTCAAAATACCCTAGAACTGAATGTGCACAAGCTACAAAGCCAATGTTACATGTGTCTGGGGGATTATAAATATTTTCCTACTTCATATATGAACAAAACATGCAGTATATCGTATAATATACATTGTTTCTTGTATATGTTAAATCTACATGAAGATCTTGTAAAATAGCATACAAGTCATTAATATTTCTTCATAACTGTAAAAATGTCATAAAGATAACTAACACTACTAGGTGTTTCAAATTCATCCAGACAAATTAAATATGTAATGATGGTAATCCATTTCATTTGTAACAGAAATTACATAAAGGGAGGTAATATGTAAGCTGTGCCCCTAAGGTGACTAAAACATTTTGATTTGTCTTCACTTTTTAGAACCATGCAAAATATCAAGAGGCTTTACCTTCAAGATCCGGGGAAGATTTATATAAATATTCTTTTTTTAATTCAACTTGTTACTTTGGCAACCAGTTTTATGGATTTCAAGGCTGTTTTGATTGAGGAACAACAAAGATATATTCCTCCCAAATTCAGCTCTAATTGATACTTTGTGCTCAGCTGAGCTAAAAACTAGACATTGTTTGCAAAGCGGACTAATACCCTACAACAGCGCATGTCTATATACAAGCCATAACTCCATCAAAAATCAATGGACCATAACCAAAATAGGAGATGCACATGTCTGACTTATATCGAGTGTTTCTGTGAAATTTGTATCAAATCTGTCCAATGGTTGCTGAGAAATTGAGCGGACATGATTTTTCACCAAAGGGCCAAAATTAATGGACCGTAACCAAAATAGAATATGCACATCTCTGCTTGATACTAATTATATCAGTGAAGTTTGACCCAAATCTGTCCAACAGTTGCCCAGGAATTGAGCGGTAACGAAAAAAACTACAGACAGAAAGACCGACTGACCGACAAGCTGACTCCTATATACCCCTCCAAACATAGTTAAGGGGTTAAAATAAGTCTATAGCCAAATTAAGAGCTCACAATAGAAAATTCTCTGACAACAACCATGAGCTATATACTTGCAATAATATTGTATTTGAAACACATTCTATAGATGAGCTGATACTGAACAAGCAAGAGATAATGATATGCAAAATTAAAACAATTGGACATTACCCTTTCTGTTTTTTTAAATTTTAGACTGGTCCAAATTGAAAAAGGTTGCAGACTACAATGATTTGAAATGGAACCATTTGGGGAACAGGAGAAATTGCTTGTCACAAGCAATTTCTTTTTTTCCCATACAGTTTTCTAAAGTAAAAAATCAGTGACGTATAATTCTGGCTTTGAACAGGAAAGGGTTAAAAGCATTACTTTAGTACCACATGTATTACGTTACCTCATCCAAATTTCTTTCTATATTGGACATTCCTTCCATCACTGCTATAACAAATAACTATTTCATTTTATTATCCAATGCTCCATACAATTGGATTTTACCCCCAAATGTTATTCATATTCTATCGAGGCGTTAACAGTGAACATATCAAAACTTTGTCTGCCATAATCCTTAGACAAAAGACATCTGGATTGTTATTCAATTATGTTCAAATTATAAACAAGAGGACCATGATGGTCCAATATTGTGCACCTGAGTATGACGGCTCAAGACTTCATGATATTTACAAAATACCACAGCTCTACGTCAACAGTTTGGGAGAACATTTCTAAAGATTTTCTCCTTTAATCACATGTAAATCAAATATCCCAAGACGTAGGGCTAATTTTTAGAATGGAGTCTTCCTTTGAAGCATATTGGTAGTGGGTCAATAAGGAATGATATATGCCAAATATCAAGGCTCTATGACTTAAAGGTTAGTAGATGATTTTTTTAAGATTTCCTTCTATATTCTGATGTGAAGATGTGAAGATCATACAGCATAGGGCTAATTTTCAGAGTGAAGTCATTCTTTGATGTAATTTGGAAGACGGTTATAAGTATTTTGGTAGTGGGACAATAGTTCATGAAGGCTTTAAGCCTTGATGTTCAGGAGGTGAAGATTTTTTAATTGTTTATATGGATGAAGAGATGGAGGGCTGACATTAACCAATCACAATAGCTCACCTTGAGCATGTTGAGTTCAAAGTTTTAATGACTTTCTAAGATTTCTCCATGACATAGTAGGATCCAATGTTTAACCCTTTCCCATTTTGCACAAATTTAGACCTGTCCAAATGAAATTTCAATGTGGATTAAAATTGAAAAATAACCATTTAGTAGGGTAGAAAATCAAGGTTCCCACAAACTTCATAAAGTAAAATTCCCTGATTTTTTCCAGACTTTTCCCTGACTAAATTTCTTCTAATGAGTGTTTGAAAACAAAACTGACTCATAGGCATTTTTTCTCTCAGTACGAAATGCTTTCTAAAGAGATACAATGACGAACACATCCTTGCCTTTTCTAGAATAAACTGCCATAGCTTTCCTATATTTATTAAAAAATTCTACATATGATTTTGAAATTCCCTGACTTTGGCCATATTTTAAAATTTCCCTGACTAATTTCAAAATTCCCTGACTTTTCCCCGACTTTGATTTTTTTTAAATTTTACCCTTACTTTTCCCTGACTGTGGGACTCTGAAAATATTACAAGCAATTTCTCTTTTTCTACAATGTTTTCTCAATTATAAAATCACAGGGACATAAAAACTAGGGATTGAACAGGAAAGGGTTAAAGAAGATTGGGCTAAAATTGTAGCGGCTAGAGTGCTAAACAAGAGCAGGTCACAGTCATGTGACAAATGCCCCCAAAGGATAGGGTCAAGCATGTGGTACTTTGATTTGATTTGTAAACACAACTACATGCATTTGTGATCTATACGTCTGGGTTTTTAATAAATGAAATTTTAATACATAAAATAATTTCTATATATACAGAATGAAATCGAGAAATGCATTATTGACAGATTTTTCTGAGGTCAAAAGAAGAACAAAGGTCAAGGTCACTGGGTCTAGGTCAAGGTCATGTAAAGTGGTCCACCCAATTAAGCATCTGTCAAAATATGGAAGCAATCCATTGAAGAATAAGAGAGCAAATACAATTAAACCATTCCGGACGCCCCTTTGACCCCCAGATTGTGACCTTGACCTTTGAGATAGGAACCTGAGTCTTTTTTGCAACACGTCGTCTGAAGGTGGTGAATATATGTATGAAAGAAATTAGTACCTGCATGCATGATTATAGAAGTTAAAAAGCAGATAAGGCAAAAAGTCCCCATTTTTTACCTTTGGCCCCCAGATTGTGACCTTGACCTTTGAGATAGGAACCTGGGTATTTTTCGCAACATGTCGTTTGAAAGTGGTGAACATTTGTATGAAAGAAATTTGTACCTGCATGCATGATCATAGAAGTTACAGAGCAGACAGAGCAAAAGTGCCCCTTTTTGACCTTTGACCCAAGATTGTGACCTTTACCTTTGAGATAGGAACCTGGGTAATTTTCGAGACATCTCATCTAAAAGTGGTGAACATTTGTATGAAAGAAATTAGTTCCTGCATGTATGAATATAGAAGTTACAGAATGGACACGGCTAAAAGTCCCCATTTTTTACCTTTGACCCCAGATTGTGACCTTGTCCTTTGAGATAGGAGCCTGAGTCTTTTTTGCGTGACATGTCGTCTGAAGGTGGTGAACATTTGTATGAAAATTTGTACCAGCATGCATGATTATAGAAGTTACAGAGCTGACACAGCAAAAGTCACCATTTTTAACCTTTTACCCCAAGATTGTGACCTTGACCTTTGAGATAGGAACCTGGGTCTTTTTCGAGACACCTCGTCTAAAAGTGGTGAACATTTGTATGAAAGAAATTTGTACCTGCATGCATGATTATAGAAGTTACAGAATGGACACGGCAAAAAGTCCCCAATTTTTACCTTTGACCCCAGATTGTGACCTTGTCCTTTGAGGTAGGAGCCTTAGTCTTTTGCGCGACATGTCGTCTGAAGGTGGTGAACATTTGTATGAAAATTTGTACCTGCATGCATGATTATAGAAGTTACAGAGCTGACACAGCAAAAGTCCCCATTTTTGACCTTTTACCCAAAGATTGTAACCTTGACCTTTGAGATAGGAACCTGGGTCATTTTTGCGACACATCATCTGAAGGTGGTGAATATATGTATGAAAGAAATTAGTACCTGCATGCATGATAATAGAAGTTACAAAGCAGACAAGGCAAAAAGTCCCCATTTTTTACCTTTGGCCCCCAGATTGTGACGTTGACCTTTGAGATAGGAACCTGGGTATTTTTTGCAACATGTCGTCTGAAGGTGGTGAACATTTGTATGAAAGAAATTTATACCTGCATGCATGATTATAGAAGTTACAGAGCAGAAAAGGCAAAAAGTCCCCATTTTTGACCTTTGACCCCCAGATTGTGACCTTGACCCTTGAGATAGGAACCTGGGTCTTTTTCGCAACACAACGTCTGAAGGTGGTGAACATTTGTATGAAAGAAATTAGTTCCTGCATGCATGATTATAGAAGTAACAGAGCAGACATGGCAAATAGTCCCAATTTTTACCTTTGACCCCAGAATGTGACCTTGACCTTTGAGATAGGAACCTGGGTCTTTTTGCAACACAACATCTTAAGGTGGTGAACATTTGTTTGAAAGAAATTTGTACCTGCATGCATCATTAGAGAAGTTACAGAGCGGACACAGCAAAAAGTCCCCATTTTTGACCTTTGACCCCCAGATTTTGACCTTTACTTTTGAGATAGGAACATGGGTCTTTTTCGTGACACGTCCTCTGAAGGTGGTTAACACTTGTATGAAAGAAATTTGTACCTGCGTGCATGATTATAGAAGTTACAGAGCGGACACGGCAAAAAGTGCCAATTTTTTACTTTGAACCTTGATTGTGACCTTGACCTTTGAGATAGGAACCTGGGTCTTTTTGAGACACGTTGTCTGAAGGTGGTGAACATTTGTATGAAAGAAATTTGTACCTGTGTGCATGATTATAGAAGTTACAGAGCGGACACGGCAAAATGTCCTCATTTTGACCTTTGACCCTAGATTTTGACCTTGATCTTTGAGATAGGAACCGGGGTCTTTTTCGCAACACATTGTCTTATAGTGGTGAACTTTTGTGCAAAGTTATATTGAAATCCACTTTTGCATGTAGAAGTTACAGAGTGGACACATAAGTGGAAGGATGGACGGACTGACTGACGGATGGACAGGTCGGATACTATATGCCTCCCTTTGGGGCCATAAAAAAAGTGTCCTTAAGGCACCTTTTCCCATGTTTTCAAACAGAACTTTCCCATTTTCAGTAGAATTCATCCTTGTAACCTACCAAGCATTCTGACAAAGCTCATGAAGATTAAACAGAAATAATTGTGGGCCCTAAAGTTCTTTCAAGGAAATTTTCATTAAGGTCAAAAGACATTCCCATTTTCAATTGGGTTCATCCTTGCACTCAGATAAACATTCTGACCAAGTTTAATGAAGATTTAGCCATAATTGTGGACCCTGGAGTACTGACAAGGAAATTGTCATGTTTTTAATGGAACATTTCCATTTCAGATAGGATTCATCCTTCTGATCTGCATAGCATTCTGACAAAGTTTAAAAAAAGATTTGGCCAAAATAGTGGCCTCTACAGTGCTAATCAGGAAATGGTCATTAAGGCCCTTTTACTGTGTTTTCCAAAAGAACCTTCCGTTTTCAATAGGGTTCAGCCTTGGGACCAGACAGTCTTTCTACCAAGTTTCATGAAGATTTGGCCAAATTTGTGGCCACTAGAGTGCTAGTGAGGAAGATGTTGATATTGGACAACTGACGACTGATATTCAATGTTCACAAAAGCTCACCTTGAGCATGGTGTGCTCAGGTGATCTTAACAAGAGGACCATGATGGTCTTAAATTGCTCACCTGAGGCAACTGCAAATTACAGTACTTTTTGTATAAAAAAGACACAGCTAGAATAAATAAAGCAAATATAAGATTTTGGATGTAGTACAGAACTATCCAGTGATGCTATACAATAAATATGATTACCTATGGCTTTAAAGTTTAATTCATTACCAAACTATCCTTCATTTTGATGCTCTCAAGAAAAATAGGTTTAACAATATGTGTTTGTGAAACACTATACCCCCCAAAAAGGAATTCTTTAGAATCGGGTGATTTTTATTGTTTTTTTTTTTCTTTGTTTTAGGGAAAAGGGTAAAAATTTTGACCTTGACAAAATGACCTTCCCCAGTTGTGCCTTGTTGAGACCTATCTACATACCAAACATTAGCATTGTAACTTAATCAGGGTTGAAGTTATAGGAAAATGTTTAGTTGGCAGGTTAAGTTTTGCAAACAGACAGACAGACAGACGGACAGACAGACAGACAGACAAACGGACACTGGTAAAACAATATGCCCCCAATCTATCGATGTAGGGGGGCATAAAAATACATTGTGAGAAAGGGAGAACTTACTAGTCACAAGCAATTTCTCACAATGTTTTCTACCCTAAAAATTCCTTGTATTAAGATTTCAATCAAACTTTAACCCTTGTCATGCTGAATAAAAATGTGTCTCCAAAAGTGCTTTTTAATCAAAGCACTGAAAGTCTTTATAAAGGATGTGTATTTCTTTTGAAAATTAGTTTTACAAATATGTACTGAGTAAAAAGTACACTGCAACTCCTCTACAATGCTACTCAGCACCTCGCTGACTCCATTACGACGCGGGGTGAGTTTTGCAAACAGACAGACGGACAGACAGACAGACAGACAAATGGACACTGGTAAAACAATATGCCCCCAATCTATCGATGTAGGGGGGCATAAAAATACATTGTGAGAAAGGGAGAACTTACTAGTCACAAGCAATTTCTCACAATGTTTTATACCCTAAAAATTCCTTGTATTAAGGTTTCAATCAAACTTTAACCCTTGTCATGCTGAATAAAAATGTGTCTCCAAAAGTGCTTTTTAATCAAAGCACTGAAAGTCTTTATAAAGGATGTGTATTTCTTTTGAAAATTAGTTTTACAAATATGTACTGAGTAAAAAGTACACTGCAACTCCTCTACAATGCTACCCAGCACCTCGCTGACTCCATTATGACGCGGGGTGAGATTGGCTCCCAAAATGGGGGGGGGGACCATTTTGGGTTGCTGATGCTGAGATATGACGTTAACACACACTGATTTTGCCAACGATTTTTTCATCCCATCTTTGGCCTGATCCAAGAAAAAGGGTTGCAAATAAAAATCGATAATTACCCAAAGCCAGGTAAGTTTTTAATACCTAACAGTGGACGGTTCTTGCAATTAATGCATTATTTCAAAGGTAATTGCTTTGTTTGATTGATGACACGCGTAGTGTTTCAATTTATAAAATCGGTTTGATTGTCTGGTCAAACTGTTTGACATTGAGATGATCAATACCTTAGGTTATTGATATTTTTTAAATCAATAGAGAATAGGCACGCACCTCGATATCCTTCAGTTACTAACTTTGAAGGTGATGCAATTAAAATAACACACTTTGTTTCTCTCTCGGCGTTCTTTATTTTCTTCAGTCCCCGGTAGGACATGCTCTGAAAGTATTGCGCGACCATGAAATTAGACAAATTGACTTGAGCCTACTTTTGATTTCGCTTCATAGTTTGCAGGTACCGGGGCTCATAGAGGATAGTGGGTTCAAGATAAAAATGCAACAATATGCTTCTGAACACAAATTACATGAATTTTAATTGTACATGTCACAAAATCATAAGATTCTCATCGAAACAGGATAGATAATATAAGTAGATTAAAATAAATACCATTATTTTCCTGCTTTTCTTTCAATGATCCGAAAATTTAGTCCCATTCTATATGATCAAACACGACAAATATGAAGTAAAGGTTTTTCGGGTACAGTTTATTTTATTTTGAGGGAGGAAAGGTGATCAAAGGCGCCACGGCAAAATGTTCAGCTATTTATGGGAGAGTTTCCAGAGTGGACACGTGCCAGACGTGTACTCAGTGAGAATTCTTGCTGAATGAATTTTTGACTCGTCATTATGAAACTAGACATTCCGCAGTCTTGGATTTTTTTTCGATTATCATGACCTTCATTTTTATGATTAAAAGTTAGCCACCTCAGTTTAATCCAGTTTTGTACTCGTGCAACTGGTTGGTGTAAATTCCCGATTCGTAAATGACTAGGTTCAGATAGAGTTCTTTGTTGATTTATTGTTACCGTATTTTTAACAATGGTAAGGAAATTAAACCAAGTCCATTACCCCGAAAGAGGTTCGAAGGTCGATCCACGTGACATTTTCTCAACTCTTCAGTAACCCCAGGTGTTCAACAACTAGTCGGTCTCAAAGGAGATGTCATTATGCGAAGTACTATTATCCATTTAGTCTAAGGAAGGAAATATTTACGTTGGTGTAAAATTAAATTCAATTAGATAAATATTGATGACTATCATAATAATAAAACATGTCTCCAGTGAAAATTCTAGCTTCTTAATATTGGGAGACCGAAAGAGAACCACAATTTGTAGACCTGTTGAAATATAAATGCCTTTGAATGACTAAAATTTCCCTTTTTCAAATGCCGCGGCAACCAGAGTTTTGTCAAGGAATTAAATTCTTTTAACAACTTTTGAAGACCTTCATCCAAGGAACATCCCTGCAAAGTTTCAGCTTGATTAGCCTTCTGCCTTAGGAGGAGGAGATTTTTAAAGAAATTGTGGATGGACAGACAGACAGACGGATGGTCGGCGGACAACGACCGATCACAACAGCTCACCTTTGACATTGTGCTCAGGTGAGCTAAAAAGATGGTAAAGAAGGTGTGTTTTGTAAAGAGGTACCTTATTGATTGTTTAGGGTTCTCTTTTGATAGTAAACATATACTTCAATTTACAAGCAAGCCTGTTTTTTGTACTACAAGAGATATTTAAAACAAGAGCTTTGTCCACAGGACACAGATGCCCCCACCGGTAGCTTTGATAATAACAATGGGCAATAACACCAGAATTATGCAAGCAAGAGTTTGCACTGCACTTTTCCTCAATGAGGTCTATCTACCTATGAAGTTTCAAGTTGATAGCTATCATACTTTCAGAGATATGCTCCAGACAAAAAGTAAGTCTTTAAAATAACAAAGGGCAATAATTCCAAAATTATGCAAGCAAGAGTTGTGGTTCTTGTGCACTGCACTTCTCCTCAATGAGGTCTATCCACCTGTGAAGTTTCAAATTGATAGCTATTATACTTTCAGAGATATGCCCCAGACAAAATTTAAGTTTTTGAAATAACAAAGGACAATAACTCCAAAATGATGCAAGCAAGAGTTGTGGTTCTTGTGCACTGCACTTCTTCTCAATGAGGTCTATCCATCTATGAAGTTTCAAGTTGATAGCTATTATACTTTCAGAGATATGCTCCGGACAATTTAGGGACAGACAGAAGGACTAAAGTATGGACGGACAAAGGCAAATCTATATGCCCCCCACACACACATAAAGTGGTGGGGGCATAAAAATACACACAATACCAACACTATTAGAATACCTCAGATTTTCTCAGAGACAGCATAACCAAAAATTAACTAACAACATGGAAGAAAAAATGTTTAATCTTGATCTATCAACTGCATAATTTGACACATTAAAATTTCTGTCATCTTATGCGAGTTAATTAAGAAATTTTCTGAAATTTGCAGTGGAAGTAACACTGCAATGTGATACAAAATCAATCACACTACAGATAAAATGTCAAAAATCAGGGAAATTTGACAAGGAAACATCCTGAATTTCTGTTTTATTTAATCCACCATAAAATATCTCTCGCCTACACAGACTTTAGAAATTATGCAAGAGCTCCATAAAGGCCTGAGATGCTCTGTTTAAACACAATTTATCATACAGCTTCTTGTCAATAAAGTGACAATACAATGATAAAAATGTCAAGATTACCTTGTAAAGGCCTATGATATGATGAAGTTCTGTATGAGGATTTTTTTTTTTCAAAATGATAAAGTTTGTTTGAATAGGGTCTGGCACAGCTATTTACAATTTTCAGTCATATCATGGTGGCTGGAGTACCTAGCAATGAATTCCTTGTATATCTCACAACAGTACATCCTTTCTTAGCCTCAAGCTGCTATCCCACTACCTATTGGTGAGAGACAAATGTTGGAAAGGATGTGTGCAGCTGTCGGGAATCCAACCAATGACAGTCCATAATCGAAGAGACAAACTCTTATTTCCATTGTGGTCCTTACTTATTCCAGATGTTACCATGTGCACTAGAGAGGCAATGGATTCTGAGTGCTACCCCCTTTTGCAGCTGGGTTGACTTGGGCTCTGTCTGTGAAGTGTCCTGACTAAATAAACTACCAATCTCCAATCATATATTTTGTAAAAGTTGACATTTAATTCAATTAAAAACCATGCTAGTTTATTTGGCGAAACAAATACTAATTTCTCTTTCTTGGCCTAAGTAGTGCAGACATTGTGACGTAATAAAGCATCCCAAGTAATTCACAGTGTGTAAAACCTGTTCGGGGGTGGGCTGGGGTGGGGAGTTTTGTGATACTTGTCACCTGTTTGAAACACAAAATTTAGTTGGGTCCTGTGTCTTTCATCTATCAAGAGCAAAATAAGTATCACCCAAAAATTTGTCTTGTAATCAAATCATTAGCATCAAGAGGGTATTTCAATTAAATATATCAATAAGGTCCCACTTTGGAATCAAAAGGGAAGGTCCCTTGGATTGTTCAATCAATCTGTACAAGATTGAAGAGAATTAGAAGAAAAATGCATGTTTTTTGTGTATTAACAATTGAATCTTATAAGGCCTGTTTTGCCATGTTTCTTTTTGCCACGTTGCTAAACAGAACTATCTGTAACCTTAACTTAAAAGGAAATATTTCTTGTGATAGCAAAGTTATTCTGTACAAATTGAAGAGATTCTGGTAAGAACTGAGGACATTATTGTGTTAACAAGTTTATTTCAATACACCCATTCCCACACTATCCCACTTTTTTCACTCCCCTCAAGAAAAAAGCTTACGAAAACAAATAAATTGCTTGTTACATTCATTATCCACAATCTTTTCTACCCCAAAAGACAGAAAAAATTGAAGGGTTACAAGCACTAGTCGCTGTTGGCAGTAACATTTGAGAGAGTCAATAGACCTCGTGCTGGAGATATCACTATTTTTTCTCTGTCAAACCAACCACATGTGGTTCCTGAGCTTTGGAAGATACTACTGAATCAGCTTGCTAAACCCATATCCATGTGCTTGCAATCCATAGAAAATAGTAATCCCTATGAGTTAAATGCAACCAAATTGTAAAGCTGTAGCTGGGGTTCAAGAAATGAAATGGCAGAAGTAGGATTATCATGCTAGAATGCACTTCCAACCTATACTGTTACTAAATTAGACTGGCTGATCTGAATTACATACCCAATAAATAATGATTATCTCCAAAATTGACAACTTAACAAGTTTAATTAGCCCAATGAATAAAAATGAAATGAAAAAATGAAATTACAAGGATTTAGCAAAAAAAACAAGATATGTTTGTGAAACACCATGCCCGCAAAACAGGAATTCTTTAGAAACGGGTGATTTTTATTAATTTTTTTTCTTTGTTTTAGGGAAAAAGGTTAAGATTTTGACCTTAACCTTGATGAAATGACCTTCCCCAGTTGTGCCTTGTTGAGACCTATCTACATACCAAATATTAGCATTGTAACTTAATCAGGGTTGAAGTTATAGGAAAATGTTTAGTTTGCAGACAGACGGACACCGGTAAAACAACATGCCCCCCGATATTATTGATGCGGGGCATAAAAAAACAGAATCTACACCTACATACCTTTTTGCTCTTTGGGACATCCAATTTCAAAAAGCTGGAAAGTTCAGCTGTGATATGCTTTATTATTATTTCTAGTTGTTGGAATCAAATGTTTTTTCGTGTTTTTTTTTCTATTTTTTTTCTAACAATTGAATACTAATATTGGTACTTAGATACTCAGAGATTAAATTAAATACTCTATTATCAAGTACTTTTCCCATCAATTATTCAAAGTAACATTTAGCATAATGGGAAATAGAAAGCAATTTTCATTTTTTACTTGCAATGATTTGCAGAATGGTATTGTCTATAGCATGTAAAATATGGGATTATATGGTAATGGGTTAAAGCTTTTATTATTCAAGGTCATGACTGTACTAAATGACTAAGCTGGAAATATTGCCAAATTATCTGAAAACAGGAAGTTAAATTATTAAAATACTAAATAGCTGGTCGTAAATGAATGTTTTGAAATAATAATAATAATAATTATTATTATTATTATTATAATGTGGTAAATGATGAATCTGCTTGTTTCAAGCAATTTCTTCATTTTCCAATTCCTTCATTTTCCATGATGATTTCTACACAGAAGTTGAAAAATTCTACAATTTCCAAAAATTTAATTTATTGTCTGCTGCAACTTCTTTCAATTTGGACCTGTCTAATATTTTAAACAACAGACAGATTGTTGTGGTTCACTGGCATTGCACAGAAAAAAAAATGGATCTTAATACTTAACCTGTTATCTAACAACAAAAATTTAGACTGGTCCAAAATCAAAGAAGTTACAGGTAAGTTGTTATGATTTCAAATATCTTTGTTTTTTGATGTAGAAAATAATGTAGAAAATGAAGAGATGCTTGTAACAAGCAATTTCAATATTTGCTACATAGTTTTCCTGAACCTTTTTGTGTGTGTGTGGGGGGGGGGGGGAGTTACCGTTACAATACAATTTTTCACCAAGCCTAATATTGCCCTCCAACTAATTCTCAATATTCCAAAATATGAATGCAGACTAAGATTCGGATCATAGGCTGCACTAGAATTGTTGGCATAATCTTCAGCAAGAGATTTTGAGGACATAAATTAATAGTCTTGCAATGTTACTTTACATCTATTAAGGCCTACCCATTCCTGCACAAGCCCTCCTAGAGAAAGAAACTGTGGGAAAATTTCAGGAAAATGAAGAAATTGCTCATATCAAGCAATTTCTTCATTATCCGCATTGTTCCATCAACTTTAAATTGTCATCTGCAGCTACTTTGAATTTGGACTGGTCTAAAATATTGTTGTGTGGGAATGGCTTAATTTACAATACACCAATAATACAAAAAACTGAAGACAGATAAACATTAACCTAAACCTTTTTGCCAGCCCTTTTCTAGCATAACACATTTTTCATATATTTACACATTACCAGACCATAAAGTTTTAGACTGGTCCAAATTGAAAGAACCTGCAGATGAGAATTTCATGTAGATACAATTGTAAAATCTTTGACTCTCTTGATGAAAAACATTGTTGAAAAAGAAGATATTTCTTGTTATGAGCAATTTCTTCATTTTCTGTAAAGTTTTCACTTTTCCTTGAGGGGTGTAGACAGACGTGTGTGGGAATGGATTAAACTACAAAAGATGTAATTTTCAATTCAGCATAAATATAGCAACACCTTAGGATTTAGGATGGTCAATAAAATTTTATGATTTAGTAACACAATAAAAGTTTTTTTTTACCTGCACTGTTTCAAGCACTTCCTTAGTGAAAATTTCCTTTTCTGATTTTTCTGTTTTTACACAACAAAGTTTTCTCATGACTTTTTTCCGAGCGCCTGGCATTTTTGCTTTATACCAGTCCCAAATTGTTTATAAATGAGTGACAATTCCTCTATCAACATGCATTTTACATGTCCTTTAGGTAAATACTAAAAAGTGCAAATTTTATTACTGACCCTTCACATTTATAGACCTTTTTTGTTTTAAGAATCCAAAATAAAATTTAAATTACAATAATAATTGATAAGATTTATAACTGACCAAAACTGAAAGAAATAGTTATTTAAAAAAAGTTTTCATTAAAATTGAGCTTGAATTACCCAATTTTATTTGTACCATTATTGGTCTATGTAATTTTATGCATCAGCACTATTTTTAACCCTAGAAACATGCACAAAATTAAAATATTTCATAAACAAGGAAACATATGATAGCCTATCCTTTATTTGGAATGCTTTGTCAATTCTTTTTATATTTAAGCTGAAAACTATAGAAGTAATACATAGGTGCTATTTTAAAGATTTGCATCAAGTCTATAATTAATTCATTATTTTTTCATTCTAATACAATTTGACAGTAAAATTGTAAATGACCGGCCATAGTTTCATTCATTGAACTTATAAGTCAGTGTGCATAAACTATGAATGACTACACACTGCATGTCATATTTATACAGCAATACTTTGCTATTTGTGTTTTAAAACATTTATAAGGCAGATCAAGCCTAATGTAAACAGAGGCAGGTAAATGTTTAACTAGTGAGAACAAAAATGCAGAATAACTATGGGCTTGGTTATTGATACATTGTACTTGCGTTATTACTGATCACTTGGGGACAAATTACTAAGCTTTTAACCTTTTTTTTTAGGTTATTATATTTTGTCTTTTAGATTTTTTCTCTCAAATGAACCTATTCCCACATGAAAATATTTCAGATTGATCAAACAAGGGCATACCGACAAAGAGCCCTTGTCAGTGAAAAAAACAATGTAATTTTAAATAATTTTGCTAAGTCTAATCAATTTGGACCAGTCTAAAATTTTGCTGTGTGGGAATGGGTTAAGGCATTTATTTGACTAAAATTGAGGTCAAAGTATTGCCATCTGTACAAAATTTCATCGGGACAACTTATTCAAGCTGTAGTTCCAACATTTAGGTCCCCAACCAACCATTTTACTTTTTGCTACATGTTACTGGGCATTACTGGCCAAAGATTTTGCAAAATAATGCAGTTTAATATCAAGTCTAATTTCTTTACCATTGTTAACAAGAGCTGGTCACAGTCATGTAACAAATGCCCCCAAAGGACAGGGTCAAGCACGTGGCACTTTGATTTGTTCTGTAAACACAACCACATGCATTTGTGATCTATACGTCTGGGTTTTTAATAAATGAAATTTTAATACATATAATAATTTCTATAAATACAGAATGAAATCGAAAAATGCATTATGGACTGATTTTTCTGAGGTCAAAAGTAGGTCACTTGGTCAAGGTCATGTAAAGTGGTCCACCCAATTAAGCATCTGCCCAAATATGGAAGCAATCCATTGAAGAATAAGAGAGTAAATACAATTTAACAATTGACGCAATTCAACCATTCTGGTTGCCCCTTTGACCCCAGATTGTGACCTTGACCTTTTAGATAGGAACCTGGGTCTTCTTTCGCCACATGTTGTTACAAGCAATTTCTTCATTTTACACAGTGTTTTCCAAAAGTTTTTTTTTTTTCTTGAGGGACGTCCAAAAAGCATCATTGTGTGGGAATGGGTTAATTAATAGTGGTTCTAGAGTTAAAACCCATTAGCAGATGATAAAATTTTAGATGGACCCCAATTCAAACAAATTGCAGATGGCCATTTTTAGTTGATAAAGGTTTAAAAACCTTCGTCTGTAAAGGTAGAAAGCATTGTGAATAAAGAAGATATTGCTTGTATAATTTCTTAGCGTTTTTTTAATTCATGAAGAGGGTGTAAAATAAGTGGGGTTGTGCGGAATTGGATTTAAGCAAGGAAAGGTTTTAAACAAATTTAATTTGAAGTAAATTAAACAAGTTATCAATCAGATGAGTTTGGTGAACCAGTCCCTCTAAAACCTGTGGTACACCACATTATTGAACTCCAAAATTCAAACTAAAAGTGCACCAATGAGAAAGACATACAATTAACCCATTCCCAAACATTGATGTTTTTTGATGCTTCTGGGAAAAAAACACTTCAGTAAACATCGTGGATTATGAAAAAATTGCTTGTTACAGGCAATTTCTTCATTAAGCACAATGATTTCTACCCCAAAAGGCCAAGATTTCTAAAATCTCATCAACAAACAAGGTGCCAAATTGTCACAAGATTCCCCGTCACACTGCTTAATATTAACTGGGGGGTTGAATAGAACAGAGGTTAGTCTGAATGAATATTTTTTGTCAAAGTATAAAAAACAACAAAGGACAATAACTTAAAATATAAGCTAGGTAGAGTTATGGTTCTTGAACACTGCACTCCCACTTGGTGAGATCTATCCATCCATGAAATTTCATAATTCTAGCTATAATACTTTTAGAGATATACTCCGGACAAGATTCAAGAACGAAAAACAACAAAGGGCAATAACTCAAAAAATAGGTTAGGTAGAGTTACGGTTCTTGTACACTGCACTCCCACTTGGTGAGCTCTATCCATCCATGAAATTTCATGATTCTAGCTATAATACTTTTAGAGATATACTCCGGACAAGATTCAAGAACGAAAAACAACAAAGGGCAATAACTCAAAAAATAGGTTAGGTAGAGTTACGGTTCTTGTACACTGCACTCCCACTTGGTAAGCTCTATCCATCCATGAAATTTCATGATTCTAGCTATTAAACTTTTAGAGATATACTCCAGACAAGATTCAAGTATGAAAAACAATAAAGGGCATTAATAAAAAAAAAAGGCTAGGTAGAGTTATGGTTCTTGTGCACTGCACTCCCCCTTGGTGAGATCTATACACCCATGAAGTTTCATGATTCTAGCTATTATACTTTTAGAGATATACTCCGGACAAGATTCAAGTACGAAAAACAACAAAGGGCAATAACTAAAAAAATAGGCTAGGTAGAGTTATGGTTCTTGTACACTGCACTCCCACTCTGTGAGCTCTATCCATCCATGAAATTTCATGATTCTAGCTATTATACTTTTAAGAGATATACTCCGGACAAGATTCAAGTATGAAAAACAACAAAGGGCAATAACTCAAAAAATAGGCCAGGTAGAGTTATGATTCTTGTGCACTACACTCCCCCTTGGTGTGATCTATACACCCATGAAGTTTCATGATCCTACCTATAATACTTTAAGAGATATACTAGGGACAAGATTCAAATATGAAAAACAACAAAGGGCAATAACTCAAAAAATAGGTCAGGTAGAGTTATGGTTATTGAGCACAGCACTCCTTATTGATGTGAAGAATATAACTGCCAAGTTTAAAGTCAATCGGACTTACGGTGACAGAGTTATGCTCCGGACAACCGGACGCCACAGGTGATCCCATAATACGTCCCGTCTTTGACGGCGTATAAAAATTGTTGTCTAGAACTTCTTTGAATTTTTACTAGTCTAAAATTATGTCATCTGGTAATGGTTTAATATATTATTTTATTGAAAATCACCTGGTTCTCTGAGAAACAAAATATGGCACAGAAAGGCTATTGTTGCAAAATCTTACCTCTTCAAATTCCAACTGTGTTAAAGATGGCATGAAAGAATAAATAATCATTTTAACCCTTGTCATACTGAACCCGGAATATTCCTGTTTTGGCAGGTGGAATAGACAAAGATCAGCCTGCGCATAAGTGCAGTCAGATCTTGTCTACACCTCCTGTTTGTTCCATTTCATCCAGAGTTGTTTAAATAATCAAATTTCAAACAGAATATTTACCCTCATTTAGACCTTCCAGTACTGTCAGTCCTTTGATTTTAAATCAATTCTGTATGGGATTTTAATTCAGCATGACAAGGGTTAAGGTTCAAAACATCTATTGCACTAAATGGAGTATTTAAATCATATATAGATGTATGTTCATATACATCAACCTATTACCGAACCACAAATCTTAGACTTTTTTAAATAAAAAAACAGCAAAAAGACAACATTTAAAGTGCAATTAAATTGAAAATTAACTGCCATATGGGGTAGAAAGCATCATTAGACTAGAATTGTGTCGCAGATATGGATGCCCCCACTTAAGAGCTTGTCACACAACCTTCTGTTGTGACCTTGAACTAGGGAGTATCCAATAGAACTTTATGAAAGACTAGTACTCATCAAGGGGAACAACTGTGTTGAAATCCATCAATTAATATAGAAGATATGCACCAGACAAGAATGAATACCCACACCTACACATACAGCAGAGGTAACTCTAAATGCTCATTGCCATCAAATGGTGGGGGGGGGGGCATAAAAAGGGGAAAATGTTTATAACAAGCAATTTCTCCTTTTCTTGAAAAGTTTTCCAGAGCTTTATATCTTCAGTGCTTAAAAATGCTGGACTAAGTTATAATCGGTTAACCTATTCCCACTTGGTGAAATTCTAGACTTGTCCAAATTAAAAGAAGTTGCAGCGCCAATTTTAACCCTTGTCATGCTGAACCAGGAATATTCTGGTTTTGGCAGGAGATGTAGACAAATGTGCAGTCTGATCTTAGTCTACACTACCTGCCTGTCCATTTAGAGCAAGATTTATTTAAAAGATAAAGTTTCAAAAAGGATATCAACATAAAATTAGTACTTCCAGTCTTTTTAGTCCTTTGATTTTAATGCAATTTCGAAGAGAATTTTCATTCAGCATGACAAGGGTTAAGTTTACGGAATCTTAGAATCTTTTATCTTCGGGGTAATAAGTAATTTCTTCATTATTCACAATGTTCTCCAAAGTTTTTATCTTTAGGGGCATAAAAAACAGAATTGTGAGGGGATGGGTTAAGTCTTTGATAGGCATAAATTGAAGGCAAATGCCTTTTATAATAAGTCTGTTGCTTTGATAATGCATTGATCATAGACCGTCTGTGCAGTTTGAACTTGATTTTTGAAATCTTTGTAAATAATTTTGAGAACATCCTGGCTATCAATACAGTGCCTTTAGGATGTTCATTAAATTTCAGCCGTATCTATCAATAGGACGCACAGTGTAGACTGATCAGACTGCAAACATGCCTAAGCTGATCTGTGTCCTTTCATTAAGTATGTGTGCACTCATTTCCACACAGTCCTATTTTTACAACTCTCAAGAAAAGAATTTAAAAAAAAAACAATTTGGATTATGAAAAAATCACTTGCTACATGTATCTTCTTTGTAATCAAAACAAATTTCTTTGACATTAAAAGTTCTTTCATCTTGTAATTCTTGTCTACAACATCTCTGTATCTGGACAGGTATAAAATTTTGTCATCCAGCTACGGGTCGTTTAACCCATTCCCACTCGACAAAATGTTATACTGGTCCAAAAGATAGGGAGTTGCAGATAACAATTTAAAGTTTATGAAATTTTATATTTTTTCAACTTTCTGAAAAGAAAACATTGTGTAAAATGAATAAATTGCTTGTTCCAAGCAATTTCTTCATTTTTCACAATGTTTTCAAAAGCTGTTATTCCTTGGGTCGTCTAAAGTTGTCACTGTGTGGGAATGGGTTAAAATGGAAAGTGCAAGGTCATTTCTTTTGCTCTACAAATAGTTTTGTTCTTACCCAACATTAGGAACTTGTGAAAGGAGCCAATGGCCACTTGGCATCATTGTTCTTATCTGATTCTAATAAATATATACTGCTCTATGATAAATTTCAGACCTGCAAGTGCTTATTCAATTAACCTATCAGCAAATGGAAATTTTGGAAAATGGAATGGTCCGTATTAAAAAGACCAGCAGATTGTAATTTAAAGTTTGTGAAATTTTAGGTTTTTCAGTTTTTTGGGTAGAAAATATTGTGTAAAATGAAGAAATTGTCTGAAATTTCAATACCTCAGCAATAGGAGTATATTATATTGCATTGTCAAATATCTCTCTTATATCAATACAGTCATCCAAAATTAGGCTTTAACCTGTTACTAGAGGGTCCAATTTTAATGAAATTGCAATCAACAATATTGAATTGCTGAAAACTTTTTAGAACCTTTGCATTTTAGAGTAGAAAACATTGTGGGAAATAAAGAAAAATCTAATTACAAGCAATTTCTTCATTTTCCACAATATTTTCCTAAGACTTCTCCTTGAGGATCATGAAAGGGTGGATTGTGTGAGAAAGGATTGAAAGCTTCATACCTATCCCTTTCATTCATAGATTAGGGCATACACATGCATTGAAGTTTTGTTAGTGTGCTTTGTTCAAGAATTCAATTATTTGGCATAGTGTTCTAGTATCATCTGAATGTAAAGTGTTTTAACTCATTGCCAGACAACAAAATCATCTGAATGTTAAGTGTTTTAACCCATTCCAACTCAATCCCTCCTTTTTACGCCCCTCGAGAAAAAAGCTTGGGAAAACATTGTGGAAAATGAAGAAATTGCTTGTATCAAGCAATTTCTTCATTATCCACAATGTTTTCTTTCCAAAAAGACGGAAAAATACAAAAAAACTTGAACGAAAAAGACTTGAAATAGTCGTCTGCAGCTTCTTTCAATTTGGACCAGTCTAAAATTTTGCTGTGTTGGAATGGGTTAACTCCTTGCCAGACGACAAAATCTTAGACTGGTCAAAAATCAAGATGTTGCAGACAACATTTTTTAGTTTATGAAATATTAAATTTTCTGTCTGTTTAAATAGAAAAAATACTGAATAATGAAGAAATTGCTTGCAACATACAGTTTCTTCATTATCCACAAGGTTTTCCAAAGACTTATTCCTAGGGGGCGTCTTAATGAGTCATTGAATGGGAATGGGTTAACTTTCATAAAGCGTAAGGCAGGGGTGTGGAATTCCCATGCCCGACTTGTCAGACAAGGGCTTTTCTACCTGGGGACAAGTACATTTCTTCAGGCTACTTGTCCGTGGACAAGTAAATATCAGGGCAAATCTTGGAATGGTGCTAAATAGATAGAAGAGATTTATGAGCCTAATGTTTGTATCTAAGGCTAGAATATTGTTTTTAATGAAGAAAATGCTGAGTTTCAGCATTTTCTTCTATAGAAATAATGTTTTCTCAAAATTTATGTTCTTCATCTTTTCAAGGGCAAGTCCATTTTGATCCTAGACAAGTAGAAAATCACATTTAACTTATCCATGGAAAAGTAGAGAAAATCTGTATTTCCACATCCCTGTACAGTAAGATAGTGTGCTAGCCAATCTTTATGGTCATTTTTCCCTTCATTGTGTGTACAAATTGACATGAAAGACATGAAAAGCACTGAAAGGGACATAACCTGTAAACAGCAACATAACAATGAGGCAGTTACCTCTCTTCATAGGCAAGGCTAAGCATTAATTGAAATGATTTATCTTGAAATTCACAAGCCTTGAAAGTGGTTATTTCAGAAGTGTGCAAAATATCTAGTAAAATTTTTCATTTTTCTGCAGACATCTTGAAAGAAGGATGGCAATTAAAAACTACTGCACAATTCATTTTTGACATATGAAATGTGATTGATCCATGATGGGTTTTATCTATTTTTCTAAATATGACCTATTAGGTTAAAGGGACCTTAGACCAAAAAAACAACTATATAATACATTTAGAGCAAAAAGTTTCAACCCTGGTGAGGCTGCACAATCTGACCATGGTGACACTTACCAGGAGGTCCTTATTGACCAACAGGTTACAAATTCATATTTTGTTGACTTCCATATAGTCTCAAAAACATAGTGGTAAAAGGAGAAATTGCTTGCAAGAGGAAATTTTCCTTCAGCCACAACATTTTCTACTCTATTTGGCTCTTAACCCTCGTCATGCTGATCCTGGAATATTCCTGCTTTGGCAGGAGGCATAGACAAAGTTCAGCCTGCACATTATGTGCAGTCTGATCTTAGTCTACATCACCTGTGAGCCTTTTTGAGCCGAATTTGTCCATGAGATCAATTTCCTAAATAAATATTGACTCGGTCAGCCAGACCTACAGTTCAATCAGCCCTTTGATTTGAATGCATTTCTGAACAAGGATTTTATTCAGCATGACAAGGGTTAATTTTCAATATTGATGCACCTTGAATTCTCAACTGCATCTTCACTTTGGACCAGTATGAAATGTTAACACAATGACGCTTTTAAACACCCCTCAATATGAAAAGTCTGGAAAACATTTTGGGAAATGAAGAAATTGCTTGTAACAAGCAATTTCTTCATTTTCCACAATGTTTCCTAGGCAGAAAGTTTGAAAAATCTAAAATTTCATAAATCTTAAATAGTCGTCTGCAACTCCTTTCAATTTCGACCGGTCTAAAATTTTGTTGGGTGGGAATGGGTTAAAGTCTAGTAATTGGATAAACACTACAAGACAAGAAGCCATTGACCTACCACATGGTAACTTGACCTATGGTCATCATCTAAATTGTTTCTCTTGGTCTTCATGGTTTTAATGCGATTCATCCTCATTGATTTATACCCTTGTTTTTCTCAAATATTTGTACACAACCACAGAATCACAGTTTACCACCTGAAAAATACAAAGATAGGGGTTAATCCATTATCAGAAACAAAATATTAGCAGGTCAAAAATCAGAAAAACAGCAGATGAATTTTACAAATCTGTGTTTTTTGGTATTTATACTAAACCTTGGATCTAGTATATGCAGCATCCCATCATACCTAACCTTGATCCAAGAGCTCATGCAGGCGAGCTTCATTTAATGGTGAGGACTAACCGAACTAAGTTGTATGAAAACTTGTAAAGTTAAGATATTGCAGACACAATCTGGATGGACTCTATCTTGGTCTCTGCGTACTGTATACAACTTTATATTGGTGGTGTCCACATTTCGCATTTTTTGTATTTTGACTAATAAGTGATGATTTATTTATGTTATCCTTTCCACAACAAAAACTGTTGGAGACAGATTATGCTCCCAGAATAAGGCCTTGTCACAAAACTGTATGCCATCATTGGACAAAAAACCTCTTATTGATTGCAACTATAGTTTGAGAGTTCAGTTCACAAGAAATTTGGAAATTCGACAAACATTGAAGGAATCTCTTTGGCTTCACAGGCCTGATTCTAGTAAAATTCAATATTATTATATGGTAAAGGGTTAAATATTTTACCTTGACCATCAAAATTATCAATGAAAAATGTCTACATACAAACAAGATCACCACCCAGGGTGCAATGCTCAGCTGCAGGTGCTGGATAATGCAGAAAATCTAAGTCAAAAAAGGGGCATGACCCTTACAAAAACGCTTTTAGAGTTAACCCTCTTAATAGTCTGATTCATTTTAGAGTAGGAAATATACAAAATGTAAAGCTACATGGCATTAAGCCCCCTTTTAGCATGGTAAGGTTCATTGAGTCCAAAATTGAAATAAACATTACCTAGGGCACTTAATAAACAACATTTATGTAAAGTAACAAGCAAATTTGGCAATTGGCAAAGGAGGTATATTTGAAAATTAATGACCTTGACAATTTGACCTTGACCAATGACCTTGATTTTGGTATCTGCTAAAAAGTATTGTCACAAGTAATTAACATTTGGAATATGAAGGCTGTATCACTTACCATTTTAAAAATATGGAAAATGTAATAGTTAATTTTTTGAAATTTTGACCTTCAGAAATGACCTTTACCTCAGCCAATGACCTTGAACATAGTACCAACAGAAAGGTCTTGTCATAAGCAATGCACATGGAAAATATGAAGGCTATATTTCTTAATATTGTATACTTATGGGCGATGCTAAGTTAATTTTTTTCAAAATTCTGACCTTGAAAAATGACCCTGACAGATGACCTTGAACCTAATACCAACAAAAAGGTCATGTCATTAGTAATGCACATGTGAAATATGAAGGCTATATTACTTAATATTGTAAATTTATGGACAATGTTATAGTTAAGTTTTCCAAATTTTGACCTTGAGAAATGACCTTGACCTTGACAGATGACTTTGAACTTAATACCAACAGAAAGGTCATGACATAAGCAATGCACATGTGAAATATGAAGTCTATATCACTTACCATTGTAAACATTGTAAATTATGAAATTTTGATGTTGAGAAATGACCTTGTCCTAAACAGATGACCTTGACCTTAGTACCAACATATAGGGTTTGTCAAAAACAATGCACATATTAAATATGAAGACTAAATCTCTTATTTATCAAAAGTTATGGCCAATGTAAGTTTGTTGCAGAGAAATGGAGAGCTAACGTAAAGCTATCAAATATTAAGCCCCCTTTTTCCATGAAACATCTTATTTCTGCAAATTTCAAATAGTTTATGGTCAAGGGCATCTGATCTGTTACTCATATAAGAAATTTCATTATATTCTGACCATTAGACTAGGAGAAATTTGAGAAAACTATATTTTACTGTAGGTCCCCCTTTTCTGTGACGAGGCCTCAAATCCAAAAACCGGGAAATATACATCGGCATTATATCATAGGGAGTTTACATGGTAAGTGTCATTTGATTTGGTCTAAGGGTTATGGAGAAATCGCTCTGGACTGACAGACGGATGGACGAATGGACAGACAGACGAAGTGGCGGCAATATGCACTCCCTTCCGGGAACATAAAAGTTAATTGTCTTTGTTAGTTTCTGGAGGGCTTATGGAGACAAACATTCTAACATTCTAGGTTTCATGAAATTTGAGTCAAAAAGCATTTTTGTTAGTTTGGAAACTTAAATACAGTAGAACCTCGTTAATTCGAACGTCACTGGTTCGTAGGTATGTGTTAGTTCGTATACTTTATATAGTCCCGATCTTTGTCCTTCTTTATCTTTGTTAGAAAACTCTGTCTAATTCGAACCTCAGTGGTTCGTAGTTCGTAGGCCATTTCAAGTCCCGAGAGTATGCTTATAGCACAAACTCCTTTGTTTAATTCGAAGGTGTGATAAACTAACTGTCTCCAATCACCACCTACCTTGATTTTCTCACCTGCTGATCTATATGACAATTGTGTGTTATTATGTACCTTTAGTTAAAAGGGGCTGTTTGGTTTGTCAGGTGGGTAATTAATCGAATAAAGATTCCCGTAATTATCGCCGAAAATTTACTTTAAATTGACGCAAACCCATTAATATCAGTGCTAATGGTCACTTAGAAATTCTAGCACTTTACTTTATTCTGCGATTGCTTTCTTCACAATCGTCGGTCCTTCATTTTATGATTTTATGATAGAATACTTTGAGTGATTTGGTCCAATGTATTGGAAAGGGAAATCACCCAGATAGAGTCTACCATTTGATACAAACACTGTGTTTAAAAAATGCCAAAAATTAACAGAGATAAAAGCATAAGAAATATGGGACGAATAATTTTTAATTTATGTTTTCCTAAATTAATATCTGCATGTCTTGTTTAGAAAAAATTGCCAATTTAGAAACAATTCCTAAATTGAGGACAGAACAAGACCATGTCAGATTCTGTGTATCTCAAACAGCCGACCTCTTGTCCTCCGTTTTGTTCGTACTACGCTTAATTCGTATAAATTTCCCCGGTCCCTTGCGCTACGAACTACTGGGGTTTTACTGTATCTGAACTATAGCTTTTTAAAGCTGCAGTTATAATGTATGACCTTGACCAAATAACAAGATAATTTGTTTGTTACCTCAGTCAAACTGCCATGTCAGAGATTAGTGGATGTTATCAGTGATCAATCAATTTCTTGTGACATTGATAAGCGTTCCCCCGCCCCTCCCCCTCCCTATCCTTAACGGTATCAAATTTTCAATTCATGTATTCCAATGATTGTGCACCAAGAAAAGAATCAGATCAGCATGGGCATCCCCACAGTCTGATCATGATCAAAGTTTTCACTATTCAGTCTGTAGACAGGTACCGATTCCAAGTTTCTTCAGCCTACGAGAAAATATTCTTAACCCTTGTAATGCTGTAAAAATTACCTTGCTGAAATGCTGTCAAATCAAAGGGCTGAAAGCACTGATAGAACTTGTTATTCAAAAATCAATATTTCTTTTAGAAATCAACTTTATAAACAACTCTGGCAGGAAAAGTACAAGCAGGAGGTGTAGACTAAGATCAGCCTGCACATAAGTGCAGTCTGATCTTAGTCAAAATCTCCTGCCAAAACCGGAATATTCCGGGATCAGCATGACAAGGGTTAATATCCTATTTTGCTGTCCAGGCTGCTCAGTGCCCATGCTTCAAGCCCATGTGATTATGTTGAAAAGCCCATGCACAGTTATTATAATCTGCATCTTCTATCAAACTTGACTGGTCTGAAACTCTATGGCCTGGTCATAAGTTAAGCCATTAACACACAATCCAGCTTTTTCAAGACCCTCAATAAAACATCTAAGAACTGCATTGTGGAAAATGAAGAAATTGCTTGTACCAAGTAATTTCATAGATCTCAACGATGTTTTCTACACTAATAGACAAAGATTTTCTAAATTTCACCAAACTAAACATGTCATCTGTAATTTCTATCAAATTGGACCAGTCTTAAATTTTGTTGTCTTGTACATAGTATGAAGAGGAAGGTTTAACTCATTCCAACACAATGACGCTTTTAGACACCCTCAAAGAAAAAAGTTTTTAAAAGAAGAAATTTCTTCATTATTCATTATGTTTTCTTACCCAAAAGTGAAAAAAAACCCAAGAGGGCCAAAATGGCCCTAAATCACTCACCTGACTAATTTAGTTTTGAGTAGAGTCACCCAAGGTCCATTTATGCCAAGTTTGGTTGAACTTGGCCTGGTGGTTACTGAGGAAATGATGTTTAAAGATTTCAAAGTCAAAAACTGCCACACCCATATTTGGGCTTAAATCAAAATTTCGCATACAACTTCTAAAAAGGGTCACCCATGGAATATTCATGCCAAGTTTGGTTGAACTCGGCCCAAAGGTTACCGAGAAGATGTTTAAAGATTTCAAAGTCAAACACAGCCCTGCCCTGCCACACCCATATTTGGTGATCAATCAAATTTAAGTGAACAACTTTTGAGAAGGGTCACCCAAGGAACATTCATGCCAAGTTTGGTTGAATTCGGCCCAGTGTTTACTGAGGAATAGATGTTTTAAAGAACTGTTGACAACTTACCACGCATGACAAACAACAGGTGATCACAAAAGCTCACCTTGAGCACATTGTGCTGAGGAGAGCAGAAAATCCAAAATTTCATAAGCTTTAAATTGTCTTTTTCAACTCCATTCAATTTTTACCAGTCTAAAATTTTACCGTCTGGTAAAGGGTTAAAGAAAAGCCCTCAGGTTCCAACAATATCTCCATATCTGACAAGCTTAAACTAACAAATTAATTATATTTGCCTACTTGAAACTGAATATAAACAAATCTGCCTTCCCTTTCATCTTTAATACACATTCCTAACATATAAACCAGAAAATGGTTAACCCTTGTCTTGCTGAATAAAATACTTTTTACCTATTACCAGAAAAGTAAATTTGGGACTGGTCCAGTTGCAGATAACAATTTCAAATTAATAAAATTTTAGAAATCTTTGTCTTTTGGGTTAGAAAACATAGTGGATAATGAAGAAAATGCTTGTCACAAGAAATCTCATCACTATCTACAATGTTTTCCATATTGTTTTTCATGGGGGACATCATGGGATGTCATGGGTTCGATCCCCAGCAGCAGCACATATTCTTTCCGACATTTGTAACATTATCTATGTAACAAGCAATTTCTTCATTTCTCACAATTTTTTCTACTAAGAAATTTGAAAAAAAAACTAAAATATCATCAAATTAAAATTGCTGTCTGCAATTCCTTTCAATTTGGATTGGTCTAAAATTTTGACATTAGGTAATGGATTACGCTAAAAATATTTCTTGGTGACCAAAACGGCAAATACAGTTTAACCAAGCTGCAGTTATATAGTTTATATATGTCAAGGTAGCCAACTACGAATTCATCTTTTGTTTTATGGTGTGCAAAACAAGAGTACAGCATCCCAATGCCATTATTCTGGCCAAGATGCAGTAAGATTGGATCCTATTTTCCATGTTTTTCAATAGAACCTTTCTATTTCGATGGGGTCAATCCTTATAGAATAACAATTATTCTGACCTAGTTTCATCAAGAATGGGCTGAAATTGTTGCCTTAAGAGTGTAAACAAAGAAATAGTCAATAAGGCCCCTTATCTCATGTTTTACAACAGAAAAGGTTAATCTGGGTCATCATGATCATACAAATATTCTGACCAAATATCAAGAGAGAGCAAAAATTTTAGCCTTTAGAGTGTAAACTAGAAATTATCAATATATTTTCACGTTTTGGAATGGAACTTTCCAATTTCAATTTGGTCCAAATATAATTATGACTAAGTTTCATCAGGATTGGGCCAGAATTGTGGGCCCTAGAGCGTCAACAAATTGTTGCCATTGGATGGTGGAGTTTTGACTTTAAGGTTGCAACAATTAGATTTTGTTTGTCATCTATAGCCACAATATCCAGCTCTTTACATCCCCTTACTAGTAACAAGCAATTTCTTCATAATCCTCAATGATTTTTTTTTATCAAAATAGTCAGAAAAATTGAAAATTCTATCAACTATTGATTATCATCTGCAGCTTCTTTGAATTTGGACCAGTCTAAAATTTGATCATCTGGGTTTATTTGTTAAACAGGTGAGACAAGCAGACAAGTACTTGATATCTTCAGGTAATATAAACAATTTACTTTATGTTCATTTGGATACTTAAAGTTGCTGAGATAAAAGCATCTTCACTTAACTGTAAAGGAAGCATAATAGACAAAGAATGTAACAGTCCTTGAAAACCTGAACAATACATGAATGTTGCATTATTTATTTCATAATTGAATTCTTTTCTGCTGACCAAACAAGGAATACAATTAGCGTATTTGTTTCTTTATCAATTATTTTCAAATACAAACAAGAGCTTAGCAGAGCGGCGCATATAAGCCCAAAGGGGCTTGTCAGTAGCCTTGGCTTGTCAGTAACCTAAGCTTGAATGATAGCTAATGATTTTTGTCAAAAGAAAGATCTTTGATTTGAATGATTTTAATTTGAATACAATTGACATAAAAAAATGACCTTGACCAATGACCTTGTTAACAAGTTTCAACAGAAAGCACTCACCACAAGCAATAAATGACCTTGAACAACTGATCTTGACAAAAAAAAACTATTACAATGGTTCAGTTCAGGTTTTTCAGAGTTAAAAATGACCTTGACATTTGAATTCAATCAATTCAAGGGCAGATAATTCAAGAAAGACCTGAGCTTTTTGAATTTCTGAAGTCTTATGCTCAACTAAATATCAGAGATACATTGTGGCAAGATTCAGCTCAATCCAATAGAATTTGTAGGAGGATTTGTGCACACACACAAAAAACAAGAGGACCATGATGGTCCTAAATCGCTCACCTGAGGCATCTGCAAATTACAGTACTTTTTGAATAAAAAAGACACAACTTGAGCAAAATAAATAAAACAAATATAAGATTTTGGGTTTTGTACAAAACAATCCAGTAATGCTTTACTATAAAAATGAATGCCTTTGGCTTTATAGTTTAATCCATTACCAAACTATCCCAGAATTTGTCACCCTCAGGGAAAATAGGTTTAAAAAAGCATTGTGAGAAAGGGAGTGACAAGCAATTTCTCCATTTCTATTTAAGAAGAATTCTTTCAATGCGATTTATGCAATTTTCCACCCCAGGAGCAGACGTTTTTTATCCTTAGAGCATATTTTCCTGTAACATAGTACAAAATTATTTAGTCATGCTACATACCAAATATGAATGCCCTTCACCTTATATTTCAGAAGGAGAAGACTTTTGAAGTTGCTCTATTTGGGTGTTTTCCAAAATTTTGGACCTCTGGGGCAGTACCATGTTTTATCCCAGTGTCAAGATTTTAACCCATTCCAACACAGCAAAATTTTAGACTGGTCCAAATTGAAAGAAGCTGCAGACGACAATTTCAAGTTGATGGAATTTTGAATTTTTCCGTCTTTTTGGATAGAAAACATTGTGGATAATGAAGAAATTGCTTGATACAAGCAATTTCTTCATTGTCCACAATGTTTTCCAAAGTTTTTTTCTTGAGGGGCGTAAAAAGGAGGGATTGAGTTGGAATGGGTTAACTAACATAGTAGAGAACCATCTGGTTATGCTGTATATCAAATATGAATGCCTCAGACTTTGTAGATTGGGAGGAGAAGACTGTTGAACATGGTCTAATTGAGCATTTTTACGAACTTAAGCACCCCTTGGTGTTTTTTAACCTACAGGCATTATTAGATCAAAATTGATAGATAACAGCCATGCTATGCTACACTCAAAATATAAATGCCCTCCACCTTAAAATGAAGAATTTTTTTTAACATACCCAAATTTTGCCTTTTCCCCATTTTTTTTTACCCCTAGTGCAGGACCGTTTTTGACCCTTGGAGGACAACTTTTAGTGATATAGTACAAAACCATCTAGTTATGCTACAAAAAAAAAATGAATATCCTAGACCTTATAGTTTAAGAGAAGTTTTTTGAAATTGCTCTTATTAAGCATTTTTCCAAACTTCCAACCTCATGGGCGGGACATTTTTGACACCAGAGATTAAATATTTAAAAACTTGGTAGAGAACCAAATGATTAAGCTCTATACAAAATATAAAGGCCTTTGGCCTTGCTGTCTATTGAAAAAACAAAAAAAAAGATTTACTAAAATTTCCCATTTTCATATGCCGCAATTACAAGAGTTTTTAACAGAATGAAATTCTTTTAACAACTTTTGAGGAGCTTCACCTAATGATCATCCCTGCAAAGTTTCAGCTTGATTGGCCTACTGCTTTAGGAGGAGAAGATTTTTAAAGATACTCAAAGAATTACTAAAGATTCCCATTTTCAAATGCCGGGGTAACCAGAGTTTTTGACGGAATTAAATTCTTTAACCAACTTTTGTAGAACTTCACCCAAGAAACATCCCTGCAAAGTTTCAGCTTGATTGGCCAACTGTTTTAGGAAGAGAAAATTTCTAAAGAAATTGTGGACGGACGGACAGACGGACAACGACCAATCACAATAGCTCACCTCGCACTTTGTGCTCAGGTGAGCTAAAAACCCTGTAATTTTAAGCTATATTGTTAAGTAAAGGGCAGATAATTCATGAACAACTTGAAATATCAAACAAATTTTAGTCCTAAGCACAACAAGACATCATACAGAGTCACTGTGGCAAGTTTCAATTCATTTCCATATCAAAACCCATTCTAACAAGCAATTTCTTCATTATATCCTCAGTGTTTTCCAAATTTATTTTTTTGAGCAACGTCAAAAGGAGGGACAGTGTGGGAAAGGGTTTATTAATCCTACCACAGTGACACTTGCCAGAGATGATGGCCACCCTTACTTGAGTTCACACACATCCCAGTTATGAGTGCAGCTTACTGTATTAACATATTCCCCCACAAGGAAACATTCGACAAGGCCAAATTCAAAGAAGTTGCTGACGACAATTTTAAGTTGATGGAATCTTTAAATATTTATCTCTTGGGTATAGAAAACATTGTGGATAATGAAGAAATTGCTTTTGACAAGCAATTTCTTCATTTTCCCCAATGTTTTCTACAACTTTTTTGGGGAGCGTCAAATGGCGTCACTGTGTGGGAATAGGTTAACTAATTACCATGCAATCTTGCATTTAGATGTGATGAATAAAAGCAATATCTCTTGCTCACAATGTTACTTATCTTAATTACAGGACAAGTCTAAAATTTTGTAGTCTGATAATCAGGGTTAACCCATTCCAATACAATCACCTCCCAGAAAAAAAGCCTTGGAAAACATTGTGTAAAATGGAGAAATGTCTTGTTACAAGAAATTTTTTCATAACCCACAATATTTTTTATCAAAAAAGGAAATATTTGTAAAGTTTCATCAACTAAAAAAAACAATGTCATCTGCAACTTCTTTGAATTTAGACCAGTCTAATATGTTGTTGTCTGATATTGGGTTAAGTCAAGGTAAAATGTACATGTCAGTTAGGTGACAGGTAAATGACAGATTTATCCCCATTTATTGTTCTGTCATGATGTTGATATTAGTACTTTATGACATAAAGGTCATTCAGATCAGAGTTAGATGACAGAAACCAGTAATTTGTAACCATTTTTTATTGATCAAAATTACTCAATAAATATTGTCTAATTTATAGGAGTGTTTCCTTAATATTACTCAATAAATCACAGCATCTTTTAAAGAGTCCAAAACAGTCTCATAATTTGTGAATTAATCTTAAACTAGAATTGTCACAAAGTGGGCCCATACCCCAACCAGTGCAATGTCACTGAAATAGCACATTTGACATTTGACCAACATTAGCCAAGAAGTTCAATTGTGACCTTGACCTTTTACCTCCATGACCCAAAAACAATAGGGTAAATGCTTGGGTCACAGTAAACTTGTGTATACAGTTTCAAGGCTGTACGTCAAATTGCTTATGAGTAAGAGCAAAGAAATGGTTTTGAACTAAATGTCAAATGTCACTATGACCGTTGACCTACATGACGAAAAATGAAAGGACACTTCTTTAGGTCTATGACAACAATTGTGCGAAGTTTGAAGGTTGTAGGTCAATTTTCAAAGCATGTAAACGGCTTTCAACCTTAGTTCAATTGTGGACTTGACCTTTGGCCTAAGCCACCTAAAATTGATAGGGCACTTCCTTGGGTCATATAGCAATATAGTCCTGTCATAAAATGTTCAAAATTAACAGGGTAAAGGGTTCGAGAAAAACAGACAGACAAGGTGGTTGCTATATACTTGCCCTACTCCAAACATGCTTAATTTAAAAATTTGACCTAGAGCTGTGACCTTGACCTTGGATCTATCTGAAAATTTGTTTCAAACAGCACATCAACTCATGATGGAAAACAATTGTGCAAAGTAATTTTGAAGTCTATCCACAACTTAACTCTTGTCATGCTGAACCCCGAATATTCCTGTTTTGGCAGGAGGTATAGACAAAGATCAGCCTGCACATAAGTGCAGTCTGATTTTGGTCTACACCTCCTGTTTGTCCCCTTTAAGCCAGAGTTGTTTTAATAATCAAATTTAGAAAGAAATATTGACAATCATTAAGACTTTCCAGTGTTGTCAGGCCTTTGATTTTGAAGCAAATCTGTATAGGATTTGAATTCAGCATGACAAGGGTTAAGGAGGTATGCTCCCAACGTGCTTAATTTTAACATTTGACCTTGAGCTGTGACCTTGACATTCCAACTATCTGAATATATCTTTCAAATGGTACATCTACTCATGATAGAGAATAGAGTACCAAGTTATATTGAAATCCATCCATAATTGAAGTACCTATGCTCTGGACATGCTAGATTTTAATGTTTGACCTTGAACTTTGTCCTTGACCTTAGAGCTTTAAAAAAAACGGAAATAAGCATGATATCATAGGGTATTCACATATACAGTTTCATCCAAGGGTTGTGGAGAAATTGCAGCAGACAGACTGAATGTCAGACAACTGAAACAAGGTGCCAAATTGTCACAAGATACGCCCATCACACTGCTTAATATTAACTGGGGGTTTGAATAGAACTGAGGTTATTTTGAATGAATATTTTTTGTCAAACAAAGTATGAAAAACAACAAAGGACAATAACTCAAAATATATGCTAGGTAGAGTTATGATTCTTGTACACTGCACTCCCACTTGCTGACCTCTATCCATCCATGAAATTTCATGATTCTAGCTATTATACTTTTAGAGATACACTCCGGACAAGATTCAAGTATGAAAAACAACAAAGGGCAATAACTCAAAAAATTGGCCAGGTAGAGTTATGGTTCTTGTACACTGCACTCCCACTTGGTGAGCTCTATCCATCCATGAAATTTGATGATTCTAGCTATAATACTTTAAGAGATATACTCCGGACAAGATTCAAGTATGAAAAACAACAAAGGGCAATAACTCAAAAAATAGGCTAGGTAGAGTTATGGTTCTTGTGCATTGCACTCCCTCTTGGTGAGATCTAAACACCCATGAATTTTCATGATTCTAGCTATTATACTTTTAGAGATATACTCCGGACAAGATTCAAGTATGAAAAACAACAAAGGGCAATAACTCAAAGAATAGGCCAGGTAGAGTTATGGTTCTTGTGCACTTCACTCCCCCTTGGTGAGATCTATACACCCATGAAATTTCATGATTCTAGCTATTATACTTTAAGAGATATACTCCGGACAAGATTCAAGTATGAAAAACAACAAAGGGCAATAATTAAAAAAATAGGCCAGGTAGAGTTACGGTTCTTGTGCACTGCACTCCCCCATGGTCAGATCTATACACCCATGAAGTTTCATGATCCTAGCTATAATACTTTTAGAGATATACTCCGGACAAGATTCAAGTATGAAAAACAACAAAGGGCAATTACTCAAAAAATAGGCCAGGTAGAGTTATGGTTATTGCGCACTACACTCCGTATTGATAAGAAGAATATAACTGCCAAGTTTAAAGTCAATCGGACTTAGGATGACAGAGTTATGCTCCGGACAAAGAAGTGGACATCGCCCGGACGCCCGGACACCACGGGTGATCCCATAATACGTCCCTTCTTCGACGGGCGTATAAAAATGAAGCGTTAGCTACATGCTTGCCCTTCGGGGAACATAAAAATATGTGTGGCTAATCTTTGTCTTCTCTTGCCATTACAGAAAGATTCCAGGTTCAGCATAACATGGGTTAAAAACTTTCACTTACTTCTCATTGTCAGATTTGTTCAAAAAGTGAAAAATATATGGCTGTGGGTACAACATATCCTGAAAAGTATAATTAGTTAGAAGAAGAACTTTTTATTTGCATTCTCTTGCAGAGCAAAAAATCATAAAATATGATTTATGACATTGCCTTGTAATTACGGAAGATAATGAACTCATGGTTATATGCAGCTTATGTAATACTTCATTATTCAATTTATTTTCTTTTATACCGGGTAGATGCTTTCAGTAATTTTGGGAAGTCTATCAGGTGCAATCATCAACATCAAATGCAACATACCTAACTAAAATGAGCAATCTTGTCTCAAAGACAATGATATGGTTATGAAAAACTGTTAATGAGAATGAACTTGGTTTTAACAAATACCATATTTCTTGCAATAAACACTGGGCTGGTAGCAATCCAAATGGAGCTTTTAATTTGAACCTTTGTTTTTCTTAAACATTTCCCACACAATCCCTCCTTAATGCCACTCAAGAAAAAGCTTTGGAAAACATTGTGGAGAATGAAGAAATTACTTGTATCATTATCCACAATCATTTCTTTCCATTCTTTCCAAAAAGTAAAAAAATATAAAGTTCCATCTTGAAATTGTCATCTGTAGCTTCTTTCATTTTCAATGGACCAGTCTTAAATTTTATTGTGTGTTGATTGATTAAAGATGAATCTGGAAGTTTAATCCACTTTCACTCAATCCAGCTTTTTTACGGTCATCAATGGAAATGCTTTGGAAAATATTCAATTTCTTCATTATTTACAATGTCTTCCCTAAAACACAAAGATTTTTAAAAATTCATCAACCTAAAATTTTTGTCTGCAACTTCTTCCAATTTGGACAAGTCTACAGTTTAGTGTTTTTTGGGGGGTTTGTAGTTGGTTAACATTTCTCCTAAATTTCTGTCTAAGAAACATTTTCACTAAACATCCATTTACTGATACCAATTGATCCAGCATTTTTTGAGTGCTAGAGAAAATAAGAATTGATAAATAAGAGAAAAGGAAATTGGTTGTAATCATCAGTTTCTCCTTTTCACATAATATTTTCAGCTCTTCATGTGGAATTTACAAGCATGCTCTTTAATATCATTTGAAACCTCTACAGCCAGAAATTTATTGTTGGAAATGTGTTAAAAGAATGTTTACTTGAATTAAATTAGCAGAAAAACGTGGTAAATGTGGTGCTACTACATATGTTACAGTATTAGGGGGGAGAAATCATTACCAGAAATACAATACTCAGGCATCTCTTGGTAGAGGAACATTACCTGTACAACAAAAATTGATGAGGGAAATCCCTATGAATTTAATCCTAAAAGGATATTTATCCTCAGATCAGTTGAAATGTCAAAAGGGCAACAAAGCAGAAAGTCATTGTGCTCTAATCTACTTTCAGCAGATTAAATTAAGCATACTTAAGACCATTTTCTCAATCGTCCACCATAGTCCAGCCTGCAAGTCAGACAACCTTCTCACAGGTGGTAAGGTTAACTCATTACCTGATGACAAAATTTTAGACAGGTCTAATTCGAAAGAAGATGAAGACAATAATTTAAAGTTGATGAAATTTTAGACTTTTTCAACTTTTGATAGAAAAAATTGTGTAAGATGAACTACGACCATGACTGCTCTTAACCCATTCCAACTCAATCCCTCCTTTTTACGCCCTTCAAGAAAAAAGCTTTGGAAAACATTGTGGAAAATGAAGAAATTGCTTGGAGCAAGCAATTTCTTCATTATCCACAATGTTTTTGTATCCAAAAAGATGAAAAAATTTAATATTCCATCAACTTGAAATTGTCGTCTGCAGCTTCTTTCAATTTGGACTAGTCTAAAATTTTGCTGTGTTGGAATGGGTTAAAGAATGGGTATGAAGAGGCAACAAGATTAATCAATGGCTCAAAAATAGTGTACATATGATATAGTTTTTAACAGTAAGCTGCATGTCTTTACCCATTACCAGATAGCAAAATCTTAGACTGGTCCAAATTCAAAAGAGTTGCAGACAAACAATAGAAAGTTTGTGAACTTTCACTGTAGGAAAAATTGTGAGAAATGAAGAAATTGCTCTTTGCAATCAATTTCTTCATTTTAGACAATGTTTTCCAACCCATTTTTCTTTAGATGCGTTGAAAGGCGTCACTACGTGGGAATGGGTCAATTGGTTCACAAAAAGCTAATATTACAAGTGACCTATCACACATGCCACTAGATTCCTAAGCACAAGCATTGATAAAATTGGTAATAATGTTCTTACCACTTCTGAAAATGATCATTATTCCAAAACAAGTGCAAATCATTTTTAGACAGGGAAATAAATCAACACAAAAAGCCACACTTCAAGTATAGAGGATGTACACATTCTGTGGTCAGGTATTTTGGGTTGAATTGACAGGACCTCCCTTGTCAGAAGATTGATGGAGTATCATTGATAAAACTGACCTCAATTGCTTGACCACTGAACCATTAAATATCCAACATTCCTCCTGGGCATCAAATTATTGTTTGTGCTCAGATAAGCATCCTTCAATAATAATTACACTTCATAACATTTACACAATTCTATTGTAATTGTTTTGATTCATAATCCTCCTGAATATTTTTTTTATTTCTCATGAAAATACATTTCTTTATAAGGAACTTTTGCCATTCACAAATGCAACAATGCTTTAACCCCTTCCCACACAATGACGCCCCTCAAGAAAACACATTTGTGTTAAATGAAGAAATCACTTGCAACAAGCAATCATTTTCCACATATAATTGTATCCCGAAAGTTGGGGAAAAAATTATACACTTTCAATTGTCGTTCAAATTTAGACCAGCCTAAATTTAGGGTAATGGGTTAATCAACAAAAAATATTTAAGACCTGCAGTATTCTGTGTTTTTCATTTAACTCATTACCAGACAACAAAACTTTAGACTGATCCGAATTGAAAGTTCAAGATAACAATTTTAATTTGATGGAATTCTTTATGTTCTTTGTCTTTTAGGATAGAAAAAATTGTGGACAATGAAGAAATTGCTTGTACAATCAATTTCTTCATTGTCCACAATTTTTTTTACAAAGCTTTTTGTTTCAGGTGTGTGAAAAAGTTAGATTGCATGGTAAAGGGTTAATACAACACTGTGTTATACTCACACACTTTTTTAGATTCTTGACTTTTATTTACCCATTCCCAAGAAAAACAATGTAGAAAGCAATTTCCTCATTTTCCACAATGTTTTCTTCCCAGACGGTTGAAAAATTTTTAATTTCATATACTTTTAATCGCAATCTGTAACTCCTTTAAATTTGGGCCAGTCTAAAATTTTGCCGTCTGGTAATGAGTTACAAAGAAAAGTTCTGATTGGCAGTTATTATCCATAAAATTCAAATTGTAATAAACAACCAATAAAAGCTGTGCTGTAAGGATACAATTCAAAACCTTCAATTTCAAAGGATTACAAACAAATGAAGATCTCTTAAGATTA
Source organism: Fragum fragum (assembly GCA_946902895.1). Taxonomy (NCBI): domain Eukaryota; kingdom Metazoa; phylum Mollusca; class Bivalvia; order Cardiida; family Cardiidae; genus Fragum; species Fragum fragum. The sequence continues at coordinate 26,756,782 of OX336366.1, forward strand.
GACTCAAGCCTCAATACCTGCTGAACTCATTGCCAGATGTGAAAAAATTGGCTGGTTCAAATTGAAAGTAGTTGCAGACAATGATTTAAAGTTGAAAAATTACAAAATTGATAGACAACATTGTTTAAAATGAAGAAATTGATAGTTACAGGTAATTTCTTCATTTTACAGCATGTTTTTCAAATTGCTTTTCTTAAGGGGCATCAAAAAGCATCATTGTGTGGGAAAAGGTTAAAATTCATTATTGTTTTTCAACTTTTTCTAAACGAGTTATTGTCACAGAGTTTCAGACTGCTGACTACCACTAATTTCATGGAAACCCATTGTCTATCAAAATGTTGATTGGCCAATCAAGGCATTCGTTTCAGCTATTACTGCAAGGTTGAACTCCTATATTATTTAATAGATTTCCACACAGTGACACTTTTTGATACCCCCCAAGAAAAACAAATGGGAAAACAATGTGTTAAATGAAGAAATTGCTTGTAACAAGCAATATCTTCATTTTACACATTTTTTTCTATCTGGAAAGTTCAAAATATCTAAAATTTCATAAACTGTATATTGCAATTCTTTTCCATTTGGACCAGTCTATAAATTTGTCATCTGGTAATGGTTTATACATTTTTGGTTGTAGGAAACTTAACCCTTGTCATGCTGTATAAATTACCTTACTGAATTGCTGTAAAATCAAAGGACTGAAAGCACTGATAAGACATGCTGTTCAAAAACCAATATTTCTTTTAGAAATCAATTTCATAAACGACTCTCACATGAACAGTACAAACAGGAGGTATAGACCAAGATCAGACTTCACTTATGTGCAGACTGATCTTGGTCTACACCTCCTTCCAAAACCGGAATATTCCGGGTTCAGCATGACAAGGGTTAACACATTCCCACACAATCTGTCATTTTTACACCCCTCACAACTTTGGTAAACATTTTGGAAAAAAAAAATCCCCTAAAGCAATTTCATCTGGACTGAGCCCCACCATACTGGAACGTGTTCAAAGAAAAAAAAACCTTAAAAGTCAGGCCTAGTCTACTCAGAAGCCACACAAGAGAGAGTTAGGAAAACATAGAGGAAAATGAAGAAATCGCTTATAACAAACAATTTCATTATCCACAATTTTTCCTACCAGTAATAAGAAAGATTTTTCAAATTTCATCAAATAAAATTTATGATCTGCAACTTTTTTCATCTTCGACAAGTCTAAAACTTTGTTGTGTGAGAATGGGTTAAAGCCTGGTAGAGCCCAATAAAGAGCAAATTCAGCTATGAAATGCTGCAAAACTATTGAAAGGAGCATAAAAAGCTGATTTAACCCTTGTCATGCTAAATTAAAATACCTTACAGAATTGCTTTAAAATCAAAGGACTGACTGCACTGGAAGGTCTTAATGAGGGTCAATTTTTCTTACAAAAATTTACTATTTAAACAGCTCTGGATGAGGGGGGAAAAGCAGGAGGTGTAGACCAAGATCAGACTTCACTTATGTGTAGGCTGATCTTTGTCTTTACCACCTGCCAAAACAGGAATATTCCATATTCAGCATGACAAGGGCTAAGATTATCATTCTGCAAACTTTGTTATTTCTGAATGTTGCAAATCGGTTCTACCTGTATCTCACATAACATCTGAAAGCAAGCATTGATAATTTTGATATGAATGAAATAATAGGCTAATTTTTATCACCTACTTATCCTCTCACTTTGATAACCATATTAATGCAGGTCATTAACCCTTTCCCGTTTTTCAAAATTTTAGACCTGTCCAATTTGAAAGAAGTTGCAGACAACAATCAAAAGTGGGTGCAATTTGAGAAGTAATGAACCTACAGTTTAGAAAATATTGTGGGAAAAGAAGAAATTGCTTGTGACAAGCAATTTCTTCTCTTCCCACAATGTTTTCTCAAGTATAAATTCACAGGGACGTGAAAACAAGGGATTGTGCAGGAAATGGTTAAGTGCTGCCAACTTCTTGAAATTATGATACAGATTCTGCTGTCTGTCAATAATCCCCATATCCCATTACCAATATTTGTGCATTTTTATGCACCAAAGAAATATAGTTATGTTAAACATTGCGAGAAATGTAGGAATTTCTTCTTTTCTCATGATGTTTTCTACCTCATGGCTCTCATTTTTAATTCCAAAAATCTTTGTTGTCAGTGTAACCTCTTTCAGTTTGGACTAGTCTCACATTTTGTTTATGGGATTAGGCTAAATGCTTAAGGAATAATTTATTGTTTCAGTGTATTTGATTCATTTTGTCTGTTAAAATTAGGAGAGCCCCAAGAAAAAAAAAGATTGTGTTTTGTTGCCAAAATAAAGATTCATAGGTATTCCATATTTAACAACGAATAAAAGAAACTGTCTTGATATCAGACAAGAAGGTTTGGTCCTGACAATGGTCTACAGAGAATTATCCTTAACCCATTACTATACAGCAAAATTTTAGACTGGTCCAAATTGAAAGAAGCTGCAGACGACAATTTCAAGTTAATGGAATTCAAATTTTCTTTGTCTTTTTGGAAAGAAAAAAAGGTAGATAATGACAAGCATTTTTTTCATTTTCCACAATGTTTTCTAAATTTTTTTCTTGAGGGGTGTAAAAGGAGAGATTGTGTTGGAATGGGTTAAAAAGTAAACAAGAGGGCCATAGGGCTTTATCAGTCACCTGAGTACAAAGAGCACAAAAACAAATAAAAGTACATCAGATTATGCTACATACTAAATGTCAAAGTTCTAAGCCTTTTTAGTTTGGGAGAAGAAGACTTTTAAAAGTTTTCACTAAACAAGCCTATGTTTAATTTGTGACATCCAGGAATGGATTAATTTTGATCCTGGGACAAAAATTTGTACAATCTTGATTGAGGTCCACCAGGTGATGCTACATACAAAGTATTAAAGCTCTAGGACCTCCTGTTTGGGAGAAGAAGAGTTTAAAATTTTCACTTTATAATCCCTATGTGAAATTCGTGACATCCAGGAATGGGCCAATTATGACACTAGGGCAATAATTCATACAATATTGATAGAGATCCACCAGATGATTCTACATACCAAATATCAAAGCTCTAGAACTATCTGTTTGAGAGAAGAAGATTTTTAAAGTTTTCACTATATAAGCCTATGTTAACCCTTGTCATGCTTATCCCGGAATATTCCTGCTTTGACAATGGCTTTGGCAGGTGTATGGACTATGATCAGACTACACAGATGTGCAGTCTAATCTTAGCCAATACTACCTGCTTGATCATGCTGTCTTGAGTAAATCTTTGAATGCAATCTTGATAAAATTTTGTAGAAGTTATAGAATATAGTGAAAAGATGATAAATATTCAGCAGGACAAGGGTTAAATTTGTGACATCCAGGAATGGATTAATTTTGATCCTGTGGCAATAATTTGTACAATCTTGATGGAGATTCACCAGATGATGCTGTATACCAAATATCAAAGTTCTAGGCCTTTCTGTTTGAGTTTGTTTGTTTGTTTGAATGGGGTTTTACGCTGCTTTCAACAATTTTTCAGTTATATCGCTGCGGCTTGAGACCTAACAATGGATTCCTGGTATTTCTCACACCAGTACCGCCATCACATCCTTTCCAAGCCTCCAGCTGCTATCCCACATAGGTCTACGATTATCAACCCATTGGTGGGAGACAAATAGTCAGAAAGGATGAGTGCCGCTGTCGGGATCGAACCCTGGACCTCTAAATTGACAGTATCTGTTTAAGAGAAGAAGAAGATTGTTAAAGTTTTCTCTATATAAGCCTATGTGAAATTTGTGACATCCGGGAATGGGCTAATTTCAATCCTGAGGCAGGAACTTGTACAATCATGATAGAGGTTCTCAAGAGGATTCTGTATACCAAATATCAAGTTCTAGGCCCTCCTGTTTGGGAGAAGAAGATTTTTACAAATTTCACTATATAAGCCTATGTTAAATTTGTGACACTCAGGAATGGATTAATTTTGATCCAGTGGCAATAATTTGTACAATCTTGATAGAGGTCCACCAGATGCTGCTGTATAACCAAATATCAAAGTTCTATGCCTTTCTGTTTAAGAAAAGAAGATTTTTAAAGTTTTCTCTATATAAGCCTATGTAAAACTTGTGACATCTGGGAATGGGCTAATTCGGTCTCTTGGGCCATGATTTATACAATCTTGATAGAAATTCACCAGATGATGCTACAAATTTAAAAGCTCTAGGCCCTCTAGTTTTGGAGAAGAATATTTGTGAAATTTTCACTATATAAGCCTATGTTAAACTTGTGACATCCGGGAACAGGCTGATTTTGACCCTGGGGTTGTAATTTATACAATACTGATAGGTCCACTAGATGATGCCACATACCAAATATCAGAGCTGTAGGTCTTTTGATTTGGTAAAAAAAGATTTTCAAAGTTGTCACTATGTTATGTACACCCCCCACCTTCCCCCCTCCCTTGCACGGCCATTTCTTGACAGATTTTTTTTCTTGTACAAACTTGATAGTCCTTGCCCTAAAGATTCTAAATACCAAATGTGAATCTCATCTGACAGCCGGTTCATGACAAGAAGATTTTTAAAGATGTACCCTTTTTTGCCCCTTTTGGAGTCCCAAGGGGAGATTACTCCATGATGTGTACAAATCTGAAGCACCTTCCCATAAGGGTACTACCTGCCAAGTTTGGTTGAAATCCATCCAAGGGTTCTTAAGAAGAAGTCGAAAATGTAAAAAGTTAACACACTACGCAAAACAACGGACAAGACACAATCACAATAGGTCTCCATGACCTTCGGTCAGGTGACCTAAAAAAAGAGCTGAATCCGGTTAGAAAAAGAAAACCAATTGTTACATGAGAATTTGCTTATGACAAGCAAATTCTCCATTGGACTCGATGTATCCTTCAATTTATTATCAGTGGGTTGTAAAAAGGCAGGACAGTATGCTAAAGGGTTAGGGCTGAATTTCTCTACAATACAAGACATTAAACTATTGCCAGATTGAAAATGGTCAAAACTGGACAATTTTTAATTGACAAATTCTTAAAAGATGTCTTCTGGGTAAGAAAACTCTGTGGATAATGAAGGAATTGCTTGTATCAAGCAATTTTTATATTTTCCTCAATGCATATTTTCTTTTGGGGTTGGCGAAAAGCGTTATTGTATGGGAATCAGTTAATCATCAGAATACAGATCTTGAGTGTTGACAGTATGGCTCCCTTGTAACAATGTATTTCAGTTCAATGCCCATCTTTTAAAAGGATAAACCAGTCATGACCCTTTAACCCCTTTCCTGTACAAACCTGGGATTTCACATCCCTGTGTTTTTATACTTACAAGCAATTCCTTCTTTTCCCACAATATTTTCTACCACATAGGATGGTTTTATTTCAACCTGGATCCAATTTTCATTGTTTTCTGTAACCTCTTTCAAGTTGGACTAGCTTAGAATTGGAAAAAAAATGCGAAAGGGTTAATACATTACCTGATGACAATTTTCTTTAGACTGACCCAAATTATTTAACACTTGCAACTGACAATTTATACTTAATTAAATTAAAATAAATCTTTTTATTACATATCTATAATCATTTATTTTGGCATCTGATGCAACTCGACAGATAAAAATCCGTAATGGCCAAGTACCTCAAAATCAGTATTCTACGATTACCTCTTTTTTATTCCTATATTAAATTAGGGATTTACAATTTCAATTAGCCCCAGAGACGAAGTTTTAAGGGGGCATAACTGAGGCAAGGGTCAATGAACCAAAAAATCCTTACTTCATGCACATCTACCAATTAAGGTGATAACATACACAAAGTTTCATTTAGATACAGACAGAAACTTAGGAGGAGTTGCATTCACAAGGCTGCAATTTCAATAAGCCCCAGAGACTAAGTTTTAAGGGGGGCATAACTGAGGCAAAAATCAATGAACTATAAAATCCTTACTTTATGCACATCTACCAATTAAGGTAATAACATTGACCAAGTTTCAAAAAGATCAAACCAGAAACTTAGGAGGAGTTGCGTTCACAAGGCTGCAATTTCAATAAAACCTAGAGACTGAATCTTTAGGGGGCATAACTGAGGCAAAAATCAATGCACCATAAAATCCTTACTTCATGCACATCTACCAATTGAGGTGATGACATTCACCAAGTTTCAAAAAGATCCAACCAGAAACTTAGGAGGAGTTGTGCTCACGAGAAAAGTGGACGTATGTACGGACGGACGGACGGACAGACAGAGAATATGATGCAAATTTACAACTGCCTCCGGTGGCGTATAAAAATCAAAGCTCTAGGCCTTAAGAGAAGAAGATTTTCTAAGATTTTCTTCTTTATTCCTATGTAAAATCATGACCTGCACAGAAAAGGGCTAATTTTGCAGAGTAAGGTAATTCTTTGAAGTATTTTGGTAGATCTATATCGAAATTCAATGCTTTGACTTTATGGTTTGGGAGAAAATTTACAAAGATTCCCTTCTTTATTCCTATGTATTGCCCAGAATGGGCTTTTTTAGTGTACGGTATTCATTTGAAGTATTTCATCAGAGGGTCAATATGCAATGATATATATCAGATATCAAAGTTTAAAGCCTCCTTGTTGGGGAGGAAAATTTTTTTTAATTCTTTTTCAATTGATTACCATGGAAACCCAAGTTCGTCATTGATTCATATTCTTTATAGTATTTTGAAAGAGAATGATCTAAGGATCATTTCTGTGAAGTTGGGTTGAAATGATTGTTCATGCTGTAGTTACAATTTCTAGGTTGTCAACCAACTTTTTAAGATATTTGTCACATGCTAGTGACCATTAATTTCCAAAATAACACCTTTTAATATCTATACTGAACAGCAATTCTCCCAATGCAAATGCATTATCATTAACCCTTTCCTGTACAATCACTGGTTTTTACGTCTTTGTGATTTTATACTTGAGAAGACATTGTGGGAAAAGAAGAAATTGCTTGTAACAAGCAATTTCTTCTTTTTCAACAATATTTCCTACCCTACTGGGTGGTAATTTCTCAAATTGAATCCACTCTAAATTTTAATCTGCAAAACCTTTGAATTTGGACAGGTCTAAAAATTTTCAAAACAGGAAAGGGTTAAGTCCTTGTATTATAATTTATCAATACATGATTTATCAATACATGATTGTTTCATGTGTTTGCAAAAATAATAAAATGTTATTACAAATTATGAACAGTGAAGTAAAGGAAAATTTTGACGAGAATATCATTGAATAAGATTTTCTTGCTGATCTAAATACAATGGTAATACAATGTTTTGGTTTAATCAAGCTGCTTATCATAATCAGATTACAAACTATGAATTTTTCAAAGTACATGTAATGTCATTTTACCCATTCCCACAGAAATACATTTTTAACACCTCTTGATATAAAGTTGCTGGAAAATATTGTTGAAAATGAAAAATTTGCCTGTTAATAGCATTTTTTTATTATCAGCATGTTTTCTACCCTAAATGATAAAGATTTTTAAAATTTTATCAATTTGTAGTCTGCAACTTCTTTGAATTTGGACTGGTCTAAAATTTTATGGGAATGGGTCAGCATCCAAGTCAGTCTACTTGTCAGAGTGAGCAGGTGGGGCCAGTAATTTGTGAACTCATGTTTCTTGCATATTTACAATGACAATATGAATTTGAGAGAAAGAAACTCCGTTGACACATATTCATTTATCTTGTATCTCTTTTACGGACAAAGTGACGCTACTGCAAGATTTTTTTTTACTCTTTAGCATGTGTTACTTCCCTTTGACCCAGAATTTCAAATTGGACTCGATAGCCAGAACTATTTTGAGACATATTTAGAGATTTAAGTTTGGTGGAAAATATACACTTACTTTATCAAATCTTGCAACATGATTTACAAGAAGTTATGATTCTTTAATGCAGGATTGGTAAAACTCTTCATTTTGGTGTTACTTATGTTAACTGCTTGAAGGCTAAACTAAAGTGAGCAATAAGAAATATACTCATATGCAATTATTGCATCTTTATGAATCTACTTAACCCATTCCCCTACAGTGAAATTTTAGACTGGTCCAAATTGAAAGAAGCTGCAGACAACAATTTCAAGTTGATGGAATTCTAAATTTCTTCCTCTTTTTGGATAGAAAACATTGTGGATAATGAAGAAATTGTTTGTCACAAGCAATTTCTTCATTTTCCACAGTGTTTTCCAAAGCTTTTATATTGACAGGGCGTTTAAAAGCATCATTGTGTGGGAATGGATTAAGAAAACCACTGCCAGTGACATCAATATTGTCTTGGCCCAAGTTTGACATGAAAGTCGGTGTTCAACAATTATACTTCAGGTGTACATGAATGATGTTTGATTGGTTAACTGATTTTTTAATTAATAATGGCAACTTGTCAATTTATTTCTGTTCAAGATTGCTACTGATAGGAAAATCCGACCTTTGATAAAGGGTTATGGAGCCACAGAAGATAGTTTTGAAGTAGTTGTGTTCCAATTATAGAAAGTACAAATATTTTATCTCAAAATATATCTGTAATTATTAATTGACTCTCAAGATTTATTCTTTTGTACACAGCCAAAAAAGCTCTCAGTGAGAGTGAAGAATTTTAGGCAATTCCAATTATTCTGTCGAACATACCATTATATAACTTTTTTTTTCTGCGGGTACTTTATTTCCGTTTATTCTGTTTTTATGGACAGTACCGCAGAATTAAAATCCACAAAAAACTAGAGCTGTCGCCCTCAAGGGCTGACGAGAATACCCCCCACACCGCTAAAAAGGCTTTTCTATGAAGGAGTGGAATTTGAAGGGGCATTTTATGACCCCTTTTTAAGTAGGAGTGGAAAAGTAGCAATTGTGTATGTAATTATGTTTTCAGCTTCTCCCCCCCCCCCCCCCCCCCCCCTGATTGCGTCTTTCTTCTGACCCTTGAAAGCTATGTACCAAGTATTAGAGAGGACGGAATTGTTCAGTTAATTGTTACTGTAAATGACTTACAGCGTTTTGATGTCAAACATGTATATGCAAGATGATGTTACTTACCAAATTTGGTAACTCCCCTTATGGTTACTGAGTGTTGCAATTTTAAATTTTGACTACTCCCCCCCCCCCCATTAAAAAGTTCAAAATGGCATAACTCTGAAACTAACGACTGGATCAAGATGAAAATTGCAGGTGCACAACTTCATATGATAGGAAACAACCTGATAAAATTTCAGCAAAATTGGTCAAAAAATGTGGGAGGAGAAGAGGACACAAAATTATGTCCCCTCCCCCCATTAAAAAGTTCAAAATGGCATAACTCTGAAACTAACGACTGGATCAAGATGAAAATTGCAGGTGCACAACTTCATATGATGGGAAACAACCTGATAAAATTCCAGCAAAATTGGTCAAAAAATGTGGGAGGAGAAGAGGACACAAAATTATGTCCCCTCCCCCCCATTAAAAAGTTCAAAATGGCATAACTCTGAAACCAACGACTGGATCAAGATGAAAATTGCAGGTGCACAACTTCATATGATGGGAAACAACCTGATAAAATTTCAGCAAAATTGGTCAAAAAATGTGGGAGGAGAAGAGGACACAAAATTATGTCCACGGACGGACGGACAGATGGACGGACAGACGGACGGACGGACAGACGGACAACCTGATTCCAGTATACCCCCCCATAACTTCGTTGTGGGGGGTATAATTAACCCTAAACGTAGAGATTGTTGTTGTTCAATAAAGGGTCCTGAATAAACGTGTCTCGCAGTTACCTTCTAATGTAAAGCCCAATTTAACAGTAATCACGTCATTGCTTGCCCACAAAAATGGCATAACTACAATCTTATTTCAGCTATGATTACTACATTTTGTTTGCCCAACAACAACTAGAAGTTGTTGCAAAGCGGACTAATACCCCCAAACAGCACTTGTCCATGTACAAGTGCTATCCGCCAAGGGCCGTAACAAAAAATTGATTTTTTAATTGAAGGGTCATAAATCAGTCAAAAATAAATGGACCATAACTAAAAAAGGAAATGCACATGTCTGACTTAGACTGAGTCTTTCTGTAGAAATTTGAATCAAATCTGCTCAATGGTTGCTGAGAAATTGAGAGGACACGATTTTTCAACACAGGGCCATAACTCAGTCAAAAATCAATGGACCATAACCAAAATAAAATATGCATATCTCTGCTTGATACTGATTATATCAGTGAATCCATCCAATTGTTGCCAAGAAATTGAGGGGACACAAAAAAGCTAGACAGACGAACGGACAGACTGACAAGCTGACTCCTATATACCCCAAAACATAGTTTTGGGGGGTATAATTATTTAACAATCTTAACTGATTGTAAGAGTTTGTCACATCTTTCTTTTCATAATTACCTGGTTACAGCCTTGTTCTCATAATGAGTTAACAGATCAAATGTGTCGGATAAGACCTTTGCAAGAGATAAAATCTTATACTAGCCTTACCTGGTAATTCTAAGAGTAAGCAGACCAAATTTAACTCCATAAAACTTTAATTGCCAAATTATCAGCACTCCACCTTGTTTGAGCCCCTGTCATGGCGCAGTCGATATCGCATCAGATTCCTGATCTTCAATAATGGAATGTCATGGGTTCAATCCCTAGCGGCGGCACATATTCTCTCTGAAATTTGTCTCTCACCAATGGGAGGAAAATCGTAAGCCTAAGTGGGATAGCACATCGAGGCTTGGAAAGAATGTAGTGATAGTACTGGTGTGAGAAATACCAGGATTCCATTGTTAGGTGCTCCAGCCACTGCGATATGACTGAAATACTGTTAGAAGTACTGTTAAACCTAATGCAATCAATCAATCAATGATGTTATTTCATAGCGCAGAAATTTATTCCTTCCCTTGAAAAGCTGAATGACCACAGAAAAATGTTATGCAGAAGTTAACATCCCCAATCCCCCAGTTTTGGGCAGATTCTTGAAAACAGAAATAGAGTGTTATACGAAGAACTGTGATTAACAAGTTTTTATCCACAAGTACTCATATGTTGTATACAGGTACCTTTTGACATGAATCAACAATTATGGCAAAGATTTTTACCCACCAAAGAACTTTAAGTATTGAAAACACTGCGAGAAAAGAAGAAATAGCTTGTAAATAGTATTTTCTTTTTTTTTCCACAATGTTTTCTGTCTCACTGGGCTCTTGTTTTTAAATTTAACCCTTGTCATGCTTTATAAATTACCTTACTGAATTGCTGTCAAATCAAAGGGCTGAAAGCACTGATAGAACTTGTTCAATATCTTTATTTTTTTAGAAATCAACTGACAAGGGTTGAATCCACACTGTTTTGTTGTCTGCAACTTCTTTCAACTTGGACCAATCTGAAATCTTGTTGTTCGGGAAAGGGTTAAATCATGGCCTAGTTATGATGCAAAACATGTTGAATAGCTCAGATTCAATGATAAGAATTTAACGATTAAAAAGCTAATAAGTATTGTTAACCCATTACCAGTTGACAATTTTTTTGACTGGTCCTAATTGAAAGAAGTTGCAGATGACAATTTTAAATGTATTTCTCTCTGGGTGGAAAACATTGTGGATAGTTAAGTGATATTTCATTTTCCACGTTTTTCAAAGTCTTTCTTCCCAAGGGACATCAAAAAGTGTTATTATGTGGGAATGGGTTAAACTATGAGCTTCAAATAAGCTAGGAAACATGGCAAAGGCAGAAATTGCTAGTAATAAGAAATTTCTTTTCCTGCAATGTTTGCCACCTTGTTTTCTCATTTTTTTTCTTCAGTGCAAGAAAATACAGGGTTGTGTGAGCATGGGTTAACCCAGTTCAACACAATGCCACTTTTTGACCTACCCCAAGATAACAGCTTGAGAAAACATTGTTGAAAATGAATAAATCGCTTATAACAAGCAATTTCCTCATTTCCCACAATATCTTCAGTACAATAAGACAAATTATTTTAAAATTTCATCAATTTTAAATTGTCATCTGTAACTTCTTTCAATATGTTCAAGTCTTAAATAGGTCATCAGGGAATGGGTTAAATTATTTCTTCACGTACATGTAGTTGGCATGATAGCGTAATTATCTTATGCCAAGCTCTTTTGAACCCCAACACATGTTTTTTTATCAGGGCGGAGGCTTTGTACAGATGTATTTATTTAATCTGTCTGTCTTTTTGAAATGTCTGTTACTTTTATGTAACCTATCACTCAACATAAGCATTTATCAGTCTGTGAGATTATAACATGTTTAAAGAGGTAACTGCGAGCAAGAAACCAGCCATGCAAGAACTGTTCAGCTTAGACTAGCTTATCCCTTTACCAGATGACAAAATTTGAGACTAATCAAAATTCAATGAAGTTGCAGTCAAAATCTTTTAGTTGATGAAATTTCAAAAATCTTTGTCCTTTGGGGAAGAAAGCATAGTGGATTATAATCAAGAAATTACTTGTTGCAAGTAATTTCTTCATTTTCAACTTAACTTGTTTTCTCTGTAGGGGTGTCGTAAATCAGGATTATGTGGGTATGGGTTTATACCGATTTATTTGAGTTGAATGTAGTTCATATTAACTAATTTCAGTTAGCAACAAAAGCTTGAGCGCATGCCAACACAATGACGCTTTTTGAGGTCCCGCAAGAAAAACGATTGGGGAAAATTTTGCAAAATGAAGAAATTGTTTAAACCAAGCAATTTCTTCATATTACAAAATATTCTTTAACTAGAAAGTTGAAAAAGTCTTCAAAGTTCCAAAACTTTAAATTGTCATCTGCAACTCCTTTCAGTTCGGACCAGTCTAGAATTTTGCCACCTGGTAATGGGTTAAGCTTATAGATTCACTCTGGAATGCTCACAATCGAGATGTACTCACAACTCTGAGAGGAAGTGGCTTAAACCCCTGCTACCCAATTTTACAGCTGGGTATTCTGAGGCTGGCTATTAAGTGTCTTGTCCACGAACACAACCTGGTGATGATGGGGCTTTAACCTCTGTGTCTTTCAGATCACGAGTCAAGCACCCATACCTCTCCTCCATCGAGGCAGTCAATGTGTGTGTATGTGATGAAAGCTTATTCTGTTCCTCTCAAATACCGAATCCAGATGTTTAGATGCAGCAGAGAGACAGTGCCTTTCAATCATGCCACCTAGTTCCACTTTTAAAGACTGCCAGGGAGTAAGATTATTTCCTACAACAATTTCTACACCATAAGACAAAGAAATTTAGAATTCCATACTGTAAAAGTTGTAGTCTACATCTATTTTGAACTTGGACCAGTGTAAAATTTTGACCTCTGGTTAAACCCACTGCCACCCATTCTTCAGCTTAGTAGATCATTAGAGCTTATTATAGAGTGTGGTTCCAATGAAGACACCACAGTAGCAGTGGGTCTTTACCTATGACCTAAAAATTATTTGTCAAGAACCTATACCACTAAGTAATCAAGACAGTCTAGTTATAGAACGGCTCTTGTTAATCTGAGTTAGAGCAAATTGCCCTGAATGTGGTGATGGCTCCATTACTTTTTATTTCAAATGGCAAAAAATCATTAAAAAATAGCTTCAGAGTCCAATCCCAGAAGATATATTTTGACTGGTCTACAATGAGATATATAAAGTTCAAGAATTGAGACATAAATACTTACTGCAATATAATTGGGAGCCTATCTGTAATAATGCGGGCTTTCTAAAAAATTATTTTATTTTTTCATTTGGCTTGTATTACCAAACTATCAAACTCTTGCCATCAAAAACTGACTTACACTTCACTGTCCTTATATCTCATAAAATTACTAACACAGTCCCCATAGCATAAAGTCAATAGTGCACTGTACTGGTAATCCTTAGATCTTTCATTTGATCCTCCCTTGATCTAACCCATTACCAGACATCAAAATTTTAGACTGGGCCAAATGGAAAGTTGCAGTCAACAATATAAAGTTTATGGAGTCTTTTTCATTTTCTGGACAGAAAACATTGTGTAAAATGAAGAAAATACTTGTTACAAGCAATTTCTTCATTTTCTCAATATTTACCAAAAAGGTTTTCTAAAGGGGCGTCAAAAAGCACCTCTGTGTGGGAGAGGGTTAATCCATTCCCAAGGAACACATTTTTAGAATGGACCAAGTTGAAAGATGTTGCAGACAGCAAAGTAAAAGTGGTTTAAATTGAAAAAAACCAACACCTGTATGAGGTTAAAAAGGGTCCCATAGGGCCTTATCGGTCACCTGAGTCAAAAGAGTACAAAATCAGATAAAAGTCCATCAGATTATGCTACATACTAAATATCAAAGCTGCAGGCCTTTTTGTTTGGGAGAAGAAGATTTTCTTTTAAAGTTTTCACAAAGAAAGCCTATATCAAACTTGTGACGTCTGGGATGGGCTAATTATGACCCTGGGGCCATAATACAATCTTGATAAAGGTCGAGGTCCACCAGATGATGCTGGATACCAAATATCAAAGCTCTAGGCCCACCTGTTTGGAAGAAAAAGATTTTTAAAATTTTTCACTACATAAGCCCATGATAAACTTGTGACTTCTGGAAAGGGACTTATTTTGACCCTGGGGTTATAATTTATACAATATTGATGGAGGTCAACAAGATGATGCCACATACCAAATATCAGAGCTTTAGGTCATTTGGTTGGTAGAAAAAGATTTTCAAAGTTGTCAATATGAAAGCTTATGCACTCCCTGCCCCCACCCCCCAAAATAAAACATATTGCCCCCCCTAGCATGGCCATTTCTCAACAGATTTTTTTCTTGTACAAACTTGATAGTCCATGCCCTAAAGACTCTAAATACCAAATATGAATCCAATCCAACAGCTGGTTCATGACAAGAAGATTTTTAAAGATGTACCCTTTTTTTCCCATTATGGAGCCCCAAGGGGAGATAACTACATGATGTGTACAAATCTGGAGCGGCCAAGTTCAGTTGAAATCTGTCAAAGGGTTATTAAGAGGAAGTCAAAAATGTTAAAAGTAAATGCACAACGACGGACAAAACATGATCGCAATAGTTCAAAATGATGTTTAGTAATGTGACCTAAAATATCACGAGAAAAGAAGAAATTTCTTATCAAAAGCAATTTCTTCTTTTCTCACAATGTTTTCCATACCTAAATTCCTTAGTTGTGCGGGATTGTGTTGTAATGGATTAATGTTGTAATTATACAGGTGAAAGAAGGCCATACTTAGATGGACCAGTCAAAAAAATATAAATAGATATACTGCTGAAAGGAGCAACATGTCCAACACAATCAACAGAATCAAAATAACAAATAAGAGTGATATAATCACTATATACACACTACATACTTTGCTTCAAGCCCCTTTTTTCAGCGAAACAGCCTAAAACAGCAAAACTATCAACAAAATGTGCAAGGTCAAGTGACTAACATCAGTGAAAATCTCATTCAAATTTGTTAAAAAATGCAAGAGACATGATGTTGATTTATCGACGGACAATAGGTTGATTGATTGATTGGGGTTTAACGCCGCTTTTAACAGTATTTCAGTCATATCAGGGCCGCTGGAGCACCTAACAATGGACTCATGGTATTTCTCACACCAGTACTACCACATCTTTCCTAGCCTCAAATATTTACGATTATCCACCCATTGGTGAGAGACAAATGTCGGAAAGAATATGTGCTGCCGCCGGGGATAGAACCCATGACACCCCATGATTGAGACGGACATTAGGACAGACAGAGAAGATGATATCAATAAACGTCAGAGGCATATAATTGCTATTGTATCTCATACAATTTTGCAGTAAATTTGCAAAGATAAAAATCTTCCTTACCTGAGTAGGGGATATCCAAGGTTTAATATTGCATAATGAAAGTCAGTTCTCTTTTGAATTAAGAGCACGACAAACAATTCCCACAACTATTCAAATAAAGTCACTTGAAATTCAATACAAATATATTTAGTTTAAACAGAATCAAATATTGCACTGTTGAATGCCCTAAAACCTACATAAACACTAGATTGTCACAAACCTTTACAAATTTATGACAGGGAACATAGACAAAACCATTACAGAAGTCTGTAATATATAATCCAGAGTTAACCCATCCCTACAAAAAACAGCTTTTTACACCCCTAAACACAAAAATTTGGGGAAACATTGTCTAAAATGGAAAATTGCTTTTAACAAGCCAATTCTTCATTTCTCACACTTTTTTACCTGAAGACATTTTTTTTTTCTTTTTTCAAAATTAAGTCATCCATTAGCAAGTTTTGTGTATAGCATATGTTTTGAAAACTGTTTAAAACAAACTCAAAACAAAGAAATCTTTTCTTCTTACATGTTTTGAAAATATTATCCCTATTTCTACCAGCAGCACCTTCTAGAGCAGCAAAACATATTCTTTTAACAACAAACCTTGCTGACCTTGTTGATCAGCAAGTGTTAACTTCCAAATTTCTTATTCCTGGCATTTGATTTTTTTTCTTCTTGAAATACTTGTCATAATACTGAATAATGTCTTTGGCACAGAATAAATTCACAATGATAAAATTTTAGAAGTGAAAATTCAAAGAATGAAAATTCTAAAATTTTGTAAAGAAGAAAAATCATTGAAACGAAGAAAATGCTTGTGACAAACAATTTCTTCTTCCTTTTAGCAATGTTTTTCTTAATATATATCTCAGGAATGTATTTTGGACTGCTTTGAAAAGTTTTATTATAGAATTTGATTTGAACTATTTCATATCTCAAACACTTTTTTTTTGCATTAATTATTTGCAATTAGTGTTTTATAATTATAATTGGAACATCAACTAATATCTATGAAATAAATTCAAAATAAAATTTCATCAAAAATGTACATATAATCCAATACATGGTCAGGTCAAGGTCGTATGATCAAACTTGAATATTCAAAGTAAATTGACAAGATGCAATTGAAAGATAAATTAATCCATGTAATCTCAGATAAGGAACTGACTTTTACCTGTAAAGCATGCCCCAGGTAATGACTTAAACAGTTGCAGAAGTATCATTGCCTGTACTGATAAGCCCTCTAGTCTTTAATTGCCTCACCAGGCCATCTGTACACTGGCTTTTTCAATCAGTGAACAACAAATATTGTCTAGGCAAAACATGCGTGGCCTGCCAGGAACTTGCATTCTTCATTCATCAAAAAAAGTTAGCTATCAAAGAAATGAAATTACTAACTATTTGCCCAGATGACATAAGCCATCACAAGGGCACATGCATTTTTCCATTAGGATAATTATTTCCCCATATGACCTTTACCTGGTTAGCTTAATCTGCAACAAAGCAATAACCAATTTACTCATATTCCTATTGTTAACCCATTACCAAACCACAAAATCTTAGAATGGATGTAAAAGAAGTTCCATACAACAATTTTAGTTGATGAAATTTCAAAAATCTTTCTCTTTTCGGGAAGAAAACATAGTGGGAAATGGAAAAGCAATTTCTTCATTTTCCACTTTGTTTTCTAAACACATTACCAGACAACAAAGACAAAAATTTCAAGTCCATTGTTTTTAGATCTTTTCAACTTTCTAGGTAGAAAACATTGTGAAAAATGAAGAAATTGTATGTTACAATGTTTTTTCAGTTGTTATTCTTTGAAAAAAACACCTTGTGTTGGAAAAGGATAAAGAGCGTTAAAAGAGGGATTGAGTGGAAATGGGTTAATTGATGTCCTGAGTGATCTCAACTCTTGTCACACTGAAAGTAGAATATTCCTTTTTTTGCAGGAGATATAGACAAAGATCTGTTTAATCATATGTGCAGTCTAATCATACTAAAAGACACTTATTTTCTGCAGGGACTTTTTTTCTGCTTTTCTGCGCTCATGGATATCACCACTAGTTTTAAATCCGCAAAAATTAAGACTTCATATCGAGGCTGTAGTTGTTCATTAACAACTGACATCAACTAGCCCATTCCCACTCAATCCCTCTTTTAACACTCTAACTTATTCCCACACAATGATGCTTTTCGAACAAAAACAACTGAAAAAACATTGTAACATGCAATTTCTTCCTTCTATAACATCGTCTCATGTATATCAATGTCATCCTTTAACCTATTTCCAGATAGCAAAATTTTAGACTGGTCAGAATTGAAATAAGTTGAAGACAAGAATTTTTGAAATTTTAGATTTTTTTTCAACTATCTGGGTAGAAAAAAGAATGGACAACCTGCTTGTAACAAGCATGTCCTTCGTTTTACAAAATGTTTTCCCATTTTTTCTTGAGGGGCATCCAAAAGTGTCACTGTGTGTGGATGGGGTAACCGCTACCATATATTTATCAAGTTTGTCTGATTTGTAACATTTTGGCTCCTCTTTCTTTTTACACTTACTCGTTATTATACCATTGTTCCCATGACAAGTTAATGTATATTAATTTTGTCGGATTATCCCTTAATTGGGTCAGCCCATTTAGCACAGTTGGTAGAGCACTTGACTTCAAACCTCAAGATCACAGGTTTCAAGCCCTGAGCTGACCATATAAACTTAAAACCAATTATGTTTCGCACGAGACGTTAAACCAGGGCCCTGCATGATGGTGCTATCCATCAAACACGTCAAAGAAAGAGAGGCCGAGCTCTCAGTAGTTTCATCCTGTATCCTTGCACTATCCCCTGTGACAACTAACAGTCTTCTAGGGGTGTTGCTCATATGGGCATGTGCTACAGTAACGATGATAAATAAACAGAAATACACAAACATCCCTTAATCAGCGATAAAATTTCAGGCTAGTTAAAATTCATTTTCTTTATTTTCTTTACATTATATTGGCCAACATTTTGGGCAAAACATGAACAATTTCTTTGAGAAGACAAACAATCTTAAGCCAGTATCAAGATATTTGTACAATTCAAAACATTTTGGAAGTCTTGTTCAAAATCTGATTGATATCTAAGTACCCTGAATCTCTTCATCTTTGCAAGCATCAGTTCTGTCATTTGGTTGACTCTCTTTCTTGATTATCAAACTACCGGCAGCGTCGTTTTTAGACTAAACCAAACCCGATGTCAACAAATTGTTTTTATTGCGCAGAAACTCATCCGTTTTTTAACAATTTAAATGACTATAGAAAAATTTTACACAGAAATCTAAACCCCCTGGTTTTTCGAAAAACTGCAGAATTTGGACCCCATAGTAATAAATTGCTATACGGTAGTCAACAAAAGCAATTTATCCCCTTTCATACAAGAGTTGTTTACGATATTAACTGTCTAAAGATATATTGACCAATATAGATATATAGTGCTTTCAGTCCTTTGATTTAATGCAGCTCTCAATATTTTAATTTTTTTTCATTATGTAAAGGTTTAATTTAGTAGAGACATGTAAGTGTTTGTTGTTGTATTATTGAAGAGCAGTATATTGTCTCAATTAGATACAACAGTCATACTATAATTTTGTGAAAGGGGCATTATTGTCATAAAGAGTAGTGTAAGTAAAAAGAGAAGAACATTTGGAGTTATTGATTTGCACTAATGTGCTGCTAGCTTAATTTAACAGACAGGGGAGCAATGAATCCAGTAGGCACAGCCATAACCAGTCTAGGATATAGGTTATGTAAAAACAAAAGTACCAGTCAAGGTAGTGACCTTAATCACAGTTTACATCAGAATTTTGGTATTTGGTCGTCATTTGATCATAAATGGGCTTACATTGTCAAATAGTACTACAAGAAATCAAGAAGTTACGGGCAAGGATAAATTTTTCGCAATGTTGTCAGGTTCCAACAAACAAAGAACTAATTCGGCCGATTCCCTGGTTGCAGTCAGTATCCAGACTGCAATAACAATTATGTATCCAGTAAAAATTATATCCATAAACTAAATGGTTGGCAGGACACAAGTTCTGAGTAAAATGTTGCTAGATTGTTCACGCTTAAGGAAACCAAAAGACAACAAAGTGCTGTTGACTTCTCCAATTCTTAAAACAAGTTAACCTAATTACTTTCTGTCTGCTATAATGTATAGGAGGTTAAGCTATTTACAGCAGCCTGGGTTCTCGCATGCTCAGTCCCATATTGGGCAGGTGTATGGGCTACGGAAACTGGCTAGCTGAACCTAAAACTTGACACAAGAGTTGCTTGGTGGGGAGGACGCAGAATGTCTTGGAGGCAATTTCACAGACAAGTCGAATGCCATGTGCTTCTACCAGCATTACCATTTTAATCCATCTTGTTGGGAATGATTTAAAATCCATATTGTTAACGTCCGTTTGCAATATTATACGGCGCGATTTCAATTATATTCATGTGGCAGTTCTAGGGGAGGTTGTTGTCTGGATAGATATCCTGCAAGGATCCCTATAGAACTTGCCCATAGTATATCAACTATCGAGGAAAAGAGGAAAGGGGTCAATTGTTTCCATAGACTATAGGTATCATTGCATGACGGACATTGACATCAGTACTCCCGTTTTTTTTATCGCCGGGATGGGGTACATATGTCAGATGTTGGACTCAAAATGTATCTTATGAGCCTGAATGACACTATGATGAAACAAGTTCAAACTTTAACTTGGGAAAACTTAGACAAACCACTTGTTTGTTTGTCAGAATTTTAGTGGATAAATTTTAGAAAATTTCTAGTGGCAGAAAATTCTGCCATTTCTAGGTTTAATCATCATTTAAAGACGATTGGTGATGTTTCGGTTTTCTTTAGTCACAAAAGCTGGTTTACTATTAAGCAGTATGGTATGGAGGCTTAACCCTTTCCTGTTCAAACACAGGATTTTACGTCTTTGTGATTTTATACATGAGAAAACATTGTGGAAAAAGAAGAAATTGCTTGTAACAAGCAATTTCTTCTTTTCCCACAATATTTTCTACCACATAGGATGGTTTCATTTCAAATTGCATCCAATTTGCATTGTCATCTGCAACCTCTTTCAATTTGGACGGGTCTAAAATTTTGAAAAACAGGAAAGGGTTAATGCACATCTTCTCCAAACTGCGTTCAATCTCCCTACTGTGATCATTACGCCACTTAACAAGAGTGCCATAGTCACAATATACACTGCCACTTTGCTGCTGTTTCACAAAAATAATATATCCATGAACATCTACAAATTATGGTGATGACAGTTAGGAGGAGTTGCGTTCACAAGGCTGCAATTTCAATAAGCCCCAGATACTAAGTTTTAAGAGATCATAAGTCAGGGAAAAATTAATGAACCATAAAATCTTTACTTCATGCACATCTACCAATTTAGGTCATAACATCCATCAAGTTTCATTTAGATCCAGCCAGAAACTTAGGAGGAGTTGCATTCATAAGGCTTTAATTTCAATAAGCCCCAGAGACTAAGTTTTAAGGGGGCATAACTGAGGCAAAAATCAATGAACCATAAAATCCTTATTTCAAGCACATCTACCAATTAAGGTGATAACATTGACTAAGTTTCAAGAAGATCCAACAAAAACTTAAGAGGAGATGTGCTCACAAGAAAAGTTGACATACGTAAGGACGGACAGACAGACGGAGAAGATGACGCCAATATCCGACCGCCTCCGGTGGCATATAAAAACATTATTGGATGTAAAATATCAGCCCATAGTCAACGGACTAGGATATAATTATTAATAGTACATTGTGTTGTATTTTCTCTTCAGTCGTAAAATAATCCTTACAGTGCTCTAGCTAGGCCATTTCATAAGGGCGCCCCGCCCTGCCTTCAAAGTGCGGCGCCCTGCCCTTTTTTCAAATGCCCTGCCAAAATGATAGACCCTAAACTCTACCAATAGTCTAGAAATTACCGACTATCCTTTAAATGTCGCATTAATTTAATTGATAGCACAAGTTCGACGTGATTAACGATGCGTTAATCCAGCATACACATTATGACCTGTAGAAGTGGGGGCGCGGCTTATATCAGCAAATTAACCAATCAGAAAGGGTGATTCGTTATCGAGGGAGCAGTTTCCGATAATCTTTACATGACAATTAGCACATTCCCGTAAATCGATTTGACAGTTGTAAACAAACACCAATTACTGTTTAAATGCTTGCGTATGGTTGTACGCAATATAGCGTGGATGATGATCGAGTTTGACACCCTTCATTAAGAAATTTCATTTTTTTTGTAAGGTTCAAATAGATAAAGTTTGCGTCCTTCTACCACGGTTTAGTCTTCCCCTGCTGCATCTTCGGAAATTGGGTCAATTTGAGACCTACAGATAATTCTTTTTACACTCGTTTGAAAACATTTTTTTTAATCAATATTGAAAATTAATGCAAGAAAACTAACAGATAATAAGATCAATTACTAAAATCGCGCCGCTTTGTTGTCAATTGTCGGTTTCTTTAAACAGGGAATGAGAAGTGAAAACAATACGAGGCGAGTTTTTATATCACGGTTTGTCATTCTTTAAATTAATTACCTCCGTAATGCACATTCCAGACGGATTTTTTACTGAAAGAACTTCACTTATTCATTTTATTTCAACAAGCGAACACGTACATTTTCATACATTTAGATTTTCATAATGCCTACCAGAGAGCGTACTCTACGTAATCTTAGCAAGATTGGAAATGCTAACAAGAGAAAACTTACTGATTTCTTCACGTAGGTTTCTATAGATATAAATGATTTGACCATATCTAAAGAACGTGATGATTATTTTGAAATTGATATGAAAAATTGGAAAAAAAGAAAATCTGTGAGTGAATAAAAGTTGGTGAAAATAATGAATAAATAAATGATATAAATGATGTAAATAAAAAGTCACTCTTTTATAAAACCAAAATACTATTTTAACTATAACAATCCAACAGAGCCCATCTTTAAGCTCTATAAATTCAAAATTTTCTTGGGGGACACCCCCTCCCACACTCTCCCCATCTTGTTGCTTTGCAACTTGAAGTGCCCTTTCAGGGCACTAGCACCCTGCCCTTTTTCAATCCCAGCTGGAGCACTGCCTTATTTTCTCTCATGACGAATTATTTAAAGAAAACCACCATGAGAAAGGTCAGGATTGCTCATTACACAATGTTTTATACCTTATGTGACACTTCTTTTTACACCCCTTCAAAGATAGGACATATTAAAGGAGCCTAACAGGCATGTGGGTGTCAGTTGAAGCCTTGTGGTTGGAAGTAAAAATCTTTTATACTAGGACATTTAAACAGGCCTAGGACAGAAAATACTAATTGAATTGTTGGTGTTGAAAATATGTTGGTAAACATTTACACTGAAAACAAGGAAATCATACGAACAGATTTCATTTTAATTTTTCTAATTGTATATGTTCAAACTCTTCTTGGAATGAAGTGGTTCAGTCTCTTAATCTAGCGTAACTTGTTGAAACTCCCACCAGATTAACAAGCAATACAGCAACTATAGCAGATCATGTTTATTCTAGTAAGCCTCATAATGTTACTTGTATCAATATTCCTAAAACTGCAATAAGTGATTATTATCCTGTTTGTTTTTTACGAAAGATTAATTCCAACAACTTTCCTAAAAACACTCACAATATATACAATATAATACTCAATATACAGGAATTTAAATAATTTTGACTAAGACTCTTTTTGTAGAGATCTTGTCATACAGCCTTGGTCTCTTATTGAAATTTATGATGGTGTAGGTGATTCATCGGACTGCTTTTTGCATTATTTAATGATATTTTCAATCAACATGCGCCAATGAAGCAAAAAAGAGTCAAACAAAACAATCTTCCAGAATGGTACTCTGATGAAATCAGAAATGCCTCAAAACAGAGCGATAGGGCAAAACCTTTAAATGAAACCTCTATATATATATTGGAGAAATAAAATTAAAAGTCTCATTAACAAAGCTTATAATTCTGCAAACAATGAAAACAAAAGAAATCCAAAGAAGTTGTGGAAACATCTTAAAAAATTTCAGGGAAATCAAAACCTTTTCAGTCAAATTCTATCAATAATGAATATGGAGTTTCCATTACAAATGCCAAATTTAAAGCTGAATTTTTCAATTCATATTTTATAAATATATTGAAATCCACTCAAAACTGTGACCTTAGTCAAAATAATGATTCACCATACTTTAATACAGCTGAAATATCTTCAGTTCAAAACAATTTTTAACCTTATCAGTAGAAGAAGAGTTTAGCGTTAAGTAGCTTCAAAACTTAGATGTAAATAAATCTACAAGACTAGATTGTATAGGGGCAAAATTTTGTAAATAAGTGCTAAAATAATTTCAAAACCTTTAACTTGCATATTCAATCAAAGTATAAAGAATAATGAATACCCTGCTTTATTCAAACCAGCTTAAGTCATTCCAATTTTTAAACAAGAGGGCCAGAATGGCCCTAAAATCGCTCACCTGACTAATGTAAGATGATTCAAAATTGAAATTGGCCCAATGGTTACTGAGGAGAAGATGTTTAAAGATTTCAAAGTCAAAAACTGCCCTACCCTTCCAAGCCCTTATTTGGTCATCAATCAAAATTCTAGAACAACTTTTGAAAAGGGTCACTCAAGGAACATTCATACCAAATTTGGTTGAAATTGGCCCAATAGTTACTGAGGAGAAGATGTTTAACCCATTCCAACTCAAGCCCTCCTTTTTACGCCCCTCAAGAAAAAAACTTTGGAAAACATTGTGGATAATGAAGAAATTGCTTGTATCAAGCAATTTCTTCATTATCCACAATGTTTTCTATCAAAAAAGACGAAAAAATTCAAAATTCCATCAACTTGAAATAGTCGTCTGCAGCTTCTTTCAATTTGGACCAGTCTAAAATTTTGCTGTGTTGGAATGGGTTAAAAGATTTCAAAGTCAAAAAAAGTGCCTAACCCTGCCACGCCCATATTTGGGCATAAATCAAAATTCCAGGAACAACTTTTGAAAAGGGTCACCAAAGGAACATTCATGCAAAGTTTGTTGAAATTGACCCAACTATTACTGAGGATAAGATGTTTAAAGATTTCAAAGTTAAAAAAACTGCCACACCAATATTTGGGCATAAATCAAAATTCTGCGAACAACTTTTGAAAAGGGTCACCCAAGGAACATTCATACCAAATTTGGTTGTAATTGGCCCAATAGTTACTGAGGAGAAGATGTTTAAAGATTTCAAAGTCAAAAACTGCCACGCCCGGCCACGCCCATATTTGGAAATAAATCAAAATTCTGCGAACAACTTTTAAAAAGGGTCATCCAAGGAACATTCATGCCAAGTTTGGATGAAATTGGCCCAATGGTTACTGAGGAGAAGATGTTTAAAGATTTCCAAGTCAAAAACTGCCACGCCCTGCCACGCCCATATTTGGGGGTCAATCAAAAATCCGCGAACAACTTTTGAAAAGGGTCACCAAAGGAACATTCATGCAAAATTTGGTTGAAATTGACCAAACTGTTACTGAGGATAAGATGTTTAAAGATTTTAAAGTCAAAAACTGCCACGCCCATATTTGGGCGTGAAACGAAATTCTGCCGAACAACTTTTGAAAAGGGTCACCAAAGGAACATTCATACCAAGTTTGGTTGAAATTGGCCCAATGGTTCCTGAGGTGTAGATGTTTAAAGATTTCAAAGTCAAAAACTGCCACGCCTGGCAAGCCCATATTTGGGCATAAATCAAAATTCTGCGAACAGCTTTTAAAAAGGGTCATCCAAGAAACATTCATGCCAAGTTTGGATGAAATTGGCCCAATGATTACTGAGGAGAAGATGTTTAAAGATTTCTAAGTCAAAAACTGCTTCGCCCTGCCACGCCCATATTTGGGCATGAAACGAAATTCCATGAACATCTTTTGAAAAGGGTCACCCAAGGAACATTCATTCCAAGTTTGGTTGAAATTGGCCCAATGGTTACTGAGGAGAAGATGTTTAAAGATTTCTTAGTCAAAAACTGCCACGCCCTGCCACGCCCTGCCACGCCCATATTTGGGCGTAAATCAAAATTCCACGAACAACTTTTGAAAAGGGTCACCAAAGGAACATTCATGCCAAATTTGGTTGAAATTGGCCCTATGGTTACTGAGGAGAAGATGTTTAAAGATTCCTAAGTCAAAAACTACCACGCCCTGCCACGCCCATATTTGGGCATAAATCAAAATTCCACGAACAACTTTTGAAAAGGGTGACCCAAGGAACATTCATACCAAATTTGGTTGAAATTGGCCCAATGGTTACTGAGGAGAAGATGTTTAAAGTTTTCTAAGTCAAAAACTGCCACGCCCTGCCACGCCCATATTTGGGGGTCAATCAAAAATCCGCGAACAACTTTTGAGAAGGGTCACCCAAGGAACATTTCTACCAAGTTTGGTTGAATTCCGCCCAGTGGTTACTGAGGAGAAGATGTTTAAAGAATTGTTGACGACTTCCGACGCACGACGGACAAAAGGTGATACCAAAAGCTCACCTTGAGCACGTTGTGCTCAGGTGAGCTAAAAAGGGGGATAAAACAGATGTCAAAAATTATCGTCAAATTTCAATACTACAAGTATTTTCAAAATTCTTGAATGCCATGTGAGTGACAACTTGAAGGCTTTTCTTGAAGAAAACATGCTAACACATACAAGTCAGGCAGGATTTCAAAGTAATCATTCCTGTGAGACAGCACTCACTTCCATTATTGATTCTTGGCTAGAGGCCATTAACAATAAGTAGGTTGTGGGTACTGTCTTCCTTGACTTAATAAAAGCCTTTGATTTGATAATTCAGTGTGTTCTTCTCCAAAAGATCGCTATTTATAACATAAGAAATGGTATTCTGTCATGGTTTAATTCTTATCTATCATGTAGAACACAGGAAGTGTCTGGTGAAGGTAAGTTGTCTTTATCACAATGTCTGGTGTACCCTAGGGCTCTTTTTTTTTTTTTTGGTCCTATTCTTTTTTATATTTTACAGGCCTCCTAGCAGGCCAAAACAAAAAAAGGTTTTATAAAGGCTTCAATGTATGAAATGAAAGGCCTTTTAGTGTAAAATATGAAAAAATAAAGAGTAAATAAAGGCTTTTTTTTGTTGAAGTTGTCATTTCTTTATAAAACCCACAGTCATACCAAAGTCAATTTTGATGTTATATACTTTTGAATTGTGCAACAAAATACATACCTTATTTATATATATTATTGTATACCCATTTTCTGTTTAATTACCAATAAAAGAAGGGAAAATGCAGAACGGAATCCATTACTTGCTTTTAGCTAGCAAGGCAACCAGTCAGACCAAATATAAAGGTATTGAGTGAGAATTACAGGCTATTTGGGTGTTTTAAAGGTTTGCTTTAAAATCAAAGGTTTATAAAGGTTTCCTTAGGAGGCCTGTTTTATAAAAAATGACCTGCCTTTTCATCTACCTGCATCATCAACAGGTTTATTTGCAGATGATACAACAACTAGTGTGACAGGACAATCTGAAATTGAAGTGTGTAGATTGCTCCAAAATTGTCTAAATATTACAGATGAATGGTGTAGTAAAAATATTGCCTCAAAGGCAAAGAAAATCTCACTAACAAACAATAGTCCAAATATGAATAATTTTCTATTGATTCTCAATAACCAGCAAGTAGACTTTTCAGAAGTAGAAGAACTACTTGGAGTTCAAGTTGACCATAATCTGCCATGGAGAATTCAAATTGAAAATGTGCTTAGAAAGTGTTATTCTTTATTATATCTTCTCAATAAAATTAAAATTCATCTTGGTATTCATGAAAAATGTTCTTTATTGCCTATATCCTCCCACACATTGATTATTGTGTATCATCTGGGAAAACTAAAATCCTAAACTGCTGGTGAAACTTTGCAAATTTCAAAAAAGAGCTGCAAGAATTATTCTTGATAAAAATACTGATACGCATAGTGAAGAGTTATTTACAGAGCTTAGCTGGCTTCCAATTCAAGACCAAATTGTATTCAAAAGGTCAATCTTTCATAACTATGTTTTCCTTCTTTTATTGATTGGCTAAATTATTTCATTTTGTTGTACATATTAACATCTATTGTCTTTGTAAATATTTGTAGAGGCCCACAGGGAAGACTGGATCAAACCAACTGTGTTGCCTCCTTAAATAAAGACTATTATTATTATCATAGTTTTTCGTCCAGATAGTTGCTTCAATTTCATAATTCAAAAAGACTTGATTTAACTACGTATGTCTTTTTGTTGTAATATCCCTTGTCATCCTGAATAAGATTCTTTATAACTTCATTAAAATCAAAGAGATGACATCTCTGAAGGCTTGATCGCGGTTCATTAAAAAAAAAATTATAAACAACTCCAGCATAAAATGTGCAAACAATTTGTGTATAATAAGATCTGATTGCATGTATGAGCATGTATGAGGGTTTTTTTCAGAAATGTTACTTTTTCAAATGACAAATGCAAAACCTCTTGAAAGGCAGCTTACATCATATTTTCATGAGAATTTTATAAATTGATATAATTTCTATTAACAAGAGGGCCAGAATGGCCCTAAAATCGCTCACCTGACTAATGTAAGATGATTCAAAATTGAAATTGGCCCAATGGTTACTGAGGAGAAGATGTTTAAAGATTTCAAAGTCAAAAACTGCCACGCCCTGCCACGCCCATATTTGGGCATAAATCAAAATTCCATGAACAACTTTTGAAAAGGGTCACCCAAGGAACATTCATGCCAATTTGGTTGAAATTGGCCCAATACTTACTGAGGAGAAGATGTTTAAAAGATTTCAAAGTCAAAAAAAGTGCCTAACCCTGCCACGCCCATATTTGGGCATAAATCAAAATTCCAGGAACAACTTTTGAAAAGGGTCACCAAAGGAACATTCATGCAAAGTTTGTTGAAATTGACCCTACTGTTACTGAGGATAAGATGTTTAAAGATTTCAAAGTTAAAAAAACTGCCACGCCCATATTTGGGCATAAATCAAAATTCTGCGAACAACTTTTGAAAAGGGTCACCCAAGGAACATTCATACCAAATTTGGTTGTAATTGGCCCAATAGTTACTGAGGAGAAGATGTTTAAAGATTTCAAAGTCAAAAACTGCCATGCCCATATTTGGGCGTGAAACGAAATTCTGCCGAACAACTTTTGAAAAGGGTCACCCAAGGAACATTCATACAAAGTTTGGTTGAAATTGGCCCAATGGTTCCTGAGGTGTAGATGTTTAAAGATTTCAAAGTCAAAAACTGCCACGCCCGGCCACGCCCATATTTGGGCATTAATCAAAATTCTGCAAACAACTTTTAAAAAGGGTCATCCAAGGAACATTCATGCCAAGTTTGGATGAAATTGGCCCAATGGTTACTGAGGAGAAGATGTTTAAAGATTTCTAAGTCAAAAACTGCCACGCCCTGCCACGCCCATATTTGGGCATAAATCAAAATTCCATGAACAACTTTTGAAAAGGGTCACCCAAGGAACATTCATGCCAAGTTTGGTTGAAATTGGCCCAATGGTTACTGAGGAGAAGATGTTTAAAGATTTCTAAGTCAAAAACTGCCACGCCCTGCCACGCCCATATTTGGGCATAAATCAAAATTCCACGAACATCTTTTGAAAAGGGTGACCCAAGGAACATTCATACCAAATTTGGTTGAAATTGGCCCAATGGTTACTGAGGAGAAGATGTTTAAAGATTTCTAAGTTAAAAACTGCCACGCCCTGCCACGCCCATATTTGGGGGTCAATCAAAAATCCGTGAACAACTTTTGAGAAGGGTCACCCAAGGAACATTCCTACCAAGTTTGGTTGAATTCAGCCCAGTGGTTACTGAGGAGAAGATGTTTAAAGAATTGTTGACGACTTCCGACGCACGACGCACGACGGACAAAAGGTGATACCAAAAGCTCACCTTGAGCACGTTGTGCTCAGGTGAGCTAAAAGGGCATGATGGATTCTCTTTCACTGGAAAGGATGCATTCTTCTTGTTGTGAAAAGAGAAGGTGTATAAATTGACACAAGACTTAAATCACCATAACAATAAAGGTATTGATATACAATACTTTCAGCATTTCGAAATGAAAAATTAAAATAAGAGGGCCAGAATGGCCCCAAAATCGCTCACCTGACTAATTTAAATGCTTCTAGACGTGTAGATTGTCAATATCATCATATTAATAATTAATTTCGATGTCTATTTACTCAGAGTTTTCTTTTTCCTTGAATTGAATTGGAGGCCATTTATTGC
This sequence comes from Fragum fragum, assembly GCA_946902895.1. NCBI lineage: Eukaryota > Metazoa > Mollusca > Bivalvia > Cardiida > Cardiidae > Fragum > Fragum fragum. Next base: position 26,786,915 of record OX336366.1, read on the forward strand.
TTTCGTATCCAAATTCAATTAATGTCCGGTTACTGGTACACTAAAGATGTTGCTTAGGATTTTCTCCTAAATATTTGCTTTATGTACTCTAATCATATATATATTTAGTAAAATTGGACACCTATCTCCATTCCTAGCAGAAAACTAAGTACCATGCTTGTATATTTTGTGAAACAAATACCAATTTCTCTTTCTCGGCAGACATTGTGACGTGATAATGCATCCCCATGTAATTCACACTGTGATAAAACCTACTGGGGGGGATACTTGTCAACTGTTTGGAACATGTACTTAAATTGGGTCTTGCATCTTTCATCAAATTGATTTGTCTTTTTCCTAGTCTTTCCTGTTTTTTTTTGTTTTTTTTTAAAGATATCACAAAACCAAGACTTTTTCCCATTTTACCAGTAGCCTGGGAAACCTGGACACACCATGATTATAGATAGGGTGTCTGACGCATTTGTAACTGGCTATGATGGCAGCCCTGAAGTACTCACAGACATAACAGCATGGTAATAGCCCCATTGGCCATTGTCAGTGAGATTCATGCCCAGTTTGATTGATATTGGCCCCATGGTTAGGGAGGAGGAGATTTTAAAGTAAAAAACATGCCCATATTTGGGCGTAAATCAAAATACCGCAAACACCTTTTTAAAAGGGTCATCCAAGGAACATTCATGCCAAGTTTTGTTGAAATTGGCCAAATGGTTACTGAAAAGAAGATGTTTAAAGATTTCGAAGTCAAAAACTGCCCCACCCTGCCACGCCCATTTTTGGGCCTCAATCTAAATTATGCAAACACCTTTCAAAAAGGGTCACCCAAGAAATACTCATGCCAAGTTTGGTTGAAATTGGCCCAATGGTTACTGAGGAGAAGATTTTTAAAGATTTCAAAGTCAAAAACTGCCCCATCCTGCCACGCCCATATTTGGGCGTCAATCAAAAGACGGTAAACACCTTTTAACAAGAGGGCCAGAATGGCCCTAAAATCGCTCACCTGACTAATGTAAGATGATTCAAAATTGAAATTGGCCCAATGGTTACTGAGGAGAAGATGTTTAAAGATTTCAAAGTCAAAAACTGCCCTACCCTTCCAAGCCCTTATTTGGTCATCAATCAAAATTCAAGAACAACTTTTGAAAAGGGTCACTCAATGAACATTCATACCAAATTTGGTTGAAATTGGCCCAATAGTTACTGAGGAGAAGATGTTTAAAGATTTCAAAGTCAAAAACTGCCACGCCCATATTTGGGCGTGAAACCAAATTCTGCAAACAACTTTTGAAAAGGGTCACCCAAAGAGCATTCATGCCAAGTTTGGTTGAAATTGATCCAATGCTTACTGAGGAGAAGATGTTTAAAGATTTCAAAGTCAAAAAAGTGCCTGACCCTGCCACGCCCATATTTGGGCATAAATCAAAATTCCAAGAACAACTTTTGAAAAGGGTCACCAAAGGAACATTCATACAAAGTTTGGTTGAAATTGACCCAACTGTTACTGAGGATAAATTGTTTAAAGATTTCAAAGTTAAAAAAACTGCCACGCCCATATTTGGGCATAAATCAAAATTCTGCAAACAACTTTTGAAAAGGGTCACCCAAGGAACATTCATACCAAATTTGGTTGTAATTGGCCCAATAGTTACTGAGGAGAAGATGTTTAAAGACTTCAAAGTCAAAACTGCCACGCCCATATTTGGGCGTGAAACGAAATTCTGCCGAACAACTTTTGAAAAGGGTCACCCAAGGAACATTCATACCAAGTTTGGTTAAAATTGGCCCAGTGGTTCCTGAGGTGTAGATGTTTAAAGATTTCTAAGTCAAAAACTGCCACGCCCTGCCACGCCCATATTTGGGCATAAATCAAAATTCCATGAACACCTTTTGAAAAGGGTCACCAAAGGAACATTCATGCCAAGTTTGGTTGAAATTGGCCCAATGGTTACTGAGGAGAAGATGTTTAAAGATTTCTAAGTCAAAAACTGCCACGCCCTGCCACGCCCATATTTGGGCGTAAATCAAAATTCCACGAACAACTTTTGAAAAGGGTCACCTAAGGAACATTCATACCAAATTTGGTTGAAATTGGCCCAATGGTTACTGAGGAGAAGATGTTTAAAGATTCCTAAGTCAAAAACTACCACGCCCTGCCACGCCCATATTTGGGCATAAATCAAAATTCCACGAACAACTTTTGAAAAGGGTGACCCAAGGAACATTCATACCAAATTTGGTTGAAATTGGCCCAATGGTTACTGAGGAGAAGATGTTTAAAGATTTCTAAGTTAAAAACTGCCACGCCCTGCCACGCCCATATTTGGGGGTCAATCAAAAATCCGCGAACAACTTTTGAGAAGGGTCACCCAAGGAACATTCCTACCAAGTTTGGTTGAATTCCGCCCAGTGGTTACTGAGGAGAAGATGTTTTAAGAATTGTTGACGACTTCCAACACACGACGCACGACGCACAAAAGGTGATATCAAAAGCTCACCTTGAGCACGTTGTGCTCAGGTGAGCTAAAAAGGGTCACCCAAGGAACATTCATGCCAAGTTTTGTTGAAATTGGCCAAATGGTTACTGAAAAGAAGATGTTTAAAGATTTCGAAGTCAAAAACTGCCCCACCCTGCCACGCCCATTTTTGGGCCTCAATCTAAATTATGCAAACACCTTTCAAAAAGGGTCACCCAAGAAATACTCATGCCAAATTTGGTTGAAATTGGCCCAATGGTTACTGAGGAGAAGATTTTTAAAGATTTCAAAGTCAAAAACTGCCCCACCCTGCCACGCCCATATTTGGGCGTCAATCAAATTACAGTAAACACCTTTTTAATAGGGTCACCCAAGGAACATTCATGCCAAGTTTGGTTGAAATTGGCCCAAAGGTTACTGAGGAGAAGATGTTTAAGATTTCAAAGTCAAAAACTGCCCCACCGTGCAAGGCCCATATTTTGGCATAAATCAAAATTCCATGAACAACTTTTAAAAAGGGTCACCCAAGGAACAATAATGCCAAGTTTGATTGAAATTGGTCCAATAGTTACTGAGGAGAAGATGTTTATAAGATTTTATAGCAAAAAACTGCCCCAACCTGCCATGCCCACGGGCATATATCAAAATTCTGCGAACAACTTTTGAAAAGGGTCACCCAAGGAACATTCATGCCAAGTTTGGTTGAAATTGGCCCTATGGTTACTGAGATGTTTAAAGATTAAAAAGTCGAAAACTGCCACGCCCTGCCACACCCATATTTGGGCATGAATCAAAATTCCAAGAACATCTTTTGAAAAGGGTCACCCAAGGAACATTCATACCAAGTTTGGTTGAAATTGGCCTAATGGTTACTAATGTGAAGATGTTTAAAGATTTCAAAGTCAAAAACTGCCACGCCCATTTTAAGGGGTCAACCAAAATTCTGCGAACAACTTTTGAGAAGGGTCACCCAGGGAACATTCCTGCCAAATTTGGTTGAAATCTGCCCAGTGGTTACTGAGGAGAAGATGTTTAAAGAATTTTTTATGCCTTCCGACGCACGATGGACAAAAGATGATCACCAAAGCTCACCTTGAGCACGTTGTGCTCAGGTGAGCTAAAAACTGAAAACTTATAAATAAATAAATTTAAGATTCTGATTTAATTACTACTTTCTATGAAATGAAAGAAAATAATGTTGGAAAAGGATTAAATGGCATTCACTATACTAGCCCTATTAAGGCTTTCAGGTGCAAAAAGGGCTGCTATTGCCATTTTGAGACAAAAGGATGAAATGTGATAGTTATGCCTTTTTGTATCTTTAAATCTCGACAATAATGACAGTGCATTTCAATTTTTTGAAATTCACGCTGTATCAAAGCTTAACCACCCTAGCTGCAATAATCTGAAAGAGGGCTACGATATCGCAGCAACAACTTCCCATGTAACTGAAGCCACTATTCATTAAACTTGACTAGTTTCCTCAATTTTGGGGGTCCTGCAGATGAAAATTAGTATTGACATCATTACTAGTCTTTTTCGGCTTAGATCTTTCACATCCTTACATTCAACTGCACACTATGTCAAAACAATGTGGTGTCTTCCCAGCATCAATGTCCCTGCTAATGATAAGGAAAAACTCTGAACAGGCCAAATCTTGAAAATGGTTGTCTACTTCCCTTTTATCTCTAGATGCAAAGTAGGGAACAAGTGTATAAACTGGTTTTTAATATGGATTTTTTGTTATGTTTGGAATGGACTGACTGAGAGAAAAAATTGTCTACCGAAAAATGGTATTCCAGAATTGGTTTCACTTGAGATATAGCAATGCAATTTCCAGGATTAAATCAGAAAATCTCGCTATTTCTCGGCCAAAAATGATCCCTGCTTTAGTTACTTTTCAGACATGAATTTTTCCAGGGTATTTCCATCATTTTTTCCCTTCTTAGATAGGTCCGTAAAACAGACCCATTCCCATAGCCAAAAAACGCCATTTTCCAAAAAAAACAGGTAAGAAAATTCCCAAATACAGTTTTAATTCCTCATGTATAAGGAAATTCCACTTTATGTTGCTGGATAATATTTTGAGCTTTAAATATTCGAGATGACATTTTTCAAAATTTGAAATTAGCGTAGATCAATTAAATTTAGTTGCATTGTCCAGAGCTAATGATCTTGCATTGAAACCTGTATCTAGTGAATTTATTTTTGGGTAACTTGAAAGTAAAGGTGCTTCGAAAGTGCCTGTTCCAAGATTAGATTGGTCCTTCAGACAATCTACATTTTCTGTGATATTTTTTTTCACTGAAATATACGTTAAGCCATTGATGAAAACTATTAAATGACGCTTATTTGGGATTCAAATAGTCATCAAAAAAGAAATTATTACCATCTAGATTAATATTATCGTTATGAAATAACTGATTTCTATACTTTCTGTACTTGAAAAAGTTAAGAAAAAATTGATCAATTTTGTATTTACAAGAAATTTACCCTATATCTGGACATGACATATTGCAACCATTTTTGTCCTATCCAATTATTTTCTACGGTTGGAAATAAAAGTGACCCACTTGTATAACTTACAAACAACTCTGTTTTTAGTGATCCGTTTTTAGTGATTTAAATGACTTCCAAAGCTTTAAATTCAGACCTGTTTCAAAGTTGGACCAATGCCTAAAGTTTTGTCAACATGTAATGTGTTGAAAAGGATATGACTGATAATTCAGTCACAAATGAAAAAGAGTTAACTCCAGTTAAAATGTTTGTACACCCCCACCCCGCCCCATTTTTTTTACCCCAAACTTTCACCAAGAGGTTCAAATTCCCGTAATACTTCCAGTGGACACAATGTATAACTGACATTAGTTTTCACAGGAGACAATTTTCAGGTAAATACATGTCAAATGAGCCAAAACATTGAGCCAGTCAAGGGACCACAAGCACTTACAACATCACAATCCACTTGTCCTGAAAGTCTCAACACTTCTCCCTATTTTGAAAAACTTCTCCCAATTCTCAGACTTAGGGAAAAGTCACTTCTCCCTAAATTCTGAGCATCTGTAGAGCCCTGTTTGACATCATTTTAAATCCCTTTAAACAAAGTTACATGTTGGTCACTATAAACCATTGACAAATATTAGTTTAGACAAAAATGGTTGTCATGTCCAGATATAGGTAAACTTACAACTGTAAATTGTTTAACTACAAAATTAAAAAAAAAACTTATGTGGGTTCATAAAGTATAGATATCAATTGTTTCTTACAGATACTGTTAATTATTTTTCTTTTTTTGTTGATTATTTGAATCCTAAATGAGTGTCATTTGTTAGTTTTCTAGAATGGCAATGTTTCAGTCAAATAAATATCATGGAAAAGGTAGGTGGTCTAAAAGACAAATCTATTCTTAAAACAGGCACATTCGAAGCACTTTTACTTCCAAGTTATCCAAAATAAATTTACTGGATCCTGGTTTCAGAACAATGTAAAAGCATTAACTCGGGACCATGTGACTAAAACCGATCTGAGGAATGCCATATTTACAAAAAACATCTCGAATAATTATCTATAGCTCAAAATATTATCAAGCCACATTAAAGTGGAATTTCCTTCAACATGAGGAATTGATAATGTATTTGGGAATTTTCTTTCCTGATTTTGGAAAAAATGGCATTTTTCGGCATGAGGACTAAGTTCAGTATATGGACCAATTCAAAGGAGAGAAAAAACACTGCCATTTTCACTTTAACCCATTACCACAAAAATTTCAGACTGGTCTAAACTGAAAGGAGTTTCAGACGACAATTTAATCGTTATGAAATTTTTGGTGTTTTTTTATCTTTTGGGTAGAAAACAGTGCAGATAATGAAGAAATTGCTTGTAACAAGCAATTTCCACATTTACCATAATTTTTCCCCCAAAGTCTTTTTCTTGAGGGGTGTCCAAAAGTGTCATTGTGTGGTAATGGGTTTTCAGAGATCAAAATAATTGTGCTTTTCTTTCAACAAATGTCCCAGAAACATTCCTATTTTGATGGAAAAATTCAACTGACATCACTAAAATGTCAGGTCTGACCATTCTATCCTAAGGGAGGACTGGGTTGTGACTAACAATTTGCAATTTATGAATAGGGATTATTCTCTACCCCTGCACCATAGATCAATTATATGAATTCTGCAAATTTCCACTGATTATTTGAAAATTATTGATTTCATATGTTACTTAACATAGATAGGTGCACACACGGCGACTTCATTTTTTATAAGAATTTCAAGCCCAGTTTCAACATGTTTGTGCTCTGTCATGCTTATTGTTAAGAGTAAATTGATATAGCTTAAAACATCGAACCCCTGGACTAACCCTTGTTCATTAGAGAAACTACAAATCATCGCTGGAACTAAGAATTACCATTACAAGATAAATTTATGTATAGTTACGGAATATTGGTAGCCTAACAACTGTATATGGATGTGGCAAATGAATTATTGAACAAGAAGAAAATGTTTGAAAATGGCTACTCCAGTCAATATATGTTTAACCCATATGTTTAACTACCCACATACACACATATGTTCAACATTGTGTTAAATGAAGAAATAGCTTGTGACAAGTAGATCTAATCTCTTTTTTTTCCCCATGTTTTCTACCCTGAAAATTGCATGTTGTCTGTGTCTGTGCTGTCTGCAACCCCTTCCAATTTTGTTCAAATCTAAAATTTTGCCAGATTGTACTGGGTTACCAGTAAATAATCGCCTTAAACATTATAAATACAACAGGAAAAGCTGTCGCATTTTTTGTGAATGCAGACGGTGTTAACCATGGCTGTCAGCCATAAGGACTATCATCGTCGATATTCGTGGTAGAGCAACATCGGGTATTATTGACCGCTTAACAGTCCTGTACATGCTATGTCGATGATACCCTCTACCATTGCGAATGCAAGTCAAAACTGGTTTATTTCAAGGTAATCCTCTTGGCATGACGTCACAGGATGTTAACAGATACACATAGACACTCATAACAGATAATAACTCTCTTATAATGTTAAGTGCCTGGAGGGTGTTATCGTCATATTTCGGTATTTATCGACATGTTCAATAGTTTTCGTCGTCAAGGCAATATAAATTTGGTATAACTTAATCTGGACCATTTCATGGTTAAATTGATTCATGACAAGCTACGGAGGCATATTTCTGCCACTAGAAATATGATCTTTGTTATTATAAAAACATAGGGCAATTACTGCGTTAGGCCTTCAGTTGAATCAAAGTTTCTATTGAATTTAAGCTAAATGCACATGAAAAAAGTCAACCTAGGTTATTGCAACAAGATCACCAACCACGGAAATTAACTGTTCCAACAAATAAGACATCATTCTCAGTCTGCTGGTGGCGTGATTAAATTCTGTCCTGTAAGTTTTGAGATTGAGGTCTGATCCGATTGTAGTGTATTTTCTGTACAGGTGTTTTTTAACCTTAGAAGACATTATCACACCAGTCCTCACTACATTCCGCAACTTGTTTGGCTCTTTATAAAGGGGGTTGAAAATGATCTGTGTTTCAAACTTTTGCTAGATCTTATATCCTTTTAACGGTTTTGGAAATTCCTTAGCTATTTTAATTATGTTGTTCACAAGTAAGTTACAAATTTACTTCATCTACAGCAATTTCAAGCTCGGAGCATGCTTACGATTCGTATTATCCTTTCTAATTACGGCCTGCCCGGTCATTTTAATTTTTTTGTAGGAATCTTATTTAGATAGTGGGAAAACAGAGGTCTTACTTATGGTCTGGACTCTGAAGGCCTGTCTCACTAGAACAAGGATTTAAAGAAATTCACATACAGAAATGAAACATCTGTGTGATGTATGTGTCGAGTTTATTACCATGCCAAAAACTTCATGATTTCCGTCGCACGCCAATGTGATTTACCCAAACTTGGTCAGTTCTGCATTAAAAACTGACCAGTGGCCAAGTTCTTGAGTCTTATAAACAATGGTTATTGATCAATTCTAAGAAGAACACCATGTTTCTGTTGCGTTTTTAGGATCTACTACGTGAATCATTACAACTTTGCCATGATTGGATTTTTGTCTGTAGAAGTAAAAAACGTATTTCATGTCCCTCCCTTGTGTCCGAGGGAGAGAGTGGAAGGGGGGGTGTTGGTGACTGAGAAAAAACATGTTCGAAAACTATTCTGAGAAATTAGAGAAAATCATACAATTCCCAGTCATCTTAAGCATTCGATGTTTAAATACTGGGCGTATAATTCCAAGACAATAGTAAGTTTATATTTGTTGTTCAACTGATTTATGTAACAATGTGTTTCTGTTTTGGCAGCTAACAGTATTACCACGCCAATTAATACAAATTCTATTACGTCATACAACTTCCGGTCTCAAATGAGAGAGATGTGCAGTAAAACTGTACTGATTCGTCAGTGCACTTTCACTACTCGGTGGATGCGGACGTGTCCACATTGAGTTTGCACTGTAACATTTTCGTCAGTCAGTTACTATTCGTAGTAACTTTTTATAGGTTGTTATTCGTAACAACATTTTTTTCTGGCCAATAATATTATTAGTAATAACATTTTTGTTATTTAAATCGCATTTTTGCGACATTTGCCGTAAGTCGTATTTACGACTTTACGTAAGCACGTGTTTGTAAACATGGCGGAGATTCAAGTACAGGCCAGTAAACCAATTGTCAAAAAACCAGTTTCTTCGTCTAAACCGACGAAAAAGGACGAAAATAACAACTCTACTGCTTCTTCGGAACCTCAACAGAAAAACCCACCAAGGGTACCTATACCAGTCGGTACCATAGAAAACCCAAGTGCTATCTCTAAAGAGGTCCTGTCTATCTTGCGGGAAATGAACTCCCACGTTGTCCAGCAAGGGACACGACTTGAAAAACAAGGGGAGAAATTAGAATCTCTCTTTCATCAAATGAATGAAATGTACACTGATAGTTGTGAACAATATTACAGTGAACAGTATGATGAGTCTTTTGACGAACCATCAGATAGCGCTCGTGAAGATGAGATAGATCCTCTAACTAGTGGAAAAGGAAAGTCTGGCATCTTTAAGAGTCTAGTAGACAAATTCCAACAATGTGAAACTGTTGACCCAGAAGTAAATGTTGACTTAGCTCGGTTTGTGAACTCTTCTTTTAGACATGGCTTGCCAGATGACAAACTGAATGACCTTCTTAAGGATATTAACCGCCCACAGAATTGCGAGTCCTTAGTAAAGACAAGGGTCAATCAAGGTATTTGGAGGCTTCTTAAAATGAACTCCCAAGCAGATGACAATAAGATGCAGGCTGTTCAGGAACTTTTAGTCAAAGCCACAAGTTGCATAGTGAAACTTGCAGATAAAAATGCTGAAAAGTTTGATGGTCAGGATGTTGATTGGATCACCAACGCAATAGCCTTGCTTGGTCATGTTAATAAAATGATAAACATTCGTAGGAAGGAAACTCATAAACCTGACCTTGACTCCAAGTACCATTATCTAGCTTCTTCTTCACTCCCCTACACAGAATATCTTTACGGTGATGATAATGATGTGAATAAAAATGTCAAAGAAATCAATGACTTGAATAAGTTAGGAAAATCATCTGGTCGTGGTTTTCAACGTAGAGGGTACCAGAGAGGTGCATACAGTGGTAGACGTTACCAGCCCTACCAAAGAGGGGCCTTCAGGGGAAGAGGCTTCGGCTTTAACAACAACCGTGGTCGTCTAGAACCGGTTACAAAAAACCAGAAGATGGCGCCCAAGAAATAGATAAGGTGAGTCCCAACCAATTTGAAGCTGGTAGATTACGGTACTTTTTAGATAAATGGAAAGAAATTACATCCGATCATACAGTTTTAGACATAGTAAAAAATTGTCATATTGAATTTTATTGTGGGGTAAATCCAATTAGTACTTCTCATAATGAAAGAAAATTCTCGAAATCCGAGGATAAAATTATTGATAATGAAATTCAAAAACTTTTAAGTATGAAAGTTATTGAAGAAGTAGAGCATGATCCAAATGAATTCATTTCACCAATATTTGTTGTTCCAAAGAAAGATGGAGATTATCGAATGATACTTAATTTGAAAGAACTGAATGAATTCATAGAATATCATCATTTTAAAATGGAACATTTTGAGACTGTTTTAAAATTGGTGAAGCCTAGGATGTTCTTTGCTTCTATTGATATACGCCATGCTTATTACTCTGTATTTATTGCCCCAGAACACCAAATAAAGTTGAGATTTATGAAATCGGGTAAAATCTATCAGTACCGGGCTCTACCTAATGGGATTTCTTGTGCGCCGAAACAGTTCACACGCCTAATGAAGCCTGTTTATGCATCTCTACGCATGCTGGGTCATACCCTTTCAGGTTATATTGATGATTCAATCTTAATGGGGGATACCTTTTCAGAATGTGAAAATAATGTCACAGATACAGTGAGTCTAATGACAAATGTTGGGTTTATCCTCCATGAAAAGAAATCTGTATTTATACCAACGCAAAAAATAATTTTCCTTGGTAATTTTATTGACTCAGTGGCTATGATTGTTACTCTTCCACATGGAAAAGTTGTAAAATTGATCCAAGCATGCTTAGATTTGTATAAAAAACATGTAGAAGTTATAAGACAAGTAGCCAGAGTTCTTGGTCTCATAGTTTCCTCCTTTTCTGCTGTGCAATTTGGTCCATTACATTATAGACATATAGAGAGAGCAAAGATTCTAGCTCTGCAGCAAAAAAAAAGGGGATTATGATTCAAGAATGTCGGTCACATCGGAAATGAGAGAAGATCTTGTCTGGTGGATTGATAATCTTCCATCCCAAAAGAGGGATATTTGCCATGGTAATGCTAGAAAAATCATAACTTGTGATGCATCTGGATCAGGTTGGGGTGCTGTTTGTAATGGTGTTGAGATTGGTGGTCGTTGGTCTTCTACTGAAGAAAATCACCACATTAATTGCCTAGAATTACTTGCTGTAAGCCATGCTGTCAAATCATTTTGCAAATTTGAGAGAAATACTCATGTTCAAGTTCAATCAGATAATACATGCTGCGTGTCCTATATAAGGAACATGGGGGGCAGAATTGAAAATTTAAATTCTATTACAAATCACATTTGGCAGTGGTGTGTCCAAAAAGATATATGGCTTTCAGCAACTTACATTCCAGGGGTAATAAATGAGGCTGATTTGCCTTCCAGAGAATTTGATGACAGCACTGAATGGATGCTAGATATAGATATATTCAATGCAATTGTTAGGGAATTCGGTTGTCCAGATATTGATATGTTTGCATCCAGATTGAATAAACAAGTACAAACTTTTGTTTCATGGAAGCCTGATCCAGATGCCATTTCAGTTGATGCTTTTTCTATCAGGTGGTCAAAAAGTTTAATATATGCCTTTCCACCTTTCAGTGTAATTGGACAAGTTGTACAGAAAATTCATTTGGACAAAGCAGAGGTGGTCCTGGTGGCACCTATTTGGGTAACACAGAACTGGTATACAGCTGTGCTTCAGATGTTAGTGAAAGATCCTTTGATTTTGAAAGTAACAGACAAAACTCTGAAGATTCCACAGTCGGACCAAGTTCACTCCCTTGTAAACAAACTACACTTGATGGTATGTCGCATATCTGGCGATCCTTCCAAAACAGAAATTTATCAAGCCAGTCTATTGAAATCATCATGGCATCATGGCGACGCTCCACTCAGAAGCAATATGCCTCATATATTAACAGATGGGTTCAGTTCTGTTCTGAAAGGGAAGCAGGTATTTTTCAAGCCCCTATTGACCTAGTGATAGAATTTCTAACTAAACTTTTCAATGAAGGACTTTCCTATGAAACATTGAATTCTGCTCGAAGTGCATTATCAAACCTCTGTGAAATTCAAGATGGTTACCAAGTTGGTTCTCATCCATTAGTAATACGATACATGTCTGGAGTGTTTAATTTACGTCCCACAAAACCAAGATATTCAGAGACGTGGGATGTTTCTAAAGTTCTGTGTTATTTGAAAATGCTGCCACCAGTCCATAAGTTGACTTTAAAGTTTCTTAGTTACAAGTTAGTAACTTTAATTGCTTTGACTCAGGCAAGTCGCTCGCATTCTATAAGTATGTTGACTCTTGAAAATATTCAGAAAGATGACACATCTTTCACAGTGTATTATAGTGGTTTGTTGAAGCAAATTCGTAAGGGTAAAAGGAACCCAGTTTTAACACTGAAAAAGTATTCTCTAGACCAGAGACTTTGTGTGTATAGTACTTTGATAGAATACATTGCAAGAACAAAATGTTTTAGAGGGAGTGAAAAGTCACTTTTCATTAGTTATATAAAGCCATTCAAACCAGTTTCTACAGCAACAATAAGTAGATGGATTCGTTCTGTTCTAAGACTTTCAGGCATAGACATAAATAGATTCAAGTCACACAGCACTCGTAGTGCATCTACATCAAAAGCAAAGCAGTCAGGTGTTTCAGTGACAAAAATAATTAAAATTGCTGGCTGGGGTACTAATAAAACTTTTGCTAAATTCTATGAAAAGCCAATTATAGAGGCAGGAACATTTCAAGATGCAGTTCTTCAATAGACACAGTACATGTAAGTGCATTTCTTCAATTTATTCCTTGTAGCACAAAAAGCCGCCGTCATAGCGCAGTTGGTAGCGCGTCGGACTGTCAATCTAGAGGTCCCGGGTTCGATCCCCGACGGCGGCACTCATCCTTTCCGACTATTTGTCTCTCACCAATGGGTCGAAAATCGTAGACCTATGTGGGATAGCAGCTGGAGGCTAGGAAAGGATGTATTGGTAGTACTGGTGTGAGAAATACCAGGATTCCATTGTTAGGTGCTCCAGCCGCCGCGATATAACTGAAAGATTGTTGAAAGCGGCGTAAAACCCCATTCAAACAAACAAAACAAAACAAATTGTAGCACAAAAAGCTGTTGTCTTAGTGTTAAAGTCTCATTTGAGACCGGAAGTTGTATGACGTAATAGAATCCCCCCAAACAAACTAGACTTACCTGGAAGTTGACGTTTGGTTGGGATTCTATGTAGTCATATAACAACTGGAGGGATCAAATGCCCACCCAATCCCTCCCAAAATCATCAAAAAATAAGCTTATACATAATACTTTTTCAAAGTGCACTTATACAATTTCCTTAGATTTATATTTATGTGCACATATTTGATCTCCTCTTTGCGACAAAACTTTTTGTTAATCGTTTCCAAGACTGACGAATCAGTACAGTTTTACTGCACATCTCTCTCATTTGATCCCTCCAGTTGTTATATGACTACATAGAATCCCAACCAAACATCAACTTCCAGGTAAGTCTAGTTTGTTTGGGGGGATTATCCTACATGGTCATTTAGAAAAAAATCCACCGTGATGGTATTAATAAAACCTCATGATCTCCCCCCTTTTCCTATCTTATGGCAGAAATCAGCATGCCCACTGGATTGTTATTTTGGGGGTACATGTACCCCTTAGGTTTTGAAATGGGGGTACAAAGAAAAATCTGGGGGTACAGTGTACCCTTTACTTTCAGAGTTAAGGGTACACAATACGAATCTGAACCCTTTACCAAATGACAGACAATGTTTTAGTTATATAGTTTGTTATTACTCAGTAAAGAAGAACCAAAGGTCATTTACAAGTTTCACATAAATTTAGAGGGATAGATAATAAACTTTCTTTGAAAACCTGGTTTTTGACAATTCACTTTTTCTTAACTATTTGATTTTGGAAGGGTTTAATGGGATATGAGAGCGATGGCTAAACAAGTCTAACAAGTTAATTACCAGGGTGGGAATGTCATCTTGGAGCAGGCCATACCAGGCATGTCAGCTCATTTTTAGATCAAACTCTGGTATTTAAACGATTCTGGTACAGAAAATACCGAATGGTCTTTTAAGTGTCTAAAAGTCACCATTTGTGGAGAAATAGAATAGTTTTGTTACAACATTTTGCAAACAGCAACTTACGTAGCTAAAACAAAACTACAACGTTATTCAAACAGCTCCATTTTGTCCCGCCCGACTTACATATACAACGGAATTTACGAGAGAAACTGATTTCAAAATCAGATTCTGTCTTATGAGTTCTTGTCAATTTTGCCCAAAACACGTTTAGTTTGAAAATTAGCGCAACTTTGGGCCTGTTTCAAAACAAACTGGTGAGGCAATCAAAATCTGCATTATACAAACTTTTCCAACTGCTGGTTTACCCAGTCTCTATATAGATGAAAACAAACCAGAAAGAAGCGATGGTTCATGTCGCATGAAAGGTCGCATGAAAGGGAAATCACTTGCTCCTGATGCGTTTTTTTCTACTTTGCTTGCAATTTGGGGGGTTTAGGTAAAAAATACACACATAGGGTTTCTCATTTTATATGCTAATAATTTCAAATGCACACACACATAATGGCATTTTTGTTTCTATGTTCATTTATTTTCTGTACGTTCATGCACGTCTTGGTTAAGATTTGTACGTGAACCGACGTAGTTGTACGTGAATTACGTACTGCACCCTGATGGCAGGAATATGTCGCCATACTTGTTCTTTTTTCATAATAATAATAATAATAAAGTCTTTATTTAACGAGGCAACACAGTTGGGCTAACCCAGTCTTCCCTGTGGGCCTCTAAAAATATTTACAAAGTCATACATTTATACACATACAGCAAAATTTAAAAACAATATATAAATACAATATATAAATACAATATACATAACACTAGGTTAGCTGATAGTTCATGAATTGTGGACCAGATTTTAACTAGATTAGAAATGCAGATTTGAACTTAATTTACACTGTCAACATTTCTTATGTACAAAGGTATTTCATTCCAAATTTTTGGACCCGAGTAGGCAATTGTTTTTCTGAAAAACTCGATCCTTGGCTTTGGAATTTTAAGAATTGCATTAGAGTTTGATCTAAGATTTTTGTTGGTTGATTCAGTAAAGAGACTTGATATATAGTTTGGAAGTTTACCATTTAAAGATTTATACAGGAAAATAGCCTTTTTTAATAAAATTCGGTCATGGATAGTCAGCCAATTAAGTTTTTAAATAGGTCTTCACTAGGAGTGTCAGAATTTTTATCAAGAATTAATCTTGCAGCTCTTTTTTGAAGTTTATATAGTCTGTTTAATAGTTTAGAATTGCAGTTTCCCCAAATGATACAACAATAATCAATGTGTGTGAGGATATAGGCATTAGAGAACATTATTCTTACATTAATACTGAGATACATTTTAATTCTAGTGAGGAAGTAAAGTAAAGAATTACACCTTTTCAGTACATTTTCAATTTGGTTTTCCCATGACAGATTATGGTCTACTTGTACTCCAAGTAATTTTTCTACAGCTGAGAACTTTATTTCCTCATTATGAAGAAATAATTTAAAAGTTTCAATGCTGGAAATATTATTCACTGGTGAGATAATCATTGTTTTTTTTGTTTTTTTTTGGGGGGGGGGGTGGTAGCATTGCATTGATGCTACACCATTCATCTATTTCATTTAGGCTGTTTTGGAGTAACCTACATACTTCAGTTGTTGATTGTCCTGTTACACTAACTGTTGTATCATCTGCAAATAAATCAGTTGATGATGCAGAAAGATCTGAAGGCAGGTCATTAATATGTATAAGAAATAGGATAGGTCCTAAAACAAAGCCTTGTGGTACACCAGACATTATATCTTGTGGTGATGATAATTTACCTTCAACAGATACTCTTTGTGTCCTATCTGACAGATAAGACCTAAACCACTTTAGAGTATGATTTATTATGTTAAAATTAGACATCTTTTGTAGAAGAAGATAATGCTTTAGTTATATAGGTTATAGGTTTGGAAATTATTTTAGCACTTATCTTTAAAAATTTTGGCCCTACACCATCAAGTCCTGTGGATTTATTTATGTTCAAATTTTGGAGTTGTTTAACAACAAATCCTTCATCTATTGGTGGGATAGTAAAACTGCTTTGAAGTAAAGATACCTCAGTTGTTTCACCACATGGGATATCTTTATTGTATGCATTTTGTGTGGATTTCAAGATATTTGCAAAGTAAGAATTGAAAACTTCAGCTTTACATTTAGCATCACTAATTGAACCCCCTGTTCATTTGTAATGGAGGTTAACTGGATAGGCTTTGATTTTCCTGACATTTCTTTAAGATGTTTCCACAACTTTTTGGGATTATGTTTGTTTTCATTGATTGCAGAATTATAAAAAGATTTTTTATTTTTACTTATTAGGTCTTTTGTTTTATTTCTCCAATATTTATAAAGAGGTATATCATTTAAAGAATTTGCCCTATCATGTTGTTTTGAGGCATTTCTGATTTCATCTGTGTACCATTCAGGAAGATAATTGTGTTTGACTCTTTTTTGTTTCATAGGTGCATGTTGGTTTAAGACATCATAAAATAATGTAAGGAAACAGTCAAATGAGTCATCTACATGATCATAGATTTCAATAAGAGACCATGGTTGAATGGAAAGGTCTCTGCAGAATGTTTCTGGGTCAAAATGGCGTAGACTCCTGTATTTGATAACATTGTGAGTTGTTTTAGGTATGTCGTTTGAATTTAGCTTACTTGTAAAATAAACAGGATAATGGTCACTTAGCACTATTTTAGGAACATTTATATTGGTAATATTCTGAGGCTTATTAGTATAAATATGATCTAAAATTGTTGCTGTATTATTGGTGACACTGGTAGGAGTTTCTACAAGCTGACATAAATTATAAGATTGTATTACATCATTCCAAGTAGAGTTTAAACATACTGAATTAGAAAAGTTAAAATTGAAATCCCCTATTAATATTATTTCCTTGTTCTCAGAATAAAGTGTTTCCAAAATGTTTTCTACTTCAATGATCCAATTATTATTTGCTGATGGAGGCCTGTATATATGTCCTAGTATAAAAGATTTCTGTTTAGAATGTCTCACTTCTAACCACAAGGCTTCAATAGTAGGACGTTCAAGATCCTGTCTGACAATACAGTGAAATTAATTTTTAATGTATGTGATAATACCTCCACCGTGGTTGCCTCTGTCTCTTCTATAAATATTATATTTACTTAGATGTATTTCATTGTTTTCAATGTTTTCATGTAAAAAAGTTTCACTTAGGCACAAAATGTCAATTTCACTGTGATCATGTATAAGAACTTTGATTTCATCAAATTTTGAACACAGGTAGTGGATATTTAAATGTATGTCTGACGCTGTCTATAAATACCTTTCCCAATGAATTGTATCGACAATTACCGATATCTTCATTATTCTTTATAGTGATGTCCAAAACACGCTCGATATGGGATACGAACATCATTCCATATATAAAACGTATTTATGACAAAAAATAATCCTAATTGAATATGATATAACTTTATGACTTCATTCCAGAAAAGCTACTCTTCTTATCCTTTACATTAACAACACGAATGTGTGGATATGATTTTGGGGGGGTTCTTGTTTAGATTTTTTAAACCACATATTTTGACATGCTATCGGGACAGATAAAAAGCTAACATTGTGTTTTACGTCATATATATTGAAAGTACTCGTATTTCTTAAAACAAAGGTCTGGTTGAAAATTTGACGATAACTCTCGACTGCCGATGATACACGATGTTGCTCTATTATTTCAAGGCGTTACTTTCAATTTTGTATAGGATAACAAAGGGAATGGTCGAATGAATTTTACCAAAGTCCTTCGTATAACTTTCATTGTGAAAATCTAAATAGATCTACATCTCGGTTGAATTCTGGGGTACAATTTAAACAAAAGTTACCAATCTCGAGAAAAACGTCATTCAGTATGCGTCGTCTGCATTCCCGCCAAATCATTTTAGACTGATATACGGATAGGTAAAGTAATTTACTTCACAATATAGTGTGAACCCGACAAGCTTGTTGTCATTGTTGCTAAGGCAGACAAACTTCCGGTTTTCAAAAACGAAAGCAGACAGGTGCCGTCAAGTCCAATTAAGCACTTAGTTTGCTTAGGGACGCAAGCATGGAACTCAGAGAGAGACATAAAGATACTTTCCAAGAGAAAATGAAAGAGAAATGGGCGACACGCGACTTTAGCCCGCCGAAAGACCACCTTGACAAGTTTTTGATGTCGTTTTTCTTTATTCACATGCTCATCTTGCTAATTGAGTGCTTAGTGTGGTTAGTGCCCAGCGTGTATCCGGATTCGAAAATTAAAATGTCATTAATTTTTGTGTTCGTCGTATGTGAGACCTTAGTTAACTGGCACAGATCGTACTTTGATGTTGCGAACTATGTGAGACAAGAAACAAAGGTCAATCATTACCCTGAGGCGGAAGAAATGCGTTTAGGTTGGAAGGATTGTTTCAAATGTCAGGTAAGCAGGTTATTTTGCAAATCTAGTGAAGGGCACTTGATAAAGCTGCGTCAGGAAATTCTATAGTTATGTGTAAATCTTACCCATTACCACATGACAAAGTTTTATACTGTTTCAAATTCTAAAAAAGTTTGTTTACATGTAATGGCACTTGCATGAGGTTCAATGCCACTTCTAACAGTATTTCAGAATTATCCAGAAGCTGGAGCACCTAACCATAGAATCCTAATATTTCTCTCAACAGTATGATCACATTCATTCTCTGAGCCTCCAGCTGCTCATCACACAAAGGTTTACAATTATGCACCCATTGGGGAGAGACAGTTGTCTAAAGATATTTGCAATAACCATTGAACTCATGATGGAGAGTCTGATGCCCTAACAACTGCAGTGTATAGCTGCATGGGTCTAAAAGAAGTTGTAGACAACATTTCAAAATGTGTTTGGTTTATGCAAAATAAGGCGGAAAACTTAAGAAAAGAACATATTGCTTGTTACTCATACTTATGACCATTATATTTCAAGGAGACAAAATGCTGGATTATGTAGTAATGGACAAAATGATTCTCCATGAATTCCTTCCATTTGTTTCTTTTTGATTTAAAAGCACATTTACTCCACATTCATAGTTGTTTTTATCCCAACCTCCTATTAGGAAGTTCCACCAATGCCTACTATGGATCTCAGATAATATATTCACCTAATAAAACTGACTACTATCACCGAATGAATCCAAAACAGTTGATATTAATTTTAAGGTTAGCCCATTTTAGAGGGCAATATTATATATATATATATCAGTCCAAATTGAAGGGAATTGCATACAATGATTTAACCCTTGTCATGCTGTATAAATAACCTAACTGAATTGCTGTAAAATCAAAAGGCTGAAAGCTTATGTTCAAAAATCAATATTTCTTTTAGAAATCAATTTTATGATTAACTCTGGCAGGAAAAGTACAATAACAGACTGCACTTATCTTGGTCTACACCTCCTGCCAAAACCGGAATATTCCGGGTTCAGCATGACAAGGGTTAATCCATTCCCATACGACAAGATTGTACACCAGTCCATTTTGAAAAAATTTACTGACCACATTTTTAATTGAAGAAATTTTAAAAGTCTTGGTCTTTTGGAGAAGAAAACATTGTGAATAATGAAGAAATTGCTTGTAACAAGCAATTTCGTCATTCTACACAATGTTTTCCTAAGCTTTTATCTTAAGGGCGTATGGGAATGGGTTAAGCTTCTTTCAAAGTGAAAAATATGAATCAATTAGGATACAAAACCTTATGATAAAAAAAAATGTTGGCTTAAACCAATTTCTCCTTTTTCACACTGTTTTCCTCAATATAATTTCTGAAGGGCTTAACCCTTTCCTGTACAAACCCGGGTTTTCATGTCCCTGAGATTTTATACTATGAAAAATATTGTGGAAAAAGGAGAAATTGCTTGTTATAAGCAATTTCTCCCTTTTCCACACAATTTCCTACCACACAGGATTGTTTCATTTCAAATTGCATTGACTTTTCATTGTCGTCTGCAACCTCTTTCAATTTGGACCAGTCTAAAATTTAAATCCAGGAAAGGGTTAAAAGAGTTTGGATTGTTTGGCGATGGGACAACCAATTAGGGATTATAAATGAGTCCTGTATTTTGATTGGCATACTATTATACCTATTGCATTAAAGATATAGGAAAAGAAGAAGAAACTAATCCTAACAGGCACATTTTTTCCTTTTCTACAATATTTTCTATCTTATTCAAGATTACTTTTGCCGATTTAGTCGTGTGTTACAAATCCTCTGCAATATTTTCTATTTTGGTGAGTCTAAAACAAATCATTGTCAATCACTGTAAGATTATCCCTTACAACCTGAATTAAAATCTCATATAAAATTGCTTTAAAATCAAAGGACTGACAGCACTGTAAAGTCTTAATGAGGGTCATTATTTCTTTTGAAAATTGATTATTTAAAAAACAATGGCTAAAGGAAGATAGAGAAGGAGTAGACCAAGATCAGACTGCACATATGTGTTGGCTGATCTTTGTCTATACCTCCTGCCAAAACAGGAATATTCTGAGTTAAGCATATAATTAGGCAGATGGAAATAAATGCTTTTTTTTGTCCCTGCAGGTGATGGCTCCACCCCGATCTCACCATTGTAACTTGTGCGGAAAGTGCATGCTTAAGCGGGACCACCATTGTTTCTTTACTGGATCCTGCATCGGGTTTTACAACCAAAAGTTTTACGTCATGTTCCTATTATGGTCAGTGATTGGCTCAATTTTCACAACATACCTCCAATTATCATTCCTTCATAGTCAGCTACCTATCAACTCATCAGATGTTATTGCTTGGATAATACCAGCAACGTTACATAGATGGATCATGGGATACATATCATTTGGACAAATGCTTCTTATCTTGCATTTATACGTCAATTTAGCCCTGATATGTGTTTCTTTGTTCGTTTTTCTTTGGCAATGTCTTGTGATCTCATTTGGGTACACATCATACGAAAGTTGGAAACATATAACAGTGTTTAGAGGGTCTACAGTGAATGAAAACATAAAGTCTGTGTTTGGATCTGCGTTGTATATTCCAATTCTTGTCTTTGTGCCATATCGATTCAAACAAAGTGGGGATGGAATACAGTGGAAGTTAAGACGAAAACGGGTCAAAGGACAGTAAGCATGTAATCTATCAGAGTAATGAATGAAAATTGCAAACTTACATTATTTCGTATTTGTATTCAGTCTTGGTAAATACATAAATCTATAGTTCTCCAGATTTAACCTATTACCACACAGGTGCTTTTAGATGCTCCTAAGAAAAAAAGCTTTAGAAAACATTGTTGAAAATGAAGAAATTGCTTGTTACAAAATTTCATCAACTAAAATTTTATCTCTGGTACATCTTTGAAATTGGACTGGTCTAAAAATTGTTGTATGGTTAAGGGTTTTCGTAGGATACATTGTATTTACACATTTGGTAATTGTTTTCATATGTCCTTAGACAGTAAATTTAGGATTCGACAAAAATGAATTAGTCTCAGAATAGTTCTTCAAAACCGTAATTTTTTAAGTTACCAATATTGAAGTGCTTTTGGTATAAAATTGTGCAGTGATCTGCCAGGGCTGCGTTTTTGCACCATTGTCTCCAAAAAATGTCCTGTTTTTTTGTTTTTTTTAACAATTGGGACCCTATTCCTAGCTGCGATATCGTAGCCCTCTTTCGGATAATCTGCTGGCCAGAAGATTATCAGAAATAGGGCTAAGATATCGCAGCTAACTGTTCCCCCCTTAGTTTTTGACAAAAGCCCTGATAGGTAGATTGTTGGTGTGATCCATCAATTTTGTAAATGTCCTACTTTTTTTAGACAATGGGGACATTGTTCCCTTGTTTTACAAACCTCTGCAGATCTCTGGTTGTGGAACCTTATTATTTGTTCATCAAACTCCATTTGATGGGTACTCTTTGGAGTTGTCTTCAGTACCCATGTGATAGGATTTGGATGACAACTTCTTTTAATTTGGACAGACAAGTGCTTGATTTTGAAACATTGCAAAAGACTTGATGAGCTATTTGGATAGGGGGACACTTCAGATTATAGCATTACCTTTGATTTTCTCAGAAATCAGCCGAGATAAATAGCTTAAAAACATTCAATTTGAAAAGGTAAATCTACACAGGGTATTATTAATTATTCATGGTTTCAATAGACTGCTACCCAGTGCTAAATTATTCACGAGAGAACAACCTTCTGAAAAAACTTTTTCCAATAAATCTTGAGAACAAAACATTTTAACCCATACCAGCCGACAAAATTTTAGACTGGTTCAAATTCAAAGAAGTTGCAGGCGACAAATTTTGTTGATGAAGTTATAATAGTCTTTGTCTTTTTGGGGTAGAAAACATTGCAGATAAAGAAGAAATTGCTTGTAGCAAGCAATTTCCTCATTTTCCACAATATTTTCTAAAAGCTTTATTTCTTGGGCTTTCAAAAGCGTCATTGCTTGGTAATGGGTTAAAAATATCAAGGAAAGGAAGAAAGTACTGTTTCAATTTTCTTCTTTTATTGTTACAAAAAGCTTTTAGCCCATTATCACACAACAGATTTTTTGGCTGGTCGAAATTGCAAGGAGTTGCACACAAAAATTACCGGTAGATTGAAATTTTAGGTTTTTTCAACATTTGTTTGGCTGGTACAAATACAAAGAAGTTGCAGCTGACAAATTTAAGTTTGAGAATTTTTAGAAGTCTTTTTCTATTTCAGGGTAGAAAACATTGCAAACAAGGGGGAAATAACTTATTTCAAACTATTTCTACATTTTCACAATGTTTTCCAAAACTTTTATCTTTTTGTAATGGGTTAAATTTTTATTATGTAATGTAATGAAAAGTGACATCATGACCTTATTTCAGTCTTGAGATTTCTATTTTCACTCTAAGGGATTTAGGCTCAAGAGCCAATGACTCTTGGCTTTTGGTGAAAACCCTTTGACGAGAACATTCGTAAAATCATGTTCCTTAGAAAAGTACTAATTTAGATGTCAAACAATACCGGTATGTCATTTGAATGATACTGTCAAATTTTTTTTTTTATGTTTTATGTATTTCTTCCTTTACATTATTGTATATTAATTTATAATCATTTATTTTTTTATTTGATTGTATATTTATTGTTATAACCAATTATTTATTTATGTGATAGATTAATAAATCATACAGTGTGATCCGTCTAGCTTTGGGTGTTTTGGGTTTTTTTCAATCTGTGACCCATCACACATTTGATTGTCTAAAATATTTACTTTTTTTTAACGATTCTCCAACAAAAAAATGTTAGACTGGTCATGATTGAAAGGAGTTGCAGAAAACGATTAAATGCTTATGAAATTTTAGATTTTTTACATTTTTCTTGGTAGAAAAATTGTGGATAATGAAGAAATTGCTTGTTATAAGCAATTTCTTCATTTTCCACAATGTTCTCAATAGCTTTTTTCTTGAGAGGCGTAAAAACGAGGGATTGTGTGGGAATGGCTAAAATATTTACTTTTTAGCTCACCTGAGCACAACATGCTCAAGTTGAGCTGTTATGAACAGAAATTGTCCTGCGTCCGTCTGTCCGTCTGTAAACAATTATTAAAAAATCTTCTTCTCCCAAACCATAAGGCCTAGAGCTTTGATATTTGGTATGTATCATCACCTAGTGACCCTTTACCAAATTACTTCAAAGAATTACTGTACTCTTAAAATTAACACTTTTCTGTGCGATTCCTGATTTTACAGAGGAAATCTTAAGAAATCTTCTCCTCCTAAACCATAAGGCCAAGAGCTTTGATATTTGGTAGATTTCATCACCTATTGACCCTCTACCAAAAACTTCAAAGAATTAGCGTACTCTGAAAATTAGCCCTTTTCTGTGCAATCCCTTATTTCACAAAGAAATAAAGAAGGAAATCTTTGAAAATCTTCTTCTCCCAAACTATAAGGCCTAGAGCTTTGATATTTGGTATGTATCATCACCTATTGACCCTCTACAAAATACTTCAAAGAATTATTGTATTCTGAAAATTAGCCCTTTTCTACGCAATTCCTGATTTTACAAAGGAATACAGAAGGAAATCTTTGAAAATCTTTTTCTCCCAAACTATCAGGCCTAGAGCTTTTATATTTGGTACATATCATCATCTATTGACTCTCTACCAAAATTCTTCAAAGAATTATTGTACTCTGAAAAAAAGCCCTTTTCTGTGCGATCCCTGATTCTATAAAGGAATAAAGAAGGAAATCTTTGAAAAATTTCTTCTCCCAAACCATAAGGCCTAGAGCTTTGATATTTAGTATGTATCATCATCTATTGACCCTCTTCCAGAATACTTCAAAGAATTACTGACTAACTGTATTCTGAAAATTAGCCCTTTTCTGTGCGATCCCTGATTTTACAAAGGAATAAAGAAGGAAATCTTCATCTCCCAAACCATAAGGCCTAGAGCTTTGATATTTGGTACATATCATCAGCCATTGACCTTTTACCAAAATTCTTAAAAGATTAACCTTATTCTGAAACTTATCCCTTTTCTGTGTGATCCCTGATTTTACAAAGGAATAAAGAAGGAAATCTTTTAAAGTCTTCTTCTCCCAACTGATTAGGCCTAGAGCTTTAATATTTGGTACATATCATTAACTATTGACTCTCTACCAAAATACTTCAAAGTACCCTTTTCTGTGCAATCCTTAATTTTAGTTTGAAATAAATAATGGTATCTTTGAAAATCTTCTCCTAAATCATTAGGCCTAGAGCTTTTATACTTTGTATGTATTGATGCCTATACTTCAAAGCATTACCATATTCAGGATTTGAGCGCTATATGGTGGGATCATCAATATAACTAGGATAAAAAAAGAAATCCTTAAACATCTTCTCCAAAATTATTAGACAGAGAGCTATGCTATTTTGTTTATATCATAAAGCCATGAACCATCATACTCAGGGGAGCGATTTAGGACCATTATGGTTCTCTTGTTTTAAATGTCTTTCTGTCTTTATCATATCAGGACGGCCATATGAGTTATAGCAACTGATTCTTTACCAATGCACTTTTATTCTGATGGATCAGCGCAAAAAATTTGTTACTGCCAGTATATTTGTAGACAGTCACAGCTGTTTCGAGCTGAGCAATCGACACATGGTGTGATTATTTGGTATTTTAGCATTAAGTTTCTCATAATTTTGCCCCAATACAACAAAGTGGGTTATATTGCTCTGCCAATTTTGGTCAGGTAAGGTGATTCCTATTGATTTTCATACCAATAGAATTAAGATCACAATCACAGGATGACCTTGAACTCTGTTATAATGACCTATGATACACTAAACCCTGCTGTTATACTGAGCTATGGTAAATCAAATCCTGCTATGACAACTTGAGACAGAATAAAGCTTGGATCATCAAATTCGGTACAGACATTTATCTTAATATGTAGATGATCACTATTGATTTCATGATGAAAGTCACAGGGTGACCTTTGTAGGTAAGATTTACCAAACTTTGTCAGGATGATAAAGTGACACCCTGCTGAAATATCACACCGACATTCGTTTAGCATTTAACAAGATCCAAATTGTTTTTCAGATCATCCCATAGAAGGTCAAGCTTCAACTTTTTGATACAATCCATTGAAGGTCAAATTCAGACCTACATTTACTAAATAGAAATATAAAACAGTAATTTCAATCAGTAATTAACAGCACAAGTTTCTGTATCAATGCGGCAGGGTGTGTGTGTGTGTGTGTGTGTATGACTATTTTACAAAGAGAATCTCTTTTTTATGCCCCAAAAGGGAGGCATATAGTAATCAAACTGTCCGTCTGTCCGTCAGTCAGTCCGTCTGCCCATCCCGCTTTCGTGTCCTGTAACTTCTACATGCAATAGTGGATTTCAATATAACTTTGCACAAATGTCCACTGCTATAAGACGATGTGTTGCAAAAAAGACCCAGGTTCCTATCTCATAGATCAAGGTCACAACCTGGGGTCAAAGGTAAAAAATCGGGACTTTTTGCCTTGCGCTCTGTAACTTCTATTATCATGCATGCAGGTACAAATTTCTTTCATACAAATGTTCACCACCTTCAGAATATGTGTCGTGAAAAAGACCCAGGTTCCTATCTCAAAGTTCAAGGTCACAATCTGGGGTCAAAGGTACAAAATCCGCACTTTTTGCCGTGTCTGCTCTGTAACTTCTATAATCATTCATGCAGGTACAAATTTCTTTCATACAAATGTTAACCACCTTCAGACGAGGTGTCCCAAAAAAGACCCAGGTTCTACTCAAAGATCAAGGTCACAATCTGGGATCAAATGTCAAAAATCGGCACTTCTTGCCATGTCCGCTCAGTAACTTTTATAATCATGCACGCAGGTACAAATTTCTTTCATACAAATGTTCACCACCTTCAGACGACGTGTTGCGAAAAAGACCCAGGTTCCTATCTCAAAGGTCAAGGTCACAATCTGGGGTCAAAGGGGCATCCAGAATGGTTAAATTGAGTCCGGAATGGTTAAATTGTATTTACTCTCTTATTCTTCAATGGATTGCTTCCATATTTGGACAGATGCTTAAATGGGTGGACAACTTTACATGACCTTGACCCAGTGACATTGACCTTTGACCTTCTTTTGACCTCAGAAAAATCCGCCCATAATGCATTTCTCGATTTCATTCTGTATTTATAGAAATTATTATATGTATTAAAATTTCATTTCTTAAAAACCCAGATATATAGATCACAAATGCATGTGGTTGTGTTTACAAAACAAATCAAAGTGCCACATGCTTGGCATGTCCTTTCAGGGCATTTGTCACATGATTGTGACTAGCTCTTGTTTTTTATTTGAATGGTTATGTACTTATATTGTAAAATTGTTACATTGTTCTCAACCATTGTTGTACCTGAATGAGATACAAATAGATAAATAAGCACAAATGATTGTATGGGAAGATTAGATAGTCATTGGATGATCAAATTTATTTAAACATTTAATTCATACTGTAGTTACAATATTTTGGTCCCTCAGCAACAATATTGGTGGCTTAGAGCAAAACATCATAAGTGTCTATACAAAGAAACATACCTCTCAAGCTAAGAAGGGCCATCTAGATTTTACACACAAAATATGTGAAAAAAGAATTGGGTCCGATACATGTTGACCTGTAAAATGACAATGCTAGATAAAGAAAGTCTGCTAAACACAAACAGATTCCTTCCAAGTGCCAGAATTTAGAGGGGGGGGGGGCATTATGAAATTGTATTAATTTCATAATATAACTCTATACTGTTGGTACTAATTGGAAACATCTTGACTATTATGTCGGTGAAATTTAGAAAATCTTTGCCTTTTTGGGTAGAAAACAATTTTGTCATTAAAGAAATTACTTGTTACAGACAAGTTCTTCGTTGTCCACAATGTTTTTCAAAGATTTTTTTCTTTAGAGATGTCAAAAAGGGGATTGCTTGGATTAAACACTCTTTGTGAGAATCTCTAGATGTGTAAATCATAATGTGCAGTTATTTTAACCCTTTCCTGCTCAACACTGGGTTTTTAGGACCCTTCGTAAACCTAAGTGGGAGAGTAGCTTGAGGCTAGGAAAGGATGTAATGGTTGTACTGGTGTGAGAAATACCAGGAAAGCATTGTTAGGTGTTCCAGCCACCGCAATATGACTGAAATACCGTTAAAAGTGGTGTTAAACCCCATTCAATCAACTTTGCGTCCCTTTGTTTTTATACTTGAGAAAACATTGTGGAAAAGCAAGAAACAAGCAATTTCTTCTGTTTCCACATTTTCTAACCTACTGAATGATGATTTTTTAAATAAATTGAGCATTAATTGGACCAGTCTAATGTTTTAAAAAACAGAAAAGGGTTAAAATTTGTATACACAAAGGCTTGCGCCTCTGTAACAGATGAGGCAATTTTTAGACATACTTTTAAGCATAATAAGTATTAGATCTGTATTTTGTACCAGTCTTCTTGCTCATGCTAAATTGATAATTGATCATTATATATTTGTGTGTTTTTTTTACATGGGTGTTTTAATCCATTCCCACACAATCCCTCCTTTTTACGCCCCCTCAAGAAAAAAGCTTTGGAAAACAATGTGGAAAATGAAGAAATTGCTTGTATCAAGCAATTTCTGCATTTTCCACAATGTTTCCTTTTCAAGAGGATGAACAAATTTAAAATTCCATCAACTTGAAATTGTTGTCTGTAGCTTCTTTCAATTTGGTTTGTTTGTTTGAATGGGGTTTTACGCCGCTTTCAACAATCTTTCAGTTATATCGCGGCGGCTGGAGCACCTAACAATGGAATCCTGGTATTTCTCACACCAGTACTATCATTACATCCTTTCCTATTCTTTCAATTTGGACCTGTCTAAAATTTTGGAATGGGTTAAAACAAAAAGTAATTTTGGCCATCAACCAGGTGTTGGAGGAATTGAAGTAAGTATTCTTGTAAACTCCAAATGTTGAGGGAAAATGATATTTTCTATAGTTGTCTATTTACAGTATTTCCCCTAATAAGATCTCCTCCTTCACCAACCCACACACACTTCCACTTTTTAAAGCCCCTCAAGAGAAAGCTTCGACAAATGAAAAATTGTTTTTTAAGCAATTTCTTCATTATCCACAATATTTATACCCTAATAGTCAGACTTTTAAAAATTACCATCTGCAACTCGTTTCAATCTGGAATGGGTTAATGGGTTATATAAATGAAATATTAAGTCATCAGATAAAAATTTCCATAATTTGAAAATATATTCTGCAGTTTTCCTCTGATTAACAGATGATTTCCTGTAAACAATCATTTTAATGTCAATTGGTTACAGAGTAAAAGCTTCTAGTCAGTGGTTATGCATAGATTTTAATGACCTCTGCTAGGACAAGTACTGCATGTGGTTGCAAATACTCTTCAGGTGCTGAATAGTGAAACAAGAAATGAAAGTTTGACTTTATTTGACCTTTACCTTTGGCGAATAAGACAGCATCAAGCACGGAATTTGATCTGTTCCCTTGATAGCAACATTGACCATTTTAGTAGGAGTTTGAATAAAGCACAGCATATTTGCTCTCACAAAGATGTACAAGTGTCTAAAACATAAAGACTTTAAGTTCAAGAGATACCAACAAGGTTAAAGTTTAACCTTTGGTCGTGACCTTGACCTTCAAAGTAGGAGCCTTAATGAAGCAAAGTGCACTTGCTCTCATCAAGATGTACAAGCGTATAAAACAGGAGAAACAGATCATAAGATCAAGACAAGAAGACCATTATGGTTCTCAATCCCCCCCCCGAGTATAATGGTTCATGGCTTTATGATATATACAAACAAGATGTGTTTGTGAAACACAATGCCCCCCCCGTCGTACTTGAGTTTTTTTTGTGTGTGTTTGACCTTGGTATGTGCCTTGACCTTATCACATGGCCTTGACTTTGACATGAGGAGATGTGTATAATGTAGATTTATCATCATGCCAAATATGAGCGTTATATCTTGAATAGGCTGATAGTAATTGGCAATGTAAAGTTTTTTGGTTAAGTTTTGCAGACAGACAGATGACCGACAGACAGACAGATCGATAACAGTAAAATAATATGCCCCCAATCTCTCGATGTGGGGGCATGAAAAGCAAAGCCCTCTGTCTAATTTTTTCGAGAAGATGTTTAAGGATTAATTATTTTAATCCTAGGTATATTGATGATCCGACCATATAGCGCTAATTGCCTGAATGAGGTAATTCTTTGAAGTATTTTGGTAGGGGGTCAATAAATATACCAAATGTCAAAGTTCTAGGCCTAATGGTTTAGATGGAGAAGACTTTAAAAGAATGCCTTATTTCTTTGTAAAATCAAGGATTGCACAGAACAAAGCTAATATTTAGGATACGGTAATTCTTTGAAGTATTTTGGTAGAGGGTCAAAAGCTGATAATATGTACCAAATATCAAAGCTCTAGGCCTTATCGTTTGGGAGAAGAAGCTGTTCAAAGATTTTCTTCTTTATTCCTTTGTAAAATCAGGGATGGCACAGAAAAGGGCTAATTTTCAAAATACGGTAACTCTTTGAAGTATTTTGGTAGAGGGTCAATTGGTGATGATATGTACCAAATATCAATGCTCTAGGCCGTATGGTTTAGGAGGAGGAGAATTTTTAAATAAACGGACAGACAGACGCTGGACATTTACCTATCACAATAGCTTCAGCACGTTGTGCTCAGGTGAGCTAAAAAAAAAGGCAATGGGAGAGTTTGACCTTTCAATATGACCTAGAAAGTAGGAGCCTAAATCAAGGACAGAACACTAATTAAGATCCAGTGTAGCAAAAATGCTCTCAACAATATGTGCATGTGTAAAATACATGTACATGTATGAGAAGATTGATTGAATGGGGTATAACTCACTTTTAACAGTACATGTCTTTCAGTCATATCGCGGAAAATGGAGCCACCAACTATGGATTCCTGGTATTTCGTGCACAAGTCCTACCACCACATCTTTTACAAGCCTCAAGCTGCGCATCCCACTTAGATTTACATTTATCTACTCATTGGTGGTAGACAAATGTCTGAAAGGATATTTGCCGTGACCAGGGGTAGAGCCCTAAACCTCATGATTGAGTGTCCATCTGCACTATGGCTGCAGCCTAATGTTACGTAATGTATGAGAAGAATGAAGAGAAATAGGCAAGATAAAAAGTTGACCTGTGATCTATGTCAATACCTTTAGAGTCAGAGCCTGTATCAAGTGCAGCATACTTGATCTCATCAAGAAATGATCACAGGTAGAGAGCTGATTAACCCATTCTCAAACAGCAAAATTTTGGACGGTTCAAAATTGAAAGAAGTTGTAGATGAATTTAGTAAGTGTCTAGAGGATAATGACTGAATATGGTAGGAAACATTGTGAGAAAAGGAGAACTGGCTTGTCACAAGTCATTTCTCCTTTTTCCACAAAGTTTTTCTTAGTACATGTATCATTTTACAGGGGCATCAAACGGCATAATGAATTGTGTTGGGCAAATGGAAAAGGTTAGGTGAATCTTTTAAGGATGCAGAAAGTGAAAGATCTTTAAAACTTTAGATTTAATTTGAAAAAATATAAATTATTACAACAAGAACCGCATTCAATTTTTATTCAAAAACATAAAAATCATAAACAGTCTTTTATTATTGAAAGATCATCTCTGGCAAACAAATAACTTACTGACCAATGATATCATTCATTTAGACCAAAATTGTAAAGTACGATTCCTACTGATTTAAGCGCAATTTAATAAATATAATATACATGTATTGACATACATATCATGTCAATATTTTCATCTTGTTCAGTCTGTAGTTAGGACATTAAGACAGTCTACCAACAATATGTTTTTCGCTCACCTGAGCACAACATGCACAAGGTGAGCTATTGTGACAAGTATTTTCTTTTATTGACTTAATCAGTTCCAACAATATCCTTATTTTTTACTCCCCTAAAAAAGCAAAATCTTTATTATCCACAAATTATTACCCCAAGAAACAATGAATATCAAAATTCCATGTCATCTGCAACCTTTTTGAATTCAAACCAGTCTAAGATGTTGTCCTCTAGTAATAGGTAAGCCATAACCACACCAGAAAACTTTAAAAAAAGTTGAAGACAATTTCAAATTGATTAAATTTTGTAAGTCTTTGTCTTTTGGGGCAGAAAACATTGTGGATAAAAAAGAAGTTTCTTGTGACAAGCAATTTCTTTCTTTTACTAGAATGTTTTCCAGAGCCTGATTCTTAAGATTTGTCAATAAGCATTATTGTGTAGGAATGGATTAAAACAGCATTTGTCAATGTAAATTGAAACAAACATTTAATATTTTGACAACCAATTGCTGAAAGAATGTAGGCGCATATATACACCATATATTTTCTTACAACCTTAAACCCATTACCAGACAAATTTTAAAGTGGTCAAAATTGAAAGGACTTACAGACGACAATTTAGAGTTTATAAATTTTTTTAGATTTTTCAACTTTCTGGGAAGGAAACATGTAAAATGAAGAAATTGATTTTTGCAAGAAATTTCATCATTTTACACAATGTTTTTCCAATTGTTTTTCATGAGGGGCATCAAAAAAAAACACTGTATAGGTATGGGTCAAGCACTGGGAATTATACAATAATTTACAGAAGACGTCTCAAAACACTGACAGATCTCAATCTCTAAAACCTCTCTGCATATGAGAAACATTCTCAATATTTGAGCACAGATCTGATGAAAGATGCTTTAAAACAACATTTTGTGCAGTATGGATAACAAAGAAACCCTGAAGTTCTTACTTTTCCTGTACTATAGAACGAAAGGGCCATTGGCCTTGAAGCGCTCACTGGGGACAGTGACAACAAGTGGCTAAAAAAGCAGAAGTGACCTAATTTCTTATCCAAGATGAGACTAAATCAAAACTGTATTGGATATATCATGGAGTATTAATATTTAAACCAAGGTTTTAGATATTTGAGCCAGAAATTGTATATAAAATTGTTCAACAGTGTGATCTATAGTAACCTAGTTTTAACACCAAATGACACAATAGAGAACCTGTCCTAAATTTCAGATATAACATTTTGTTTAATTATTAAGGCATTTGTTCCTCCAATAGCTCCTAGAGTGTATACAAAGGATTCCATGATTTAGTCATGTTAACTCAAGTTCCAATCGCAGAACTAAATATCTATCTTGTGTGAAATATCAATAAAAATTCTGACTAATTAACTTTTTTGGCCAAAAAGATGGCTTCTAGAGTGCACACAAAGTATTTCTAAGATTTGACCTTATGATCTACTTAATGATTCACATGTGACCCAATATCCAACTTGACCATACTAATAAGATTGTTTGTAGTTCTGTTTATTTATCATGGCTACCGTAGCACATGCCCATATAAGCGATGCCCCCAGAAGGTTAGTTCTTATGGAGAATAGTGCAAGGCTACAGGACGAAACTGCCGAGAGCTCCGCATGGTTCTTTAATGAGCTCAATGGATAGCACCATCTCACAGGGCCACGGTTTATCGTCTTGTCCAAATAACAATTCGTTTGTTAGTTGATATGATCAGCCAAGGGCTCGAACCTGTGATCTTGAGGTTTGAAGTCAAATGGTCTACCAGCTGAACTAATTGGGCTGACTACTATTAAGACAATTATTCTGATCAGTTATAAAGACAATAAAGTCAAGAATCTGCACACAAGGTACAATGTATTTCTAACATTCAATCTGGTGACCTACTTTTTGACCCTATATTACCCTATATTGAACTTGACCGAGATATTATGAATTCAAATATTCTGACCAAATTTCTAGACATTGTAGGCTAAAATGTGACATCTAGATTTCACAAAAGGTTATGCAAAGAACCAACCTAGTGACCTAGTTTTTGACCCCATGTGACCAAATATCAAACTTGTCCAAGGTTTGATAGAGACAATCATTAAGACCAAGTTTCAAAACATTTGAGGTAAAATTGTGGCCTCTAGTGTATACACAAGATGTTGACACATGATGGACGATGTACACAGCTAGAACACAAAAGCACACCATGAGCTGTTGGTGCTCAGGTAAGCTAAAAAGTGAGATGAAATCATGTGGGACATGTGGATTTTTTTACCCTATTCAAACAGGTGCCTGACGCTAGGCTGTTGGGTGCTTGATAGTGGATAAAAATCTCTCCTGTTTGGTGAACAAATATGTTGTTTATTGCTTGAAAAATCAGGTGAATGCAGGCCCTGTTTATGCCAAATATGACCATTGTATCAAATATAGTTTTAAGTTACATGTAATTTTTTTTTCACAGGTTTAGTTTTTATAGATGGATGGATGGACATACAGATGGAAAAGGTAAATCAATATGCCCAATCTTATTGCTACAGAGCATGAAAATTCTTGGTAATGAGACACTTTTTTAAGATCTATGCTCTACACATTCAGAATTGTAACAATTATAGTAACTGTCTGAGTTTACATAGAAGTGAGCTAACACAAAACAGAGACACTACTGACAATAAAGTTCAATGTAATGAAGACATCAACAACATCACATGATAGCATTATCACATCTAATTGTCAATTTAGATCACATTATGCAGGGCTATTAATATTGTCTTTATTGAAATTTCTGATTAACATTCTTTTGTGTTATTTTCTAAATGAAAAACAAGTCTATTTGGATAATCTCATTGTCAGCTGTAGAACAAATATCACCTTCCCTGTGTAAGTGTAAGAAAAATCAGAAGACAAATTCTAGACTGGTCCAAATTGGAAGAAATTGCAGACAATAATTTTAAGTTGACAAAGTTTCAAAAGATCCATTTCTTTTTGGCTTGAAAACATTAGGAATAATGAAAAATTTCTTGTCACAAAAAAGCTATTTCTTCATTTTCCAAAATATTTTCCAAAACTTTCTTCTTGGGGAGGGGGGTCCAAAAGCATCATTGTTTGGGAATGGGTTTATTTGAGCTGTAGTTACAACATCAAGGAAGTCAGACCAACGAAAACCTTATACATATTATTGGAGTTCGAAGGTCACTTGGGTTCTAGATGGATGATTTGACTGGACAGACAATTTTTTGACTGACAGTAGCAATACCATCAATTGATCCATTCCCACACAGCAAAATTTTAGACTGGTCCAAATTCAAAGGAGGTGCAGATTACAACTTTAAGTTGGTGAAATTGTAGATCTTTTCAACTTTCTCGGTAGAAAATATTGTGGAAAATGAAGAAATTGCTTGATTCAAGCAATTTCTTCATTTTCCACAATGCTTTCCAAAGCTCTTTTCTTGAGGGGCGTAAAAAGGAGGGCTTGAGTTGGAATGGGTTAAGTAGATCTTCTAACAACCAAGGATAAGTAGTTTAGTCAGCCTGTATACAACTAATCTTGTAAGCTTGTAATGTCACTGTACCTTGGTAACCATTAAAACCGCTGATGGAACTAAACCTGTTTAAAACACAAAATCAACTATTTCTAACAAGACAATAATCTAAAGTGCATGTAAATTGTAAAAAAAAGACCTATATGTAGGTTAGAAAACTTGATAGAATTGGGAAAAAATCTTGGGGAAGGCAATTTCTCCTTTTCCAAAAACATTTTCCTCACTATGATTTTCAAGGGCATAAAAATGTGGGTTTGTCAGATACAAGTAATTCAATGGATAAACTTAAGGCCAATTCCTTTCAAATTCAGTTAAAACTTCAAGTTGATTTCCATAGAGAAAATTTTTTAATCTTTGACTTTTTGCTTTGTATTTGTAGCAGCTCCACCCATTAACCCATTACCACATGAGAAAAGTCCAAATTGAAAGAAGTTGCAGACAAAAATTTAAAAGTTCATGAAATTTTAGACATTCCTTTGTAGACAACAATGTGTTAAATGAAGAAATTGCAATGTTGTCCCAATTGTTTTTCGTAAGGGACATCAAAAAGCGTCATTGTCTGGGAATGAGTTAAGGCAATGATTTTCATCAGATCTAAATATCTCCAAAAAATCAAATAATGGGTCATCTAAGGAACATTCCTTCAAAATATTTAATGTACTTGACAGCGTTAGGGAAGGACATTCTTTTATATCAGCCCCAACAGTAGAAACAATTTTTTTCATCAGATTATTAAAGTGTCTTGGTGAAGCCTGAAACCAACAACTGGAGATGCAAAGACCTAAACCCATTCTTAATTTGCAAAATTTTAGACCTGTCCTTATTCAAAGTTTGTAAGCAAAAATTCAAAGTGGATCAAAATAATTCAGCAAGGTTAAAAGTATTGTGAAACATGACCTTGACCTTGACATGAGGAGATGTGTATTATGGAGATGTATCATCATGCCAAATATGAGCATTGTATCTTGAATAGGCTGGTAGTAATTGACAATGTTAAGTTGTTTGGTTAATTTATGCAGACAGACACAGACTGACAGACGGAGAGACGGACAGACAGAGGACAATGGTAAAACAATATGCCCCCCATCTTTTGATGCGGGGGCATAAAAAGTTAAAATTGCTTGTTACAAGGGATTGAACAGGAAAAGGTTAATGCAAACTTATTGAGAATTTTGAGATTAAAAACTCAAGAATCAAACACTGACACTTTTTAAGTGAGTTAGAAACTAACAAATCAAACAATTTTCTTAAGTTCACATACTTTTTAAGTGAGTTAGAAACTAACAAATCAAACATTTTCTTAAGTTCACATACCTAATTCTGTTAAAGGCTTTTCATAATCGTCTGGAGTAAAAACTTTTCTAGGGAATGATGTCATGAGAGAGAATGGACCTGGTGGATCTGATCTGTTCATTTCTATATATAATCTGACAGCTGCCAAAGGCTCCTTGGCTGAAAATGTCTGGGTTAATGCCTGACCATTGGTCAGTCTTATCTGAAAACACAAAAAATGTTACTAAATTGTACATCTTGAATAGCATTGTTATCTAAATTTGTTCATTATGCATCAATCACATTGACCCATTTGCACTAAAGGCGGTTGAAGAAACAGACAATGAACCCAAAAGGTAACTTTTGTACATTTTGTTGTATGTATTCATTTTTACTTCCATCAAAGTTATTTCCTTCTATCTATACCGAATTGACATGATTCAGGACCACAAATTGTGAAGAAAGCAATAGCAGATGGAAATTGTTTAAATATAAAACAAGAGCTGTCCTTGCCTATTCTGAGTGCTGGATAGTAACAGCAATTCAATGTTGACATTGGGCCTAATTCCACTAAATGGATAACAGAATAATGAGTATTTGTCAAATAATGACTATGAACAAATGTCTAAAGTTTTAAAGCATAATCTAAAGTAGTAGCAGAGAAAGAAAATATCCACTACGAATGAACATTCGCTAAGAGGTTGATATTGTGGTCACAGTGGCATGTGCATTGTTTTAGAGAAATTATAACAGTAGGAAAAGAGATTAGACAGTTGCATGTAAACTTTAACCAAAAATTAACCCAATCCCATTCAAAACTTGAAAATGTCAAAAATCAACTAGCACAAAGGTCAGAGTAACACATCTTTACCAAGGGGGTGATATGATGTTCACAAAGGCATGTTAAAAGACTCAGAGAAATAGCATATGCTGAAACAGGGATATAACGTTTCTGAGCAATAGCATAAGAAGAAACAAACATATGAGACTTGCATATTAACCAAATGTATCAGTCAAAGAAAAGGTCATAATTCCCCTAAAATGAATGTCAGAGTAACAAATGTTAGCCTATGTAAGTAACAATGGTCACAAAGGTATGTGCAAAGTATCAAAGCAATAGTATATGTAGAAACTGAGATACAACAGAGATATGGCAACTGCATGTTAACCTTTTACCAGGAACTTATTATTTGGAAAATGATCTGAATTCCACTATAATGAATGTCAGAGTAACAGATCTTTGTCTAGGGGATGATATTATGGTCACAAAGGCATATGGAAACAGGAAAACAGGAAAGTAATCAGGACCAGAGAAAGCAAACAAAAACCTAGCTATGAACCAGTGATGTTCAAACTAACAAGATTCTACTGTACTAATGACAATCATTATTTTCATTATCTTCAAAATGAGGTTTCAAAGAAAACTTGCAGACTTAACACTTAATCATACTGCAAAAGCTTTTTCTTGAAAGGCCTAAAAAGTGGGATAATGTGGGAATGGGCAGAGAGTAACTTGTTTCCAATGACAGAGTCATTTGAAATGATATGCAAATAATCAATTAACTCATGACAAATTTTCTACTTGTCTAAATTGAAAAAAGATGCAAATTACAGCAGACAAAAATGAGAATTAAGTTGTCAACAGACAACATTTCAAGCCTGCCAAGTAGTACATAAAATGTGGTGCACAGAATGCTGTTTTTTTTTAAACTTAGACCTTGACTTTGGATATATCACAACAAATGTTTTGCATGACACTAGCACTCATCAAGTATAATAACTGTGCATTGTCAATTTCAAACCCATCCAGAAGTTATTCTCTGGACAATGTCAATTTTGTTATTTGAACTTCAACTGATACTTTGATCTTCGAGGTATCACAACAAACATTTTGCATGACAAAAGCACTCAATTTTGTCATTTCATCTTCAGCTGTTACTGTGACCTCTGACATACCACAACAAACGTTTCATATGACACAAGCACTCATCACGAAGATCAAAAATGGGCCAAGTTATTTTCAAATCCATCCATAAATGCAGAAGCTATGTTCGTGACAAGGTCAATTAAGTAGTTTGACCTTCAACTGTCACCTTGACCTTAGAGGTATCACAACAAACATTTTGCATCAAGAGGAACAAATGCCCCAAGTTATTTTAAAAATCCATCCATAGATGTAGAAGTTATGCTCCGGACAAGGTCAGTTTTATCATTTGACCTTCAACTGTGACCTTGACCTTGGAGGTATCACAACAAAAGTTTCATATGGCACTAGCACTCATTAAGAAGAATAACTGTGCCAAGTCAAATACACCCAAAAATGTAGAAGTTATGCTCTGTACAAAAGTCTGGACACGCACACATGTGAGCATGCACTAACTCTGCAGTGAAATCGTGACAACTATATCTCACTCACCGCATGTTGGCTTGACAACACAAACTAAGTATATTATAGGGTGAATGAAATTGTGTGAAAACAATATGTGCTTTTGAAACAACAAATCTTTATAAGCAAGATCTTGATAGACAACCTAAACCTTGTTATATGACCATTACCTTACCAGATCACTGTGACCTTGACATCAGCTGATGTGTATCTATGAGGGGTACCCTCATGCCAAATAGGAGCGTTGCACATTAACCCTTTACCCACTTACAAAATTTCAAATTGGTTTAAATTGAAAGAAGTTACAGGTGATATTGCAAAGACAATTGCAATAAAATGTGACAAGTGCCATACAGTTACAAGTGCTTTGTCCTTTTCCAGTTTGTTAGAGGTGTATTTCTTCAGTGTGTCAGAATGCAGAAGAGTGTGGTAATTGTTTTTATGGTATTGATATGATAGGAAAATGATAAGTTTGTTTATTATATCTTTGAGATTTATTTTTGGATAATAGAGAGATAAATAGGCACTGATCAAGCAATATGACCTCAATCTTACTGATGGGGAGGACAAATATACAAAATATTTCTTTCAAGCAAATTATCTTTTTGAAGCAATAAATTCTTTAAAATATATTCTTGAGATTCTAAGGAATAAGGTTTCATTTTCCACTAAATGACACTTTTTGACAACCCTCACGAAAAAGGCTTTCAGAAAACATTGTGGAAAATGAAGAAACTGCTTGTTACAAGCAATTTCTTCATTATTCACAATGTTTTCTACCCAAAAGTGAAAGATGTTTAAAATTTCACCAACTTTGAATTGTCGTCTCAAATTATACCAGTCTAAAAAAAATTTATGGGTCAATAGGATAAAGCATGTACACTGCAACTCCTCTATAACGCTACCGGGCACAGCGCTGACTCCATTATAACGCGGGGTCCGCTTGGCTCCCAAAATTTTGGAGGGGGGGGGGGGGCATTTCGGGTTGCAGATGCTGAGATACGACGTTAATGCTGATTTGGCGGCGATTTTTTCATCCCGTTTTCGGCCCGCTAGAAGAAAAAGGGTTGCACATAAAAATCGATAATTACCCAAAGCCAGGTAAGTTTTTAACACCTTACGTGGACGGTCCTGGTTATTAATGCATTACTTCAGAGGTATTTGCTTTTTTGATTGACGACACGCGTAGTGTTTCAATTTTCAAAATCAGTTTGATTGTTTGGTCTTACTGTGTGACATTGAGATGATCATTGCCTTAGGTCTTTAATATTTTTTAAATCAATAGAGTATAGGCACACACCTCGGTATCTTTCAGTTACAAACCTTGAAGGTGGTGCGATTAAAATATCAGACTGTTTCACTCTCGGCGTTCTTAATTTTCTTCAGTCCCGGGTAGGACGTGTCCTTAAAGTAATGCGCAAGCGTGAAATTAGACAAATTGACTTGTGCCTATAATTTATTTCACTTGGTAGTTTGCTGGTATCCGGAGCTTGTAGAGGATAGTGGCTTCAAGATAAAACCGCAATGATGTGCTTTGAAAACGATCAGTCGTGGTTGCGACGTTTTCGCTAAATACAGAAAATGCGTGACTTTGAATTGTAAATGTCACAATATTGGAAGATTCTTATTTGAAACGGGATAGATAATATAAGTAGATTAAGACAAAATACCGTTATTTTTCCGCATTTCTTTCAATAATCCGAAAATATAATGCCATCCTGTATGATCAAACACACGGCAAAAAGCTTGTCAACAAATTTCAAGTAAAGGTTTTTCGGGTACAGTTTATTTTATTCTGAGGGAGGAAAGGTGATCAAAGGTGCTGCCGCCAGATGTTCAGCTATTTATGGGAGAGTTTCCGGAGTTGACACGTGCCAGATGCGTGCCCCGTGAGAATTCTTGCTGACCGAATTTTTTACTCTTGTCGTTATGAAACCTGACATTCCGCCGTCTCGGATTTTTTTCGATTATTATGACCTTCATTTTTACGATTAAAAGTTAGCTGCTACAAAGTTTAATCCAGTTTTGTATACGTGCAGCTGGTCGGTTTAAATTCCCGATTCGTAAATGACTAGGTTCAGATAGTGTTCTTTGTCAGTTTATTGTTACCGTATTTTTAACAATGGTAAAGAAATTTATACCAAGTCCATTACCTCGAAAGAGGTTCGAAGGTCGATCCACGTGACATTTTCTCAACGCTTCAGTAACCCCAGGTGTTCAACAACTCGTCAGTCTCCAAGGAGACGTCGCTATGTGGAATACTTAGATTTTATCCCTTTACGTCCGTGTAAAACTAATTTCAATTAGATTAATGCCGACGACTATCATGATAATAAAACATGTCTCGAATAAAAGTTCTAGCTTCTTAATATTGGGAGAAAGAGAACCACAATTTATAGACCTGTAGAAATTTACGGATTATTTAATCCTGATAGACCGGGAAGGTAAGGTTAGAAATTAATTCTCCGCACGCTGAATTTCGTCGTTTTCTGCTAAAATCTCGTAACTACAGTTGTTGTGTCTCATTTCCCGACTAGTAACTTGTATAGAATTAAACTTGTTACAGGAATTTTATCACGAATTATCGGGTGTTTGGTTCCGATTCCGACGGTTGAAAATTTCAGTTACGGCGGGGGGAGGGGGGGGGTGTTACACAGCGTTTTAGCATAATAACTCCACTTCTTCCGCTGTTTCATTTATTGGACCCCACCAACAGCGTTATAGTAGAGCTGCAGTGTATTAAGCAATAATGTACCTGTAATCTACAGTCTGTATATTCTTTTTTCTCTGTAGGTTGAGCAGGTTGAGATTGACTAGCACTTGCTGGTGAGCTCACAGGTTTGGAAGATGTCTCTGAGGTTGTACTGGCTTTAGCAAACTGTAACACGAAAAACAATTCTGAGATGCAATAACTGTCTTAACCTTTTACCAGACAACAAAATTTTAGACTGGTCCAAATCGATAGAAGTTGCAGACAACAATTTTTTGTCCATTGAATAAAAAATCTCTTGTCTTTTTGGGAAAAAAGGATTGTGAACAATGAAGAAATTACTTGTAACAAGCAATTTCTTCATTTTCCACAATGTTTTCCAACATCAAAAAGCCTCATTGTGTGGGAATGGGTAACAAATAATTTGCTAAGCAAGAGGGACATTGGCCTTCTAGCACTCATCTGATACATAACTAAGAAATATTAAACACAGGGCAATTTTGAAGAGCTTCACCGCATGATAACCCCATGCATTATATGAAACTTTTAACCAGATGGCAACCTTTTAGACTGGTCCAAATTGAAAACAATTGCAGATGACATTCTAAAGCTGGTGATTTTTTTTAAACTTTCTTTAGTAGAAAACATTGGTGAAAATGAAGAAATAGCTTGTTGCAAACAGTTACTTCATTTTCCTCAATGCTCTCCCAATTGTTTTTCTTCAGGGGCATCAAAAAGAGTCATTGTGTAAAAATGGGTTAAGCTTAGTGACATGTCATAAGAATATTTTGAAATATATTTTCTTTTTTGTCTCTATACAAGTTAAGGTGTGCTCTGGATGAGTCCAAAAACAAGATTTTTTATCAATTCTCAATTAATTTTTATACAAACAAGATGGATCCAAAGGTGGAGTCAAAATATGACCAGAGGGGCATCAGATGAAAAACAAGATATGTATGTGAAACACAATGCAACAGGACTAAATGTTTGACCTTGGTATGTGACCTTGACCTTATCACACGAACTTGATCTTGACATGAGGAGATGTGTATTATGGAGATGTATCATCATGCCAAATATGAGCATTGTATCTTGAATAGGCAATATGCCCCCGATCTTTCGATGTGGGGGCATAAAAATTGTAAAATTTCACTTGGAGTTTCTACAAACTAAAACTCAATGTTCTATAGTTAGGAGGAAGAGGGGGAGGATTTTAACAACTTCTAATATGTTTCTGTGTTAAAATAGGGTACGTATGCTTGGAGGGAGAGCCAAAATATGACCCAAAGTGCATCACTTGAACAAACTTTGTAGAGGTTCACTGGAAGATTCCATCTACCAAAAGTCAATGCTCTAGGCTTTCTCATTTCAAAGAAGACAAATTCTTAAGTTTTCCTTCTTTGTTTGCATGTTAAAACAGGGTGTGCCCAGGCCGACCTTAATATGTCTCACATAACCCATAATAAGTGCATAACATGAATAGACTTTGTACAAGCTCAAAACCATGTTTCAATGCTCTAGGCTTTCTGGTTTTATAGGAGAAGATCTTTATCATTTTCCTTCTTTGCATCTATGTAAAATATAATGAACCTGTGCAGAGCCAAGAATATGACCTAAGGGGTATCATATGACCAAAAGTGAACATAGATTTTGTTTGTTTGAATGGGGTTTTTACGCCGCTTTCAACAATCTTTCAGTTATATCGCAGCGGCTGGAGCACCTAACAATGGAAACC
Organism: Fragum fragum; assembly: GCA_946902895.1. NCBI lineage: Eukaryota > Metazoa > Mollusca > Bivalvia > Cardiida > Cardiidae > Fragum > Fragum fragum. The sequence continues at coordinate 26,830,387 of OX336366.1, forward strand.
TGGTATTTCTCACACCAGTACTACCATTACATCCTTTCCTAGCCTCCAGCTGCTATCCGACATAGGACTACGATAATTGACCCATTGGTGAGAGACAAATGGTCGGAAAGGATGAGTGCCGCCACTGGGGATCGAACCCTGGACCTCTAGATTGACAGTCCGACACGCTACCAACTGCGCTATGACGGCGGCCAAGTGAACATAAAATAAAGGTTTCAAACCCATATCTTCATAATAACAACATTGTGAAATACACAAATTTTTGCAAAAAAAAAGTAGACAATTGGAAGAATAAAACACTTCCACTGGCTTTCTCTAGAAAGTCAAGTTAATGGGTGACCTTACTTTGATGATAATCGTAACTCTTTTTAATGTGAACTAATCCTAACTTGAAGGTAGCACCTCCAGGAATAGCATATACAAGCATGTACCAAATTGCAAATGGCTGTAGCAAATGATTTCTTTAACAATGATAGGTCATTTAGATTGGTGGATTGAATGAGGTTTAACACTACTATTGTAACAGTATTTCAGTCACATCTCAGCGTCTGGAGCACCTAACAACTGATTCCTGGTATTTTTCACACCAGTTCTACCACTACATCCTTTCCAAGCCTCCTGCTGGGATTATTCACCTATTGCCAAGACAAATGTCTGAAAGGATATGTCCAGCAGCCGGGGGTCGAACAAATGACATCTCATTATTGAAGATTAGGAGTCTGATGCCCTACCAACTGAGCTATGACGGCGGCAGGCCATTTAGAAAGGTTGAAATAACAGTAAAAGTTAGGAAAAAAAAAACGAAATAATATAATATTCAATTCATATGAAAAAGGTCAGAGAAATGTAAAATTTCTATATCAGTGCTTACCGGTAACTAAAAAAATCCTTCACCTAAGTGTAGTTGTGATGACTATATTTTGCATACCACATGTTTTGCAAAAACAGAGGTGAATCAAACTACTCCAAATTATTTTGTATTGTTTACCTTGTTTTTATCAATGTTTTCTAAGTAGAGGTTGCATTCCTTTTATTCTAATCATTGTAAACCATAACATTATATTTTGTGGTGTAAAGGTTTTAAAGGCAACCAGTTATTCAGACTCTTACTAATTATTTCATGAAGGGTTACAAAGGGAGATTACCCACTATTGTCTTTCCTTGGGCCAAAATATAGATTGAGCAATGATATATTGTACTCAGCTCTTTACCTTAGCAGCTCTATCCCTTTTGTCTTTTTCTATTTGTTCTTTCACTTTTTGTCTGAAATGACAAAAATCACAAATTCAAACTTTCCCAAACAATCATGTTTTCATAGCCAAGAAATAAATATTGAGGAAAGCTCTTTCAGAAAGCATTAACAAGTAATATTTTCATCATTAAAGATGTCGAGTTAATTTACACCTATTTCCACTCGAATCTGCAGTTTCCTTTTATTTGAATCAATCTATATAAATATGCTTGTATTGTTCCGTCAGACTTGAACATTAGTGGATTAAAACAATTGAAATTTCACACCCTATTTCTAATCTGCATAATCTTTACATGTTTTGACTAATAAATCTGTATATCAGTAATAAATACAAACACCATTACATCAACAGAAGACGTAGTTACCTTGCCATCTTTTCTTCCATCTTATCTCTTCTCCTTTGTTCAGCTATCTTCTTCATTTCCATTTCAGCAAGTCTAAAATAAAAGCAAAATTCTTCAGAGACACGTGATTTCCCTCCTGAACAAGGTTTGTCACAGAAAACATAAGTTTGGCTTACTACTAATGCTGTCCTGTATTTTTACCCATATCCACACAGCAAACTTTTGCCTGGTCTATATTCAGAGAAGTTGTACACAACAATTTCAAGTTGACAGAAATTTGAGCACTCTGGTCTTTTGGGGTATTAAAAGAAAATGAAGCAATTGCTTGTTTCAAGTAATATCTTCATTTTTAATCAAGCAATTTCTTTATTTTCAACTTTGTTTTCCTTACGTCTTTTCTTGAAGGGTGTATAAAACAGGATTGTGTGGGTATTGTCAAAGGATAACTTACTAGTAACATTGAATAGTAAATACATGAAACTAGATTTTTTTCAATGAAAACAAATAAGTCCCAACTTCACTAAAGTCACAACAAGAGGCCTATAGGGCCTTAAAGGTCACCCGATTCCAAAGAGCACATAAACAGATAAAACACCAAAAGATAATGCTACATACCAAATGTCAAAGTTCTAGGCCTTTCTGTTTAAAAGAAGAAGTTTTTTTTTAAGTTTTCACTATACTAGACTATGTTAAACTTGTGACATTTAGGAACTGGCTAATTTTGACACTGGGGCCATAGCTTATAGAACCCTGATAAAAGTCCACCAGACGATGCTGTATACCGAATATAAAAGCTCAAGGCCCTCCTCTTTGGGAATAAGCCCTATATAAAACTTTTGACTTCCATGGATGGGCTAATTCTGACCCTAGGGCCGATAATTTATACAATCTTGACAGAGGTCCACCAGATGATACCATGTACCAAACATCAGAGCTTTTAGTTTGCCAGAAAAAGATTTTAAAAGTTGTTACTACGTAAGCTTATGTCCCCCCTTCTCCCCCACCCCAGCACAGCAATTTCACAACAGGTCTTTTTTTCTTGTACAAACTTTATAAACCTTGGCCTAAAGACTCTTAATACCAAATGTGAATCCAATCAAACAGCAGGTTCGTGACTAGATTTTCAAAGATGTGCATTTTCTGCCCCTTTTTGGGACCCCAAGGGGAGATAACTCCATAACATGTACAAATCTGAAGCACCTTTCCATTGGGATGCTTCTTGCAAAGTTTGTTTGAATTTCTGAAGAAGAAATCGAAAATGTAAAAAGCTAGCACACAATACACAGCAACGGACAAACTTGATCGCAATAGGTCTCTATCACCTTCTGTTGGGTGATCTAAAAAGTAAAAAATCATAGCAAGAGTAATTCTGGAATATTACTTTGAACTTAGAGTAAATAGGTTATCTTTTTACCCTATACTAATTGGACAATTACATAATAGATCTGTGAATTATCATTAATATTGATTCAGCTTTTGACCTTGTAATAAGACCTTGGCCTTTTAATCTTATATAATCATTTTTTTCCCAAATGGAGCCGATACTTAACAAGTGTATGGATTTACATCAAAAGCAACCAAAAAGGTTCAGAGATCTCAACTGAACAAGGTTAGTTGAAATCAAATTTTGACATTTGACCATAAACTTTAGCTTTGAACTTGTTTCTAACAAATTCATTTTTACTTCTTGTAGATCTAGAACTCATATTGAACAGGTTGGTGCAATCACAGCAAAATCCACCCAATACTTACTGATATTATTTTTCCGAAATGCTGAACTCATTACCAGATGATAGAATTTTCAGTTGATAGAATTAAAAAAAATCTTTGTCTTTTGAAGTAGAAAATATTGTAGATAATGAAGAAAGTGCATGTGACAAGCAATTCCTTTATTTTCCACAATGCCTTCTACAGCCTTTTTTCTTGTGGGAATGGGTTGAGGTCTGAATTCCTTGCTAAGACTTACTGTTGTTTGTTAGCTGTTACATCTTTACCAAAGTTTCTTCTCTGTTTTTCTTTTGTTATCTGATCTTTTATTTCTTGTTGCTCTTTTTCTAACCTCTTCTGTTTTAACTTCTCTTGTAATCTAAAAGGAAAAACTATTTTTCATTTCAGAATTGCTTTGTACTTGAACCATAATGCCATTTCAACAGGATCAAAAAATGACAATTCATACCCAGATGAATATCTATGAACAGTTACTACATCCAAATTATGAAAATTGGAATACAAGTACTTTTACAGTTACCAAGATTGATTGAATGGGTTTAGGGGCTTGAAATAAGCATCAACAAAGCTAGTGGAAATTTGCTTTTGCTAGTAGATTTTATCTGTAATAGCAATTTTTTGCCATCTTTGATTAATTGACCTTTAATTATTCAATTATAGCTTGTTTATGAGAATTTTTTCAACAGTTTCAATAGATAATCTTAGTCTACACCTCCTGCCAAAGCCGGAATATTCCAGGTTCAGCATGACAAGGATTAATAGTAAATGAGTGTGCTCTATATCAAGAATTGACACACACTTTTCTTACATTGATGTTTGAAAAACTATTCTCAACAATCGCTCTAATTTTCTGAAAATTCTGTTCACTGTGATAGCCCTATGAGAATCATAATCATAATAAATCTTAAGGATTATTTATTGATAGATTTAAAGAACCTTACCTATGTTGTTCACTTCATTTTGTATAAAAAGGTATTGCTATTGAAATTTTAGTTTTATTTCGTTTGCTTTTTCTTGTGTATGTGGGTGTGTGTGAGTGTTTTAATCAATCCTTTTATAATACAAGTATTATGTAAAAAGTTGAATATAACCTAGTGAAAATTGTTAACCAAGATGTATAAATACTAGCAAGAGAATCAGCCCTAAATCACTCACCTAAAATCACAATAGAGATAAACCATCTGATCTCTTTTAGGTGAGTTGAGAAGAAAATGTGGTTGCTGTATTGTACACAAACTTTAACATAGTTTGAAACTCCAGCAGACAAAATTTCAAAACTTACTCATGTTTTTATCCAGACTCCAATTTTTGCAGTTAAAAGAGTTGTCCTAATAGTTTTCTCAGATTTGACTTGGTGATCTACTTCTTGACTTTCAAAGAACAAAATTCAAAATAAGTAAGGATAATCATATCAAATTTTGTAGATTTTTAAAACTCTATGCTTCAAGAATAAGAGAAAGCTAATAAAATGAAGTGAAGAACTTAGTAACAAAGAAAGAGTTGATCAATCCCAGCTACCTATCAAATAACCAATCAACCAATGAAATCATTAATTGAGACCAGAAATGAGATTTGATCTCCGACATTGGCAGCCATTTTTGTTAACCATTTTTGTTGGTTTGGTGACTTAAACATCTTTACTACAGCTTTTTCAAGCTGTAGGTATGAAGTTTAGGTCGCCTACCAACTATTGTACTTTTTTTTTGCATGCTACCCACCATAAATTCTGTAAAATAACGCTGTTTAAAATTTGAAGTAGGACTTTTTTATGGAGCCAATTGGCATGGCCAATGAATAAAATGGGTGGGGCCAGCGATTGGTCAGTTACCTCGCCAGTTGAACCCTTTTCTCCTCCTCTGATAAAGGTTTTACTTCTTCTGTAGACTCAGAAAAGTTGCTATGTTGAGTTTTAGCAGCATGAAACTGGAGCTGGTCCTCATCCTTCAGTAACTTATTACAGCTGAAATGTATAAGCTTGGATCTCAGAAATGATACCTAATGACTGACCCAAACATTGCTTGTATCAAACAATTTCTTCATTATCCACATTATTGTCTACCCCAAAAGACAAACATTTATTTAAAATTTCATCAGCTAAAAACTGTTGTCTTCAGAATCTTTGAATTTACGGCAATCTAAAATTTCATTGATTGAGAATGGGTAAACTTTCCGCAACAATATCAGTACAAAAAGTTGCAAATCTGTGATGTCACTATATGTGAGTAGATACAGATGAAAGTTAGAAAAAACTTAACAAGAAGAAAATCCTGTCTTTCTTCCCTGTCAACACCTGTCAAATCTTAATTTCATACTGTAAACTAAAGATACATTTCTTGAAATTTTAAACACATTTTGTATTTGATCCAGGCTAAACTTTTTCAACCCAAAAACTTGTGAAGTTGGATATGTCTTGCACTGCAGAAAATGAATTTTCCTCAATAGAATTTAAGTTTTCTGTTTTTTGAGGACTTTGTGGATAGTAAAGAAATTGCTTATCACAAGTATTTACTTCAATTTCCACAATATTTTCCAAACCTTCTTCTCCTGGGGTGTCAAAAAGTGTCATTGTGTGGGAATGGGTTGAACAAAATGTGGGAATGTAAATACGGAATTACCCATTCCCACACAGTGCACTTTTTGACATCCCTCAAGAAATACAATTTGGTAAACATTGTGGAAAATGAAGAAATTGGTTGCAACAAGTGATTTCTTCATTTTCCACAATGGTTTCTATACAGAAAGTTGAAATAAACTACAGTTTCATAAACTTTGAATGGGGTCAGAAACTCCTTACATTTGGACCAGTTTCAAAATTTTGCCATCTGTTAATTGGTTTAAATAATTTCATTAGAATCTTTTCTGTACAAACCCAGAATTATATGCCGCTGTGATCTTTTATTTAAGAAAGATTGTGGAAAAAGAAGAAATTGCTTGTCACAAGCAATTTCTTCTTTTTCCACAATATTTTCTACCTTTTAGGGTGGTTTCATTTCAAATCTCATTCAATTTTCATTGCTGTCTGCAACCTCTTTAAATTTGGACCAGTCTAAAATTTAAAAAAAACAAAAAACAGAAAAGGGTTAAACAACAACAATATTGAATTTAGCCAATCAAATCAGACAATATCAATTTTTGAGGGAAAATCACCTCCTTTTTCTGGAGCTCCGTATTATGTTGCATTATAGAGATTAACTTACTCGTCACATTTGAACGACTTGGCTTGATCCGGTGTTTGTTGCGCAGGACTTTCTTGTTGATCTCCCCCTGCCGTATTCTCTGCAGCTGCTGTATTGATGCTTGGATCTTCTTTCACTTCACTGGATTGTTCTTCCTCTTCTGTGATACAAAAACACAACTAGACTTGGTTGCCATTTGTCATGGAACAAATACCCCCCCTCCCCCTCAATGATGCTTGGTTATAGGAATATTCAAGTAATTACAAGTAATTTGATGCTAAAGGAACTTTAAAATAATGTGACATACTCTTTACCTATTTTTACTTTAAATCAGGGCCAATAACTAATTTATTTTTGATAGACTTTGCACTAAAGTTTTGTCTTGCATCTACATTTTCTAAAAATCACTTCTGCCAAGATAAAAGTGAATCAGACAGAAAATGCTGGAGGTGTTGTGCGGACAGGCTTATTTAAGTCAAATCAAAGACAATAACTCAGTAATTCTTGATGGAATTTTCACTGAAGTTGCATCTTGCACATCCACAGCTGCTTATGATCTCTATGCTAAGCTTAAATTAAACTAAAATTGTTTGAGGAGTTGTCCAGATAAGTATTTGTAAGTCAAATCAGAGGAAATAACTCAATTATTTTTATGGAATTTTCACAAAAGTTGGGTCTTGCACATCTTCAGCACTTATCATTTCAAGCTTCTGTACCAAATTACAACTTTATGTGTTCATATCTAATGGGACATTGTCCTACAACCTTGCACTTTAAAATGCTTAAAGGATTTATTCAAAAGAATTCACATATACAAAACTCAAAGCCCGAACATATACATGTATAATAGTACAAGATTTTTTGAATCTTATTTACCTTTTTCAGAAGAGTTACCTAAGGTATAACCTTGAGGTGCTTGCATTGGTTCATCTATATCAGGATCATCCTCATGGGAAAACAGCCTGAAATCATGTACTATCTACTAAAACATTCACAGAAATGGTAGTAATTCATTTAGTTAAAATGTTATAATTTGTCAACAATTTAGGAATCTATGAAAGATAAGTATACATTGGTTTTGAAGGCCTATCATACTGTTACTGTCTATAGTCGTAACAACAGTATCTTAGCAGAGCTAAGAGGGCGTAATTTAGATTTTCAATTAAAATATTTCAACATAATGCTAATTTAGATTTTCAATTGAAATATTTCAACAATAATGCCATAGAGGGCGTTATTTAGATTTTCAATTAAAATATTTTAACAATACTGCCATAAACCCTATGTTGCAAGTACTCATTTGAATCGTCTCATCGAGACGATTTAAATGAGTACCCACAACATTCGGTTTTATTGAAAAGTAGGGATTATAGAACGCTGCTACTTCTTCTTATCTATGGCTGTCTTAGGAAAACATCAATTTTCTATTGAATCAACAGTTCACTTGCCCTCTATTTTTCAACAGGAAGTTCAACATAGATATCAAAAGAATTATTTTGCAAAATTTATGGTCAGTAACATTGAACAAAAACCGAATATGGTAATTTGGCAACTAAATGACGTAACTACAGCTTGAATAAGCTGTTGTTGACACATTTAAGTCCCAAAACCAACAAAATACTTCAAGTTCACTTCCAGTCTAAAGGAATGATTTGATGGGCCAATAGACTTTGTTTGATGGCAATGATCCATCAATTTGTTGCTCTTCTCAAATCAGATTACACTTAAGCAATATTATTTGTAAACCACAAACTAGAAGAGGAACAATCTCAAAATAATTCAAGTATCATGGATAATAACTTTATTAAGCAAATAAGATAATCAGGTTTCATTTCTGAATGTCACACTCTGTATCCGTTACATGTCCCACAGCAATATATTTCTATCATCAAGCCTTGATGATAGAAATTAGATTGTTGGGTAATTTACACCTTTTTGTAAAGAATACCTCTGAGGTAAGAAATAAACATTTAAGCCTATTAAAATGTATGAGTCTTGATAGAGCCAAATTAAATCATTATCATATATCTTACCAATCCATGGCTTGTTGTACACCTTGGTGTTGTGTTTTAGCCAATGCTTTCTCCCTGAAATGAAAATGGCAAGGATAATTATACCAGAAGGGCTTATGCTAGTCTTGAAATTCAGGAGTCATTGATTCCTTGGCTATGGGGTCAATACTGATTTTGAACGGTTAAAAACAACAAAAAGAGTAACTCATGACTACAATTTTGAAGGTTTATCATAATGTTACAGACTTTTTTATTTTTTTCTATTGATTAACTTTTATAAATCTGTCAAAAAATATGAAGTGAATTATAACAATAACATAACACTATTTTTTATAATATTCAAGGATTTTGTTTGTAGCATAGACCTTGGTTTGGGCCCTTAAAAATCTGTAAATATCCTATCTTGACCCTTAGAAATTACCCTCTTGGGAGAAATTACTAAGGATCAATACAGAATTTCATCCCTCAATTTTTAATGATGTATCAATGGTACTATTGAAGATTGAACAATTACAAGAAAAGGAGAGTTGGCACTTAAACCTTCAAATTAGTGCTCATTTATACACTTTTGTTGTTGTTGTTTTGACTCTTGAAAATCAGTTTGATGCCTAGAATTCCATGGTCAAGGAGTCAATTTCAAATGCTAGCATGAGGCTTGGTAATTAATGGTACATAACATACATTGCTTGAAATTTGAGACATCAGAGAATCCTGTTTTGACTCCCTGAGATAATTTCTGAGGATCAGAACAGGATAAGCTCATTATTTAGGACAAAACCCTGGTTTAGAAGTCATCCATGGGTCTCTTATTCCCATAAGGACTTTTTATTTTCTTGATTATAAAATTTAGACTAGTCCACATTGAAATGGGTTGCAGACAACAATAGTATTGCTATTGCAAAATCCTTTCCATTGTGAAACAAGGTTTTATCATTTAAGTGTGAGTAAATTAAAAAAAAAAAAACAAATACAGCTATCTGTCAAGGATTCAAAACTAAAAGGATTTTTCAAAGCTGCTCAAAAAGTGGAACATAATATTTTTGACCATCACCTGCCTTGAAATCTTTTAGTACTTATACAAAATGTCAGTTATTTGATTTCACTTCTGTAGAGAGACCTTTTACACTCTTTTCTCTTCTTGGTTTTACGCCACTTTCAACAATCTTTCAGTAATATCGCGGCGGCTGGAGCACCTAACAATGGAATCCTGGTATTTCTCACACCAGTACTACCATTACATCCTTTCCTAGCCTCCAGCTGCTATCCCACATAGGTCTATGATTATCGACCAATTGGTGAGAGACAAATAGTCGGAAAGGATGAGTGCCGCCGTTGGGGATCGAACCCGGGACCTCTGGATTGACAGTCTGACGCGCTACCAACTGCGCTATGACAGCGGCGAGACCTTTTACAATTGCATAAATGTTCAAATGATGAAATTTTCCATTATATCTAGCCTTGAACTTTTTTAGTTTAAACTGATTTTTTCTTTAGTTTAAAGACTGCAACAGAAGCTTGAAGCTTACAGAGTCCGCTCTCAAACACTCAATCAAGATGCTTTAAAGTCCCTAAGACAGGCAGTGGCTAAAGCTCACTGCCATTCAATTATACAGCTGGATAGAAAGGGTCTGGCTAATGAACACTACCCGACAACACTAGGACTAAAGTCTGTTACCTACGGGTCAACCCTAAAGTAGTCCATTAAGAAAATTTGATCTCCTCCTTTTGTCATGCTGTTTTAACGTTTAATCAACAGCAAGTTGCTTGATGTTAGATTCTGCAGAGTGAGAGATCACTGCTGCATGTCATGCATGTGATTCAAAGCTTTAATCAGGGAACTATTTCCTTGTAGAAACTGACATTTGAAGGTGGTACCCTACAAGACTTTCACTTCCGAGCCTAAAGAATTTCATGGGTTGATGTGCAGAATGAAGATTTGCGAAAAAAAAAAAATCCCTTATGATACCATTTTCCTGGCCTGTTATTCAAGATCAAAGACTGCTGTTTAAGACAGACTAAGATTTAAGGCCCAATGAAACTTTTGGGAGGAGCTACAGATTGTGAAAATGGGACCTTTTTGCTCTTTATTTAATGAGGCAAAAACGGACAGGAGTGTAACCCTACAGATCACCAATCAAGCACTTTTACCACTTTGCCACCTAGGCAGTCAGTATTTTAAACATTTTTGTGACTTGCCCTTAAAATAATTTGCATTGGCAGATTTTGTGAGGGTTCATGAACCACCTCACAGAAATCCTGGATCCACCATCGTTAGGATTATATTTTGTCTATCTGCTGAAGGCAAATCCGGGTCAGATTAATCTCATTTAAATAAGTTATATAGTACCCCAGATTATTGTATTCGTCTTCAATAGGAAGGCAAATCTTCAGGCGTTCTAAAAAAATCCTACTATTTCCTTGGGTGGGTACATAGGTACATTTAGCTCTCAGATTGTGGTTAGAATTGAGGCTATTCGATTGCTCACTACAAGGCTCATCAAGCTTCCAGGGAGAAAGATCACAATAACCTTCAATTTCAGATTTCTTTTTATACCTTTGGATACCCTATTGAATAACTCTCGTTAATTTTCTTGGTCGGCTCATGAGTAATATCCGTTATTGGCGACTGCAGTATTTGACTTTGCGATATCCATGTATTTAGTCCATGGCTTCACTATCCAAATCTATTCAAACAAATAAGATAAAAAGGGAGATCTGCTTTTTAAGAAAGTTATCCGTGTTAATGTGAGGTTTTTATTGTTTAAGTGTCACATTTTGGCTGATTAGAGATCATAAGTATAACGTACGACCGAAACCGGGGCGAATTCAATATTGATCGAATATACCCCGTGTTGGGTGGAAATGAGTTGTGTTTGTTATCAACTTACGCTCTGTGTCTAGGAAAACCCATTTCCATCAATGTATTCATATTATCTGACATTTTGAATATTTTTTTCGAGCTGTCGAGTATCACTCCAACACTGTGTATACTAGTGAAAGGGACGCAACTTAACCAGCTTGAAAATAATCAAAGTACTATACATTAAGGTGTGCGGTATTTAAAATGCCGAAAGTAAAAATTGTCAAACGTAAAAACGCCATGGGTAAAAATGCCAAAGGCATTATATACAGTGTTTTTGGTGGGGTTTTATTGAGAGAAAAACCTATTTTGGTGCATTAAATCATAATCTCAATCGCTTTTTGTTGTTACATTACGGCTTTTAACCAGATATCCATACTTCAATAGTATTAGAAAGGTTTATGTATAGGAACCCAAAAACAAAACTGGATACCAAACTAGGAGCCAAATGTGTGGAAGATAACATCCAAACAAGATGCCTTAGACTAGACTGCTCCTTTTTATATCATAACGATTTAACACAAGCACAAGTGTAATGGTCCAACCTAGTAGACAGGGCGGCATTCGGAGAAAAGGATTCTCATCCCTAACTGGGTCGACCTTGGCTCTATATCACTCCAAATAGTCATTTGACTTTCTGAAGGTTTCCTAATTTGCATATCACGACAAACTACCTCCCCTGAAACCGTTACACAAGTTGATCTATCCTTACCAAAAAGTAGAATTAATCTCCAGAAAAATATGCCATGAAATACACAATTCTATGAACTTGTCAGTGCATGTGGACTCCAGTGTGATGAAATTTATACCTATCTAATGCTCGAGCTGGGAATACAGAGAGATTTTTTACGAGTATTATGACAACTTTTATTTTTAATTAGAAGATCTAATTTTCATTCAAGACAGAAGTAGAAATCTTAATACAATGCTTCTTGAGTCCCGTTGTGATCTTTAGAGAGGGGAGGTTTTTTTTGTGGTTTTTTTTTTGTTTGTTTGTTTGTTTTTGTTTTTGTTGTTTTTTTTTTCTGAAAAATAAAGGTTTGTAATCTATCTCAAAATCTGCAACAAGTGAAGATTGATATATTGCTTATTATAAATATTTATATAATAATAAGGAAGAACAAATATCTCTAATTCTGTCATGGTTAAAGATTTATATATTCTTATAATGTGCTGATGTGAGACTGTATATGCAGCATCATTATATCAGTACTAGTCAATTTACTCTTATATCTTATTGAATTGCTCAATACTAGTAATGCCCACACTAGCAATATGTACGAATGCAATGTGCGTATATATTGCATATAATTATAAGACCCAATATTATTTTAATATTGTACTATCTTTATCATGTCTTAAACTAAATTAAATTATTACCTGCGAAACAGCTGAATTTATTAAGTGAGTTGCATTTGTTGCTCTTTTTATTCAGGTATGGCTAGCATATACTAACAACAACAAGCCACCACGAGCAACAACAGCAGCAACGGCAACAAAGAAACCTATCCTGCAAGGGAGTGCTCCGAAGGCAGAGGGAATTACCAAGGAAAGAAGACTAAGTTGCAATAACGTATATCGGTATTTTCATTTCCAAAGAACTAAAACTCGGGAATGAATAGGTTACACATTTTCTTTATATCGAACGATGAAATATAAGGCAATGAGTATGGAAAAAAAAAAGAAATTATCCAACGTAGGGCTACTATTCAGTGGACGCTACTTTATTGTTAGTGATATGAAAAAAAAAAAAAAAAAAAAACGGACAGGAGGTCATTTGAACAGAGGAGGGATACAATACTCAAATGCTATAAAAAGTGATGAACGGACTGGTTGCTGTCCCACTTTCACCTTATTTCTGATTAGACATAGTCACCCCCGCTTACACTGACACAGATCCATACACTTATATTTTTGTATATGAAAAAAACTTTGTCTAATATCCGTTGTACAGTAGAATATACCTACTGCTACCATCGTGGTCCTGCATACTCCAGAACAACTTGGCATGGCAGTTAGGTCTCTAGACCATCAAATGCCATAGCTTTTGAAGGATACAGGATATCAGTTACTCGCATTAACTAATATTTTAACACTACTACCTATTATTCAATCATTATTTTACTTTTAAAACCCATATTACCAACAAGCTTGGCATGCAGAAAATGCTTTACAAATTCCTCGCGAGGGGATGTTGCAGTACCAATAGATAGATGAAGGTCTTGGTTGGTGGTATTAAGGACACCAGTCATAACTTCATTTATCAGCTTAATCCGGATATTAAGCTCGCGATAGAAGTTAGCGACAAATAAGTACTCACACAATGGCGTATCTAGGATTTCTGTGAAGGAGTCAAACTTTCCAATGCGGATTTCGTTTAATGCTATGTTGTTGGGACTCATTAGAATCGTCCCAGTATTTTCACATACAAGTAGTTGTTAGGCCTGATACACATCGGAATAGATTTATCGAGCAAATTTATCTTCTCAATCCACCCAACAGCCGTTCCTTTTGGGTCTAAAGTAAAACAAAAAAACCAACGGATCTCAGTCTCTTCATGTCGTAATATTTACTAGACAATGGCAATGATAAAACATGATGAGACACAAAGAAGACTTATCAGACAGGGAAAAAGACTAGCAGGGACCGAGTCGCCCATGACCCCTAGATTTGGGGCTGGTCCCTAGACCTTTTGATAAAATGCCTATACCTAGCTCTAATATTAAATATTGGATTTTGCAGGCTGAGGTTAAAATTAATAGTCCTTTTCCTTGAATCATTTAGAATAAATCACGCTTAGGCAAATACTACATGTACTAGTACTTGCATAATCAATTTTCTTGCATCAGATCATGCGACGATCTAGAGGTGGTGGGATCGGTGGAGCTAGAGCTCCGACCCCCCCCCCCCCCCTTTATACCTCTGGGAATTTTTACTGTATAGTAGTATTACCATTCACTGAAAAATCAGTTCGATATTTACCTTCATGGGGGGAAACAATTTTAAACTATTCTATAGCCCCAAAGAGTTGTTTGTATTGATCTTTTAAGACACATACTTTGTAGTATTGTGAACCACATTTATTTTCTATTAATTCTTTTTTTCCCCCAAGATTAACGTTGGTGCTTTTAATTACATTACCTGACAGGGAGTACTACACTGGACTATTTTGTGAGTATTATCAAAACGTTTATGTTACAATTCTGCTTGATTCTTGTTATTTATCATGTTTATTGATCTTTTAGTTGGGATTCTTGGTGTGTACCTCAATGGGAAGTGAACTTCTATTTTTGATAAACTTTCAATTACGTCTATCTATAATATTTTTCAACTATTTAGAACTCATGTATTCCTGTGACTAGTTCGTGTGGCTTCCTTGAAATTCTAAGTTCACGCCGAAGCTTATTTTTATCTGACAGTTTGGAGCTTCTTCCAGGCGATGTCTTAATAATGCTTTATAATTATACACAATGTTTTGGTCCTGATAGGTAATTTAACATGGTTCCTCATTGTTTTTATTTATTTATTAAATTTTGCTAATTTTGCCTTATTTATTATACTTATGCCATGATGTTTATATGTATGAAAACTCATCATATAACAGCTATCGAACTATTTTCTTCGTTTGCGACGAAAAGTAAACGTCGCAGCAACAACTTGAACAAGATCTGGTTATGTATTGGCGTCTAATTCGCCAAACCATTGAAAATGATCAACATATATGTAGGTGTTCTAAGTTCATTTCTGATCTAAATGAATGATTTGATTGGTCGATCGACTTAATGATTGAGAGCCGCGATCGGCCGTCTATGTCGTGGGGGTAGTTTGGTCCTTTGAGTCGATGCTTTTGATAAATAGCAGGCTGTTTGCTATACAATATTCTTCTTCTATTCTTTTCTGTTGTCATTTTCCAGTAATACATAATCTACGCACTTTCGCTGCAATCGATGGTGCTTTATGTCGCAAAAGAGACTGACTAACCTAGCTGCGATGTCGTAGCCCTCTTCCTGATAATCTGCTCGCCAGCAATCCTTCTTTTTTACGTCCTAAAGAAAGAAGATCTGGAAAAGAATGTGGAAAATGAAGAAGTTGCTTGTATTATACACACTGCTCTCTATTCAAAAAGACGAAAACAAGTAAAATTCCACCAACTTGAAATTATAATCTGCAACTTCTTTCAATTTGGACCAGTCTAAACTTTTGTCGTTAAAACCATTTTCGGAATGCGACATATTATTGACTGTCATAGCGCAGTCGGTAGCGCATCAGACTCCTAATCTTCAATCATGGGATTCATCATGGGTTTAATTCGATCCCCGGCGGCGGCAAATATCCTTTCCTGTATTTGTTTTTCACCAATGGGTGGATAATCGTAAACCTAAGTGGGATAGCAGCTGGAGGTTAGGAAAGGATGTAGTGGTAGTACTGGTGTGAGAAATACCAGGAATCCATTGTTAGGTGCTCCAGCCGCCGCTATATGACTGAAATACTGTTGAAAGTGGCGTCAAAAACACATTTCAATCAATTCAAGTCCCCGCAGCAACCGCCGCTGGACCCAGTCTCTTTTGCAATTATTTATCTTACGGAATATCCGGGAACCTTTTTGTATTACAGACCACAAATGAAAAGAAGAGGCGTAAAACGTCTAGACTGGTACCACTGTTGATTTTAAAGATTTTCTAAAGTCGACGGCGGTACCGGTCTTTAAAGCGCCTCGATGATGACAAGGATACAGTGTTCTAACGAATTAAAACAAAGTGTCTAGTCTACCAATACACGGCATTATAAGCCGGGCTACGTTAAAAGGTGTGATTTTGGTGAATGCTTCTTAAATTCACTTCCCCCCGAAAGACTAGTATTTGTTTAACGAGATGGTTTCACGACTGTAGCTATGCGAGACCTGTTTTAGAGAAATAATTACCTTTTCTGTATCATCAGTGTACAGCCAAAGCCGAGGCTGTTGCATTCAGATTAGTTTTGGCATGTATTTTCTTTCATAGACGGTGACGTTTCACTTTCGTCCTAACCTCTTGGGTATACTTAGCCTGTCACCAATCCAGGCCTCGCTACGATTTGAATAAATTTATAATGTTATGAAATAGAGGAATATCATATGTTCATTAATTTAATGAAAAAAAAACTACACTGAATGATTGTATTTTCAACGTTAAATGTATCTAAGTTTTCCTTTAGCAAACTCAATGAATACTTTATAAGTAGTGTTTTATATAATATAACAAAAACGGACTTGAAATTTTTGCGACCGGACCTAACCATACAGTTGACTGGCGACCCTGTACTAATCTGACGATACAAGTATCGGAGAGCAGCGTAGATGGGACAAGCTTTCAGTCTAATCATATAGCAATTAAGTTACCAGTCTAATTTTATAGAAAATTATCAAGGGAACTTACCCACTTTCGTTTATGAAGCGTTTAATAGATTAATGCCCTTACTGTCTAAAAATAGTTATCCACGAGCAGGTGCGTGTTAAAAGTAAGACACCATTTTGTTCAGAAATTAGATATGGTCGAATACCTAGATCTTAAATATGTTTTACATTGCTTTTCGCCAAACTATTAATTAAAAAGTCACAACATCTACACAAAAGATGAAACCTGACAGTCGTACATTGATAGGTATAAATTAAAGAAATATTTTCCCTTATAGCGGCTGGGAGTTGTGGCGTGCTCCTGTAATCTAGCTACTTTGGAAGCCTGAGTTTGGAATGGTTTGAGGGCGGGGGCTCTGCTCTCCGGTGTGCTATGTCGATCGGGCGTCCGCACTAAGCTCGGCATCAATATGGGCCCTTCGGGGGAGCCCAGAGGGTCCAGGTTGTCTAAGGAGGGACGGACCGGCCCAGGGTGGAAACACAGCAGGCAAAAGTTCCCGTGTCGAGCAGTAGTGGGATAGCGCCTGTGAATAGCCATCGGTTTGTAGCCCGTCCAATATAACTAGACCAGGCTCTTTTTTAAGTTTTTTTTTTCTTCTTTTTTTATGATAAAAAGATATATTTGTAAAATAATATTTATATCAACCCACACTTTTTGACTAGTAAAACTTCAGACGACAATTTCAAGTACAGAGAATTTTGAGTATCTCTTTTTCAACCGCGTTTTCCTCGGGTAATTTCCACAGGGGGGTCAAGCGGTGTTGTGTAGGTCGGAATGGGTTAAAAAAAAGTCGCATCCTGTTATCGGATAGGTTGACGACCAAATCTCCCGGCACAAATTCACGGTATTTACGTTTTGGTCGTCAACGGACAACGGCGATATTGTAAAATCTGCTAACTTGAAGAGAAACAAAAAACAACGACACCAACAATAGAGGAGTAATTTCAAGTTCGAAGTTAAAACATTTACAGACCCCATGTTGTCTGTTCTCTATTGGGATTAATAGAGTGCATAGGCAATTTGAAAAGGTATTGAGGCATAAAGGGTAGACATATCACAGAGCCATCTATTTTAACCAATTCCCACACATTCCAGCTTTTTGGCAACCGCAAAGAAAAAAGCGGATCTGGAAAACATTATGGATAAAGAAGAAATTGCTTGTTTAACTCCAAATTCTTCACTTTCGACAATGTTATCTAAAAAGCAACGGTTTCAACTAAAACATGTTGTCTGCGAATTAAATGGCTTTGAACTTGGACTAGTCTAAAATTTTGTCGTCTGGTAATGGGGTTAACCCATTTCTAGATGGCAAACTTTTAGACTTGTCCTAGTTGAAAGGAATTGCAGATGACGATTTAAAGTTCATGGAATTTTGAAACCTTTTGTCTTTCCAGGTTATACAAGCAATTTATTGTTTTCCCATAATGTTTTCCAAATCCGCTTTTTTTCTTTGCGGGCAACAAGAAATTTCTTCATTTTCAAATGTCTTTTCCAAAACATTTTTCTGTGTAGTTGTAAAAAAATGGGATTGTGTGGGAATGGGTTAAGGGCCAGCCAATTCGGGTGGTGTACGAAGCATTTTGTCCACGTGTGAACATCTAGGGCATATTGTGAAGGCCGAGAAGGTAACTGAGGAGCCAATTGTTAACCATAGCATGAGAAACAGATAGAATGTAAATCGGCACCATTCCGTAAAATCATGCATGTGTATATAGACACACATGCACGCATGCAAGCACGCGTATTTATACAGTGTGACTAGTGCTCATAGTGAGCTTTTCTGATCGTGGAATGTCTGTCGTGCGTCGAGCGGCGTCAATATTTGAAGTGTTTACACTCTAGAGGCCACAGTTTTGACAAAATCTTCATGAAACTTGGTCAAAATAATTGTTAGGTCATGAGGATGAACCCTATTGATTATGGGAGGGTGCTATTCGAAAACACAAGAAAAGGGGCCGTTACTACAATTTCTTTGTTTACACTCTAGAGGCCAAAAATTTTGCCCAATCTTCATGAAAATTTGCCAGAATAATGACTAGGTCATAAGGATGAACCCTATTGATTATTGGAAGGTTCTATTGGAACACACAGGAAAATGGGCCTTAATGACAAATTCTTTGTTTACACTCTACAGGCCACGATTTTGGCTCAATAGTCATGAAACTTGGTCAGAATAATTGATTGGTCATGAGGATGAACCCTATCGATTATTGGAAGATTCTGCCTGAAAACACAGGAAAAAGGACCTTAATGACAATTTCTTTGTTTACACTCTAGAGGCCACAAATTTAGCTCAATCTTCATGAAAGTTTGCCAGAAAAATAATTTGGCCATAAGGATGAGCCCTATTGATTATTGGAAGGTTCTATTGGAACACACAGGAAAAGGTGCCTTAATGACCAATTCTTTGTTTACACTCTAGAGGCCACAATCTTGGCTCATTCTTCATGAAAATAGACCAGAATAATTATTAGAGCATAAGGATGAACGCTATTGTTTATGGGAAGGTTCTTTTTTGAAAACACAGAAAAAGGGGCCTTAATGACAATTTCTTTGTTTACTTTCTAGAGGCCACAATTTTGGCCCAATCATCAAGAAAATTGGTCAGGATAATTGTTAGGTCATAAAGATGAACCTAATAGATTATGGAAAGGTGCTTTTGAAAAACACTGGAAAGGGGCCTAAATGACTTTCTTTGCTTACAATATAGAAGTCACAGTTTTTGCTAAATCTTCATGAAACTGGTTATAGTTATTTGTCTCTAGTTGCATTTTTTAACAGCAGACAATTCAGGTGAGCGATCTAGGACCATCATGGTCCTCTTGTTTTTCTGTTCACACCTCCATGAAAACATCTCTTAAATGTAAAAATCATCTGAGGTGGTTATCGCAAAACTATTAAAAGTTCTTATATTTATAGGCACGTATGCGTATAATATCTGTGTCTAGATTAAAGGATAAAGAAAGAAAACTGTAGATTACAAGGAAATGTAAAAATTTGCATGTTTTCTAACTATAGGCATACTAAGCAAGTCAAAAGTACAATATCCTTTTTTTACCCAAGATCCTCAATGAATTACCAACTCATTGAAAATTTCACAATACGATCTAGACTTACTTTATTCAATCTGTAATTACGAAAATTTGTTCGCCCAACGGTAATTTGTCCATATGAGTGACGACCCTACAGACGGACGGGTTATTTTTACGGGGAAAGCTGAAAGGATACATAATGAACTCGTGACCGAGAACCTTTTCCGTGCTTGCTATATACATATCAGCGTTACACAGGACTTAGTCTTATACGGAAGATAATTGACGAATCACTGGCCCCACATACTTTTTCCTTTGGACGCGCCAATCGATTCCGACAGGAAGTTTCCCTTCGATTTTTAACTTCGTTATTATGCAAAATGTATGGCCAGTGGCATGTTACAAACAGTTAGAATGGTTGATTGGCCATCTAAACGTCGCAACTACAGCTTGAATAAGCTGTAGATACGACGTGTATGTCGCCAAACCAACAAAAATGTTTCACAAAAATGGCGGCCAATTTCGGAGTGCAAACTTTAATACCGGGCTGAAAGAATGTTTTGATTGGTCGATTAATTCTTTGTTTGACAGCCACGATTGGTCGAAAAAGCCATTGCCCGCACTAAACCCCATCCCCCCGAATGTGAAAATATACTGTTAAAAGAAGAAATTTCATTATAACACGCAATTAATTCATTTTAAACAAATTTCTCTACCAAGAATGTTGGAAAATCTAAATTTTATCAACTTTGAAATTGTTGTTTGCAACTCCATTCAATTTTGAGCAATCTAAAATTTTGCCGTCGGGTGTTGGGTTAATTTTTCTCTTGGAACAGACAGGAATAGTCCGATTAGCTCACTTGGTAGCGGCATTTGACTTCAAACCTCAGAATTACGGGTTCGAGCCCCGGGCTGACCATTAAAACTTACAAACTACAGTAAAACCCCTCCTTACGACCACCCCGGAAATACGGGCACCCCGCTATTACGAGCTGACCATATCAACTAACAAACTAATTGTCTTTCGGATGAGACGTTAAACCGAGGCCCCGTGTGACGGTGCTATTCATCGAGCACGTTAAAGAACCAGTCGGAGCTCTCAGTAGTTTCGTTCTGTATCCTTACACTATCCCCCGTAACAAAAAAAAACAAAAAAAAACGGGCGTCACTCATATGAGCAAGTGCGACGGTGCGACGATAAATAAACGGAAATTCACACGTACAGACAGGAATTTAAATCCCGCGTTTTCGAATGTACTATATCACGTATTATTTTGAATTCTTGAGTGGACAAAAACTCGATGGGTTCTCAGGTATCATTTCTCTTGCTAATCACTTCATCATCTCCTGTCCATTTATGTACTAATTGAAGTATCTAAATCACTTTTCCTAATGTGGCGTTGTTAACGGTTTCTATGGCAACGGATTTCTATCGAATATTGATCTGTTGATCCGTTTAATGAGAAGTACAACGAGCGCGTTGATTGAAATAAAGTAGCACTATAGATCAAAATCCAACTTTATGGTCCTTTCGTTTCCTCACGGCAAAGTTAATATAGCGACGGATTGTAGCTGCCATTTAAAAATCGTTTTATCAACCAAACTGGCCAATCGCTTTCCCCTCCCACTTACAACTTTGGCCACGCCCACTGACTCCAACAGGAAGTCCCGCTTCGATTTTAATCGGCGTTATTTTGCAAAATTCATGGCCAGCACCGTGTAATGAATAAGAAAAAGTGGTTGGCGACCTAAACGTCGTAACTACAGCTTGAATAAGCTGTAGTTACGACGTTTAAGTCGCGAAACCAACAAAAAGGTTAACAAATTTGACGGCCAACGTCGGAGTTGAAAAGCTCAGGTCCGGGCTGAATATAGAAAAAAATCGAGTAGCTGCTCGGGAAATGGAGGTATTCCAAGCTCGAGGTTTAAGCAAGTACCTCTCCTCCCCCCGAGCAACCCCGCCGAAGGACCCGGATTAAGACCCGGGGGAATAGGCGGGATGGTTCCCCGGGAGGAGAGGGAAATTTCAGGCATGACGGGTGTTATTTGGCGTGTCGAGCGAGCCGTCAATCAATCCATTACCAGTCAATGAAACTTCCAAATTGATGTTTGTTGTAAGCAAGATTCCAAGGTGCATCAAAAATGGAAATTAAACACCACATAAGATAGAAGACCTGCTGGGAGTAAAAATGGAAACTACTCATTTCAAGCAATTACTTCCTTTCGCACAAAGTTTTCTTTCTTATAGTTCCGCATAAGGGGTCGATTGGAATTGCGTAAACTAAGTTTGGACTTAGAAACAATAATAATAACCACGACAACAACAACAACAAAAAAAACCGGGTCGAGGGTGCCGGTGTGGGACTCAGTTATATGTCACATTGACGAATATAGCTGACTTCGCTAGCCATGGTTCAGCCGTTGACACCCACAATGTGAAAAGTGTGCATAAACCTTGGTTAGAGAAGAGGAGTTAGGCATGTGTCAGAAAACGTATCTAAAAACAAAGAGGAAAAGGAAGACTAGGATTTGATTTATGTTTTAACATTTAATGGCTATTTTAAAATAAACGTGTCGTAAATAATTCAAAAAATAAGCAAAAAAGGAGATAACAAATGTAAATAAACTGATAGATCTAAAATATTCATTACTATAACAATATGATTATGTAAAACTATTATCGACTGTTTGTGCACAAATCAAAAAATATGTGAAGTACAACGTCTTGGACTTAACCCTTTCCCGGGAATTAACGTTGCTGTGATTTTATACCGGAGAAAACATTGTGGAAAAAGAAGAAATTGCTTGTTCTTCTTCTTTTTCCACAATATTTTCTACCACATAGGATGATTTCATTTCAAATGGCATCGAGTTTTCATTGTCGTCTGCAAATTCTTTCAATTTTGACAAGTCTAAAATTTCCAAAAACGGGAAAGGGTTAATTACTTATGGACTTCAGTCAGTTATAACCAATTGACCAATCGCTGGTCCGGCTCACTTACTCCATTTGCCACGCCCATTGACTCCAACAGGAAGGCCCGCTTCGCTTTTTAAAGGCATTATTTTGCAAAATCTTCGACCATTAGCATGTAATAGAATAGTAAAATGGTTGATTGGCGACCTAAACGTCGCAATTACAGCTTGAATACTGTAAATCGGGTTTTATTAGCGAGGGTTTTATTTTCGCTAATATTAGCGAGACAACGAGCTCGCGAATTCAAGAATCTCGCTTAAATTGGACCATTTTATCAATAAAAATACGGAGAAGACCGAATTAAGCCGGGAACCGACGAAGATCAAATAACAAAATATTTATCTTTTTCGGCATCATCCCAATTTATTTCATTCAAATGGGGATTTTCACCTTCTCGACGTTAAAAAAATAATAAATGGGTTTGAGAACAGGACGAATATTTAGACAGTCAGCCCGATTAGCTCAGTTGATAGAGCACTTGACTTCAAACCTCAAGATCACGGGTTCGAGCCCTGGGCTGACAATATCAACTAACAAACTAATTGTCTTTCGGATGAGACGTTAAACCGTGGCCCCGTGTGACGATGCTATCCATCGAGCACGTGAAAGAACCAGGCGGAGCTCTCAGCAGTTTCGATCTGTATCCTTTCACTATCCCCCGTAACAACTAACCGTCTTTTGGGGGGCGTTGCTCATATAGGCATGTGCTACGGTAGCGACGAAAAGTAAACGGAAATACACACAATATTTATTCTGCTAAATAAGTCCACTAAGTGTATGGAACACAGCTACACCAACATAACACTGAAAGGCAGACGAGGTGATATATTTCTAGGCGACGATAATTAGACAAGAAAGAGCTAAAAAGTTGTAACTAAGTCTTTATTGCATACAGTCTTAGAACCTTTCAACAAATTGAAAACGATTGGAGACGATGTGAAATAAGTCAATTAAAACCGTTTTAACACCTGATATAATTATTTCGCCTTTGACAGTTTGGAAAGACTATTATTGTGTTCATCGATGGGTCTGTGCTTCAAGGTATAAACTCTTTCCAAGATTGAATACATAATTTGCTATCTAAGAAAGATTTTAGAAGAGAAATCGTTATATTATGAGAATAGAGAATAGGTAAATGTTCTTAAAACGAATTACTAGTAGTCATTCTACTCATAGGTCGATATCGAATCGGGATGTTAACGTATACAGATTTTTTCTTCGGCGGTGTAATCCCGGAGATAATTACGGAAATTACCGAAGAACGTACGGCCGCCCACGAATTAATGAACTCACACATAAGCTTTCGGGTCTTGCTCACCCAAAAATAAGACGACGCGAAAGTTACCCGATTTACAGTAAGCTAAGCACCGAACCAACAAATAAGGTTAGAAACATGGCTGCCAATTTCGGAGTTGAAAGCTCAGGTCCCGGCTGGATAAATGATTTGATTGTTTCGGCAGTTCGCCAGTTAGAGTTCCTTATATGGCTGTTGTTGTTGACTGACGTGTGAAGGGTCACAAAATTGCATGGATGATATAAAGAAAGGGAATAAGAAAGCTGCTTACTGCGAGGTCATTTAAAACTAACCCTTTTCATGATGAACCCGGAATATTCCTTTATCTGCAGGAGTTATATACAAAGATCAGTCTGCACCACCTGTTTGTCCTTCCAAGCTAGAATTGTTTATAAAACTAATTTTCAAAGGAGATATTGACATACAGAGAGTGCATGCTTTTAGCGCTCTGAAATTATCACAATTCTTTAAAGAATTTTATTTAGCATAGCAAGGGTAACAAAGAATCAAACCTTTAGTATATTTACGAAAAGAAAGGGGAGAAGCAAGACGTAGTGGGGTTATTCAGTCTCGTTTTCAATACCCCCCCCCCCCGACACAACTTCCCTCCCCCTTTTTGACACAATAATCTTTTAAGCTTTTTATTGTAAATCTAATAAGTTTTAATACGTCATCCAAGGTTCGCCCAATACCGAGCATTGCTTATCATGCAAGTGAAATACCCCACACATAGTTGCACGACATCCCTTTGAATATTCATGTCAAATTGCCATTGCGTCGAAAGTAAAGTATGTTGTCAAATATAGACAATGATTCAAAGTTTTTTTTTAACACTCGGTGAGTCTATTCGGCAAGAATTTAAGCCCCGCTATGTGTATTTGCAGATGACTAAAATTTAGACTTATCCAAATTCAACGATAATTAAAATTCATAGAAATTTAAGTATTTCTGTTTTTCGTGGTAGAAATCTATTTGATTAATGAAGAATTTGCTGGATAGAAAACATTTCTCTATTTCCCACATCTTTTCCGACCTATTTTCTCAAAGATCGTAAAAAAGCGGGAAAGGATACACTTACCCAGACATGTCTTCTTTCCAAAAAAATGAGTATCACTTTATTGTGATTGTAAAGATATAGGAGGCTGGATAAAAGTGTTGGACAACAACATCCCTTATTCCCCCAAATCTCTCTGATTTGTGCTAACCAAAACGTAGCAGTGTTTTGCAAATGGTCAATAACACTTCATGGTGCTCGTCGGTCCCCACGGATAGTCTCGCCGTTTACACTCCATTCCTACCCGTCTGCTTGGTGCCTGGCAAAATTGTGAGGTAAAGAGATACGGTAATGACAATATCTATATCACCAACTCACGGATCGAAATCGTCAATCAAAGAATCAATCGACCAATCATATCACTCATTTAGACTGGAAGTGAACTTTGAACTCCGATTTTTATGTGCAGCATTTTTGTTGGTTTGGCGACTGACACGTCGAAACTACAGTTCATTCAAGAAACAACCATTTGACTTATTTATTACGAGTTACCGGTCATAGATTTTTAAAAATAATACCGTTTAATATCGAAGTGGAACTTCCTGTTGGAGCTCAGTTGACATGTGCAGCAATGTCAATGGGCGTGGTCAGCGATCGGTCAATTTAACCCATTCCAACACAGTGGAATTTTAGACCGGTCCAACTTGAAAGGAGTTGCAGACAACAATTTCAAGTTGATGGAATTTTAATTTTTTTGTCTTTTTGAATGGAAAACATTGTGGATAATGAAGAAATTGCTTGATCCAAGCAATTTCTTCATTTTCCACAATGTTTTCCAAATCTTTTTCTTTGAGGGGCGTAAAAAGGAGGGATTGAGTGGGAATGGGTTAATCATGTCAGAGTTATTGTTGACGAAGTGACGTATACCCGTTCATAAAATTCAATATATATACAAATGTCCGTGCTAAGTTACCTACCGACGTTGTTCGGGAGAAGCGTTGTTTATTAAATGAAATTTCTAGTGGCTGCTAAATGCATAAATAAGCGCCGAAATCTTTCTTACTTCGACAGGGGACGACTCTTACTTTGCTTCAATGGGGTCCCACAGGAATCCCTCGTATTACTTCAGGGTATCCTCCAGATAATCAGGGCTCCCTCCTTGATATACATTAACTCATTCACACGCAAGCCTGTCCTTTTAAGCCCAACTTGAAATGAAGGTTTCAGAAACATTGGGGAAAATGAGGAAATTGCTTGTTACAAAAACAAGCAAACAAAAAATCAGGAGCATTATTTGATACATTAAGATCTATTGTACTGGAGAAATATTGAAGGATCCTGACGGAATCACTAGCCTGAGATGGCTGGAGTCCCTTAAAAATTTCAAGGGTCCTCGGGACCGCGGGACACTGTTAGTGTCGACACCTGTTCGAGTTCGGTTCCCCGGGAGGAGAGGGAAATTTCAGGCATGCCGGGTGTTATTTGGCGTTACGAGGGAACCGTCAATCAATCCATAACCAGTTAATGAAACTTCCAAATTGATGTTTGTTGTAAGCAAGATTCCAAGGTGCATCAAAAATGGAAATTAAACACCACATAAGATAGAAGACCTGCTGGGGTTAAAAAATCGAAAATACTAATTTCAAGCAATTACTTCTTTCACACAAAGTTTTCTTTCTTATAGTTCCGCTAAAGGGATCGATTGGAATTGCGTAAATTAAGTCTGGACTTAGAAACAACAACAACAACAACAACAAAAAAAGGACGGGTCGAGGGTGCCGGTGTGGGCACTCAATTATATGTCGCATTGACGAATATAGCTGACTTCGCTAGCCATGGTTCAGCCGTTGACACCCACAATGTGAAAAGTGTGCATAAACCTTGGTTAGAGAAGAGGAGTTAGGCATGTGTCAGAAACCGAATCCAAAAAACAAAGAGGAAAAGGAAGACTAAGGAATTTGCTTTATGTTTTAACATTTAATGGCTATTGTAAAATAAACGTGTCGTAAATAACATAAGAAATAAGGAAAAAAGGAGATAACAAATGTAAATAAACTGATAGATCTAAAATATTCATTCAGTACTATAACAACATAATTATGTAAAACTATTATCGACTGTTTGTGCACAAATCAAATTATATGTGAAGTACAACGTCTTGGACTTAACCCTTTCCCGGGAATTAACGTTGCTGTGATTTTATACCGGAGAAAACATTGTGGAAAAAGAAGAAATTGCATGTAACGAGCAATTTCTTCTTTTTCCACAATATTTTCTACCACATAGGATGATTTCATTTCAAATGGCATCCAGTTTTCATTGTCGTCTGCAAATTCTTTCAATTTGGACAAGTCTAAAATTTCCAAAAACGGGAAAGGGTTAATTACTTATGGACTTCAGTCAGTTATAACCAATTGACCAATCGCTGGTCCGGCTCACTTACTCCATTTGCCACGGCCATTGACTCCAACAGGAAGGCCCGCTTCGCTTTTTAAAGAAATTATTTTGCAAAATCTTCGACCAATAGCATGTAATAAAATAGTAAAATGGTTGATTGGCGACCTAAACGTCGCAACTACAGCTTGAATACTGTAAATCGGGTTTTATTAGCGAGGGTTTTATTTTCGCTAATATTAGCGAGACAACGAGCACGCGAATTCAAGAATCTCGCTTAAATTGGACCGTTTTATCAATAAAAATACGGAGAAGACCGAATTAAGCCGGGAACCGACGAAGATCAAATAAAATATTTATCTTTTCGGCATCATCCCACTTTATTTCATTCAAATGGGGATTTTCACCTTCTCGACGTTAAAAAAATAATAAATGGGTTTGAGAACAGGACGAATATTTAGACAGTCGGCCCGATTAGCTCAGTTGATAGAGCACTTGAATTCAAACCTCAAGATCACGGGTTCGAGCCCTGGGCTGACCATATCAACTAACAAACTAATTGTCTTTCGGATGAGACGTTAAACCGAGGCCCCGTGTGACGATGCTATCCATCGAGCACGTGAAAGAACCAGGCGGAGCTCTCAGCAGTTTCGATCTGTATCCTTTCACTATCCCCCGTAACAACTAACCGTCTTTTGGGGGCGTTGCTCATATGGGCATGTGCTACGGTAGCGACGAAAAGTAAACGGAAATACACACAATATTTATCCTGCTAAATAAGTCCACTAAGTGTAT
Organism: Fragum fragum; assembly: GCA_946902895.1. Classification (NCBI taxonomy): domain Eukaryota; kingdom Metazoa; phylum Mollusca; class Bivalvia; order Cardiida; family Cardiidae; genus Fragum; species Fragum fragum. The sequence goes on from OX336366.1 coordinate 26,858,635, forward strand.
GGAACACAGCTACACCAACATAACACTGAAAGGCAGACGAGGTGATAAAATTCTAGGCGACGATAATTAGACAAGAAAGAGCTAAAAAGTTGTAACTAAGTCTTTATTGCATACAGTCTTAGAACCTTTCACCAAATTGAAAACGATTGGAGAAGATGTGAAATAAATCAATTAAAACCGTTTAACACGTGATATAATTATTTCGCCTTTTTACAGTTTGGACAGACTATTATTGTGTTCATCGATGGGTCTGTGCTTCAAGGTATAAACTCTTTCCAAGATTGAATACATAATTTGCTATCTAAGAAAGATTTTAGAAGAGAAATCGTTATATTATGAGAATAGAGAATAGGTAAATGTTCTTAAAATGAATTACTAGTAGTCATTCTACTCATAGGTCGATATCGAATCGGGACGTTAACGTATACAGATTTTTTCTTCGGCGGTGTAATCCCGGAGATAATTACGGAAATTACCGAAGAACGTACGGCCGCCCACGAATTAATGAACTCACACTAGCTTTCGGGTCCTGCTCACGCAAAAATAAGACGACGCGAAAATTACCCGATTTACAGTAAGCTAAGCACCGAACCAACAAATAAGGTTAGAAACATTGCTGACAACTTCGGAGTTGAAAGCTCAGGTCCCGGCTGGATAAATGATTTGATTGTTTGGGCAGTTCGCCAGTTAGAGTTCCTTATATGGCTGTTGTTGTTGACTGACGTGTGAAGGGTCACAAAATTGCATGGATAATATAAAGAAAGGGAATAAGAAAGCTGCTTACTGCGAGGTCATTTAAAATTAACCCTTTTCATGATGAACCCGGAATATTCCTTTATCTGCAGGAGTTATATACAAAGATCAGTCTGCACCACCTGTTTGTCCTTCCAAGCCAGAATTGTTTTTAAAACTAATTTTCAAAGGAGATATTGACATACAGAGAGTGCATGCTTTTAGCGCTCTGAATTTATCATAATTCTTTAAAGAATTTTATTTAGCATAGCAAGGGTAACAAAGAATCAGACCTTTAGTAAATTTACGAAAAGAAAGGGGAGAAGCAAGACGTAGTGGGGTTATTCAGTCTCGTTTTCAATACCCCCCCCCCCCCCGACACAACTTCCCTCCCCCTTTTTGACACAATAATCTTTTAAGCTTTTTATAGTAAATTCTAATAAGTTTTAATACGTCATCCAAGGTTCGCCCAATACCGAGCATTGCTTATCATGCAAGTGAAATACCCCTAACATAGTTGCACGACATCCCTTTGAATATTCATGTCAAATTGCCATTGTGTCGAAAGTAAAGTATGTTGTCAAATATAGACAATGATTCAAAGTTTTTTTTATCACTCGGTGAGTCTATTCGGCAAGAATTTAAGCCCGGCTATGTGTATTTGCAGACGACTAAAATTTAGACTTATCCAAATTCAAAGGTAATTACTATTCATAGAAATTTAAGTATCTTTGTTTTTCGTGGTAGAAATCTATTTGAATAATGAAGAATTTGCTGGATAGAAAACATTTCTCTATTTCCCACATTTTTTTTCGACCTATTTTCTTAAAGATCGTAAAAAAGCGGGAAAGGATACACTTACTCAGACATGTCTTCTTGCAAAAAAAAAAAAAAAAAAAAGAAAAAAATCAGTATCACTTTATTGTGATAGTAAAGATATAGGAGGCTGGATATAAAGTGTTGGACAACAACATCCCTTATTTCCCCCCCCCCCCCCCAAAAAAATAATCTCTCTGATTTGTGCTAACCAAAATGTAGCAGTGTTTTGCAAATGGTCGATAACACTTCCTGGTGCCCATCGTCGGTCCCCACGGATAGTCTCGCCGTTTACACTCCATTCCTATCCGTCTGCTTGGTGTCTGGCGTAATTGTGAGGTAAAGAGATACGGTAATGACAATATCTATATCACCAACTCACGGATCGAAATCGTCAATCAAAGAATCAATCGACCAATCATATCACTCATTTAGACTGGAAGTGAACTTTGAACTCCGATTTTTATGTGCAGCATTTTTGTTGGTTTGGCGACTGACACGTCGAAACTACAGATCATTCGAGAACCAACCATTTTACTTATTTATTACGAGTTACCGGTCATAGATTTTTCGAAATAATACCGTGGAAGTGGAACTTCCTGTTGGAGCTCAGTTGACATGTGCAGCAGTGTCATTGGGCGTGGTCAGCGATCGGTCAATTGAATCATGTCAGAGTATTTGTTGACGATGTGTCGTATACCCGTTCATAATATTCAATATATATACAAATGTCCGTGCTAAGTTACCTACCCCCGTTGTTCGGGAGAAGCGTTGTTTATTAAATGAAATTTCTAGTAGCTGCTAAATGAGCGCCGAAATCTTTCTTACTTCGACAGAGGTCGGCACTTACTTTGCTTCAATGGGGTCCGACAGGAGTCCCTACTTATCACTTCATGGTATCCTCCAGATAATCAGCGATCCCTCCTTGATATACATTAACCCATTCACACGCAAGCCTGCCCTTCTAAGCCCAACTTGAAATGAAGGTTTCAGAAACATTGTGGAAAATGAGGAAATTGCTTGTTACAAAAACAAGCAAACAAAAAATCAGGAGCATTAGTTGACACATTAAGATCTATTGTACTGGAGAAATATTGAAGGATCCTGACGGAATCACTAGCCTGAGATGGCTGGAGTCCCTTAAAATTTTCAAGGGTCCTCGGGACCGCGGGACACTGTTAGTGTCGACACCTGTTCGAGTCAATTTAAAGTAGAGGTCTTTTTAACAATGAAAAGTCTCAAATAGGGTCAGACTCCTGAATTCCGTTATTCTACTAAGGTTGAGATTCGGCCTATTGTAGGATTTACTGTAAAAATGACATGTACCTTTGTATAACGCTACTTTTTAAATACGTATGAATTTTCGTTTTAATTACGCACATATTCATTCTGGCAATCTCTTAAATGTGTGCACTCGTGAAAAATAAAAATCTTCAATGATTGAAACATCACCCTTTATGAATATGTAAAGTTTGTTCCTTTAAAAAATATGCACAAAATCAACATACTCATTACAAAGACAATTATCAAGAGCTAAGGTGCACTATTAAAAAAAGTGATAATGTGCCAAATTTGATCAATAAATCACTCAAAACTCAGGATAGTGATAATTTGACACCAAAGTTAATCGTCGATTGATATCAGACTGTGAATAAAAAGAACCCTTTCGTACTTCTTAGCATACGGTCTATGGGGGTTTGCGTCGCGCTTCTATATCTTTCAGCTACTATTTTCAAGTATTCACCCCGTCAGTGGGCGACCAAAATATCGCAAATACAGCTTGATTAAAGCTGTATTTGCGATATTTTAGTCGACCACCGACGATGTGCTTCCTAGAAGCCACCTTTATAACTTTCTTTTTTCAGGCGTTTGTAAACTATTCACGATTACAAGAGGAATGTGGTTTCATATAACATCATTATGCTTTATGTCCGAAGTTTGCTGCGTATTTACTAGTAAGTGACTGAGATGTGGAGGTCAGTTGACGGTAACGTGCAATACATTGTAACCAGTAATGTATGGTATTCCTACAGCTGTCCGTAAACCAGTTACTGGCAAAGGCAGTGGCTAACATCATATGCACGTCATGCTCGTACTCAGAGCCGCAGCGAGCGAACTTCTCATAACATCTCCTGATGGCACTGAAGATTTTATCCCTGTCAACGTAACTCGGCTTCTTTAGGAGAAATCTAGCAATTAAGAACGATAACTTTGCGATACTCTGTGGAGCATAACCGTATTCATATTCCGGATCATAGTCACTGTTTAGCTCTATCAGTTCGTTCTTCTTGACCTGAAGTTCTTCTTTAGTTTTCTTAAATTCTCTATCAATGACACGGTTTTTCGATTCCGCAATTTGTAAATCCCGTTTTAATGTCTTGACTTGAACTTCAAGTGTTGCTATTTTAGATATAAGTTCCGTGACATCAATTGACGTCAGAGTCTGGTTAAAGCGAATAACTCCTAGACGTTTAGAAGTCGTGTTCTCGATGTCCTCATCTCTTATAGAGTTAGCGATCCCCTCACATCTGATTTGATGTGATGCGAGCTCAAACTTACTGACCGTCTGGTTACAGCCCGCACATTGGACCGGGACATAACCACATGTCTGGAGATGAGACCGCATTCGTTCTAATTTTATAATTACTTTACAACCCCTGTCAGCGTGTTCACATTCTACATCAAACCCTTTGATTAGATTTCTAAGTGACAAAACTGGTTTTGCTAGTTCTAGAGTTACCTGGCTTCTACATTCAGGACACGAATCTGTACTTGGACGGGACAGCCAGGTTTTTATGCACAGGAAACAGAAACTATGCCCGCACGGCGTCAACATAGCGTCTTCGAGGACGGCGCTACAGATCCCACAAATTAAATTCGGGTCTATAGGTCCTACGAATCGATGCACGCCGTATCCCATTGTAAACAAAGATGTGTACACTTGATATAAGCAATCAAAAAACAAATATAATAATAAATGTGAAAGTTAAACATCCGAGACACTCGAAATCCTTCAAACAACTTTTGTTACATGAATGTGAAGTGTCTATCTATCGGATATGGATTTGTAACGAGACTTTAAGTGCAGTAAATCCAGCACTTAAACCTGTCGAACATGATAAATTCTGCCCTTTAAATCTTCCAGGAGACGATAAACATCCCTCTGTCTAAACATCGTGACCCTGTACGGTTGTGTTCCTGAAAAGGATAACCAGAAAACGTTTTAGAGATGAAGAGAATGTTTTTGTTTTCATTTTTTGAGGTACGAAAAGGAATCTTTACATCTCTTACATTTCAAAGAATGATGTAAAGCATAGTAGACAGTTGTTATATGGAAATACTTTGTGCGAAAGCTTTAAGATAGTCCTGTCTTCAACATTTACTTAACGGAGAAAATGAAACTTTTTTTTCAGTCTGTCAGAGTGCATACTAAAATACTAGAACTGAATTATTATAATTGTGGTGATAAGTTTTTTGGTATATAAATTATTACGAGATAGAAACAATGACTGTGTATGCTAATAATTTCGACACATCCATATCATTGACCCATCAAATCATTGATTCAAACCGACAGTTCACTATTGACCTTCGACATTATTTGAAAACATTTTCGATTGTTTTCGTTTTTGAGCTACTCACGGCTAATTCAAGCTGTCTTTAAAATATGAAGGTTCCTATCGACTATATGCCTTTTGTTTTATGTCTTTTATCATATCCCAGCTAGATATAATATTGGACACATAAATGGGAACCTATGCGGGTCCAATATGCATTATGGTTGCGCTGCCCATCTTGGACCCCGGATGGATATGCAACCAGGATTTCCACGCAAACCAAGCGGGATAGCCTATATGGGTTCCATCTTGGAAATGTGGGATCAGTACGGACAAAAAATCCCACCAGGGACCCATGTAGTCCCTGTATTACCCATATGGTTTTACATGGTTCACAATTGGGGTCCATATTTGCATTTCTTAAGCACGCTATTCAAGGTCCCTTATGCTTCTGAGATAGACAAAACCCTTTTGTCTGGAGGTCCAAATTTGGGCTCAATTATTGTCAAAATTGTCAGAATTTTCATCTTGATGATATCCAATCAAAAAAAAAAAAAAAAAAAAAAAAAGGGGGGGGGTCGTGTGGAGTCAAAAAGTAGGTAACTATGTGTCAAGCCCTAGAAAGCCGTTGATTGTGAACTAGATGTCACAATTTAGCTCAATCATTGTAAAATTTGTTCATTTTTTTCTTGCTGATATCTGGGCCAGGTTATAAAAAAGTCCAAAGGGCCTAAAAGTATGTCACTATGTCTAATCTTAAGGATACATTTCCGCTCTGGAGATCTCAATTTTGGCTTATCCATGGTCAAAATAGTTAGAAATTTATTCAAAATGTGGGTATATCTCGACAACATAAACAAGAGTGTCATTGGACCTAAAGCGCGTACCTGAGTCTAAGTAAATAAAATGCCCAAGTGACCTTATCGTGTCCTAACAAGACTTGTTACCACAGTCTTGTCTCAGAAATTTGACTAGAAAGACATTTTTATCATGTTTCAAGATATCTATGCCAGATGTATAACGACTTCATAGAAAGGAAGGTTATTATAAGATCTGACCTAGTGACCTACTTTATTCACCATGCGACGCAACATCGAATATGAAAGAGATCAAGGAAACAAACATTCTGAACAAATATAAAGACCTTTGATACAAACATAAGGGCCTCTACAGTGCACACAAGGTTTTTCTAAGATTTGACCAAGTGACCTAGTTGTTGATCCTACATGATCCATTTTCGAACTCGTCCGAGATATCATGTAGACAAACTAAATATCAACTCATTTGAGCTAAAAATGTGATCTCTAGGGTGCACCCATTTTTTTTCTAAGTTTGACCCAGTGACCTAGGTTTTGATCCTACATGACCCATTTTTGAGCTCGTCCGAGATCTTATTCAGACAAATATTTTGAATAAATATCAAGATATTTGAGCCAGAAATGTGATCTCTAGAATGCACAAAAAGTTTTCTAAGATTTGACCTAGTGACCTAGTTTTTGACCCAACATGACCAAGTTTTGAACTAGCCCTAAATACCATTTCGTCAAACATTCTGACCAAGTTTCAAGACATTTGAGCCAAAAAGCGACCTCACAGAGCACACAATGTTTTCCTTAAATTCGACCTAGTGACCTAGTTTTTGACCTCTTGTAAGCAATTTCAAACTCGTTCGAGAGTTTATGTAGACAAATCTTCTAACAAATGTTCAATGCATTTGGGCCAAAAATTTGACCTCTAGAGTTCACACAAGGTTTTTTCTAAGACTTGAACTACTTTTTAACCACATATAGCACACTTCCAACTCGTCCGAGATATCATTTAGACAAACATTCTGACCAAGTTTCAAGACATTTGAGCAAAAATATGACCTCTAAATTGCACATAAGGTAAAAGTTGACGATTGACGCCGGACACATGGTCAGGTTAGCTAAAATAAGAGCCAGGATAAATAAAAACGTATGTTCTTACGTCAAATCTTAGAAAAACCTCGTTAATGCTCTAGATGCCCAAATTTTAGTTAAACCAACGTCATAGTGATTAAGAAAGTTTATCTTTATGATACTTAGGCTAAGTTAGGAAAATTGACCATGTTGAACGAAACAGTAGGTCTCTAAGTCAAACCTTAGAAATATCTTTTATTTGCTCTTGAGGTCACAACAATGGTTCAGTCTCATAAAAGGAAAACATTAAGAAATTTCTTTTCTGAAACAAGAAGGCAAAGAGAATTGGTTTTAGGTACGTAGCATTTCTACTAACTTTGTATAGATGTGACATTCCTTGTGTTCAGGGGGCTCAGATGAGCGATAAGGCGACCTAAACATCGTGACTATAGCATGAATATGTTTTAGTTGCGACGTTTGTCTCCTCCTCTAAGGAAAATGTTTGACGTCGGAGGTCAATAGCGAGCTTTCGGTATAGATTTTCAGTAACCAATCGATTTTCAGTAACCAATCGATTTACACCTCTTTGGCAGATGCGATGACAATCAATTAGTCTGAAACGATGTCAAGCGTATGTGAAGGACAGACATTGATCTGCATGGAGAGCACCAAGTCACCGATAGTCTTAGCAAATCTTGAGCTAGTTGCACTGTGCGGATGCATTGACTAATCTCAGTCTGTACTTGTCGCGAATGTAAAATCGTTGGAAGTGTCACACAGACTCGTTTCGATTTTAGAATATTGCGGCCCTATATATCCTGTAAAATTCCACAATAATACATCGGTGCTATCCGCGAATGATACATTTATGCAATCCGCAAACAATATATCGGTGCTATCCGCGAGTGATTCATATATGAAAATCCGTAAATAATATATCGGTTCTATCCGCGAGTAAAACATAGGTGCAATCCGCTACTGATACATATATGCAATCCGCAAATAATATATCGGTTCTATCCGCGAGTGATACATAGGTACAATCCGCGAGTGATACATATATGAAATCCGCAAATAATATTTTGGTTCTATCCGCGAGTGAAACATAGGTGCAAACCGCGAGTGATACATATATGCAATCTGCAAATATAACATCAGTGCCATCCGCGAGTGATACATAGGTGTGATCCGCAAATAACATCGGCTTAATCCGCTAATAATACAGCGGTGCAATTATTTTAAGTTATACTTTGCATCGATTCTTCCCGACGGCATACGAATAACCAAAGGGTATCGAAAAGAACACTACGGTCAGAAATAAGACGATGGAAAAAGAAAAGAATTCTCTTATTTTTTTCAATGAAGACTCTTTTATATTTGGCTTAAAATAGTTAACTTGAAAGTTGTGAAAACAAAAGACCGTTTCAAAAATTGTTTAACCCTTTTCCGTATTTTGCAAAATTTTAGACTGATCCAAATCCAAAAGTTTTGCTGACGAAAACATCAAGTAGATTTAATTTGAAAAATAACCATTCAGTAGGAAAGAAAATATTGTGGAAAAAGTAGAAATTGTTGGCTACAAGCAATTTCTTCTTTTTCCACAATATTTTCTCAATGATGATATCACGGGGACTAAAAATAGGGATTGAACAGGAAAGGGTTTAACTTGTAGTCCTGACAGACTGACAGCCCTATTTGTACAATGGTTTGAATGTAAGAGAATTCTACGTGTTATTTAATCATTCCCACGCTTACCTTTGAGATTAATTTATGCAAAGTCTTATTTATCTGCTATAGTTGACAAAGACATTGCAATTGTTCGAAAGCTCCTATTCGGGTAGAAATAGGGCAGATGTAACACGGATCCATCTTTTACATTTTGGAAAAGAAATTCCTACAATGAAAATGCATGATTGGGTTCCCAAATTGAAGCAAAAGGTATGGTTGGGACAGTTTGGTAAAGATAGTGAATTAGGTATACTTAACCCGTTCCCACAGAGTGACGCTTTTTGACACCTCTCCAGAAAAGCAGTTGGGAAAACATTTTGTGAAATAATGAATTCGCTTGCAAGCAAATTTACACAATGCTTCCTATACAGAAAGTTCAAAATCTAAATTTTATAAATATTTAAACTTAACATTTTCGTCAGCAAACCCTTTCGATTTGGATCATTCTAAAATTTTGCCGACTGATAATCGGTTAAAGTGTAATTAAATTTAAAAATTGAACTAAGGCAACAGCATTTAGTCATATATCTGTCAAGAGCCCCGGAAAGGAGAGGTTCTTGAAGTATTAAAGAATAGTTCGTGATTACCAGTGTTAGTTTATATGAAACGCCATTAAGATTCGATTCTATTTCAATTACAGGTTTTTCATGATTATGTGGCTAAATGTGTGACATACCAGTAATGCTTTGTAAGGCATGCTACCACTGATTCTGTCTCAAGTTTTATTATATCATTATGATTGACGAGTCTCCAGCCAAGCGCGATTAAAAACCATGGCCAGAGGAAAGTTCGCCTTACTATAAAATGAAGATGGTTTGTTTGCGGCTGATGACACGATCCGTCTATTTGAACGGATAATGTTTTGGGTTAACGCGCTCGACAACAGCACCAATGATTCTCGGGTCGATTTCCCCACCCCCTCTCAAATCTTTTAATCGGTAACCAGCTCTTAACTGTTACTATCATTGTCGTGAAACCAAATACTTAAAGAATTTCACGAGAATAATGTGTAAAGGTATCTGGCAAAGTGAAAATAATAGACCATGGAATGAAATTAATGATATTTGATTCTATCATCGCTCTCCGTTCGTTATTGATTTCAATTTATATGGTAATTAGAAACATCAAAATGCGTGTCCTTTAAATGAAATAATATAGATTTATCATTAAATATTGTACATTAATCTGAAATATGACTTTTTTTCAACAATGCGAACAAATCATCATAGATCTTGTATAAACGAGCAAGGAAAAATAACAATGGTGTAACATGAGAAAACTGCTATAGGTTAACCAATTACTAGACAAAAAAAGGCAAACTTGACCGGCCTTAATTTAAAGAAGTTAACCAGACCGGTAGGAACTTGGGGAGAGGGCAATAATCTTGACGAGAATAAAATGTTAAATGTCTCTGAATTGAAAAATAAGTGTCAAGTTAGATGTAAACATTGTGGGCAAAGGAGAAATTGCTTGTTAAAAGCATGTTCTCCTTTTCTGGGAGTTTTCTTCAAATTTCGTTCTCGGTGACAGAAAATTAGGCACCGTGGATAATATGTTATGCCGCATTATTGTTGTTTTTTTTTCCCGTACTTATATTTTTAGGTATGATACAAAATGTCTCATCGCGAATTTACAATATGCTTGGCAATATTGCAATTTAACTATAATAATAGATCTTTTTTCGTGCTACGACGCAAATATTGTTCGTGTATAATAATTGCAAGCAATTAACGTGTGAATGGGGATAATAAATCTAACTTAAAATGCACATACATATATATGCCAATATGTATATGACCCGCTAGACGAAAAGGGGCCTCCTGAATGTTCCGTTAAACAAGAATTTAAAATGAATATTCAATTCAGCAAGGTCAACCAAAATTACATTTGAAATACAATGTATAAATATATAGAAAGGTAAAGTGCTTATTTTTTTATTCGAACATTCTATCATAAGTGGAACGTTTCAACACCATTCAGCCAACGCAGTGCACACAGTATGATCAGGGTTGATACTTTTCGCATTTCCGAGATGTTTCTCTTTTGGTTTAGCAATTATTGACCGTCATAAATACACGCACATATCATTTAACGTTACCTATAAATTTCTAGTAATATACATACATTCCACACAGACAAAATCGAACACCCTATAAACAATCTGTGTAGGATAGTGTCAAATACAAATACGGTTCCATATAAAGCAGTCTAAGATGACGTCATTTTTATTATGAAGATGACGTCATGATGCGAACAAACGTAAACAAAATAGAAAAGGAGAAAGAATTACTTGCAGAAATACAGGTTTTTCTTCGATCATTTCATCGAATTTTATTTAACAAGAAAAATAGGTATATAATAAATGGAATATCATATTACGATACAATATTTTGCAAAATTTTCTTCCGCAGCTCAAAGTAAATACAAGATGTTGTTTCGCTATTGTAACATAATACAACTTATCGACTTATTATACCGAACGACTGATCCATGAACACGCAGACTTCGGCGTTAAATGATTTATATCGCAAAATAGACTTTAAGAAATCGATTTCAATTTCCTTTCAACTTGGTTATGATGGACTGGTCAACAGTTCAAAGGCTAGGGAATTTATCAATCATATAACGGGTTTCGTCCTTTCTAATTAGCCAAATCATCTTTAAGAACGATGTCACTAATGTTTTGATTGGAATTACATGTAAAGGTATTGAAAACAAATTATCAAGGATCTAAGATAGTGAGGGAAGCCTAGCGACCGATTCTTAAGAAGGCTATTTTTGTCAATGATCTTAACATTATGCCTACTCTGTGCTTGCGTGTAGACCTCCATGAATTCTTCTAGGTCTGACCTAAATGTCAACAGTATAAATAAGTTAGTTAGATTTCCTAACATGCCTGCGTTTGTGTATACTCCATTTTAACCCTTTCAGGTACAACTCCTGATTTTTAAGTCAACATAATTTTATGATAGAGAAGAAATTGTGGAAAAAGAAGAAATTACTTGTTTCAAGCAATTTAGATTGTCATCTGCGACCTCTTTCAAATCGACCAAATCTTTTATTTTGTAAAACAGGAAAGTGATAAATTAAATGTTTATTGAAAATATATGCTAAAAGCGTATAAAATAGTGAGAAACAATTCTAGTTAGCAATATCTGATTTTCACAGAATGCTTTCTGATAGCCTTTTCAAGCATACCACAATGCTTTTGTGGTAAAGGGTTTAATAGGTGAAGAATAACGCTTTCTCTACCTTGGTTGACCGATTGCGTCTGTCAATCAAGGAATTATTCGACCAATCAAATAACTCATTAAGCCAGGAAGTGAACTTTGAACTCCATTAACCGACATTCATGTTAAACATTTTTGTTGATTAGGCTTATTCAAGCTGAAGTCACGACGTTTAGGTCATTAACAAACCATTTTACATTTTTGTTATATACATTGAACACAAATTTTACAAAATAACGCCGTTTAATATCGAAGTGTAACCTTTGTTCGAGTCAATGGCCGGGACTAGCGGGATCAGTGGGCGGGGCCAACGAGAGGTCAAATGACAATGGACAAGGTCCTACAATAGGAGCATTGCCGTCTCAGATGATCACAGTAGTTCGTCACAGTCACCGCAAACACTGTATAAATTATTCCATTTGATAGATCAGATTTCCATGTTTGTATTCAAGAACTGTTACATGCTGTCGCGCTTATAACCACAATCAATCCTTAATAATACATGTTGATATAGTTATCCCTCACTTAGTAACGCATGATTGTATTTATCCTTTTTTGTTTCTAACATTACCGTGACCCGTCAAGCGAAAAGGGACCTTTTGGACGATGAGAAAAGTATCAATCTGTTCAGACTGCGCGCTCTGTGCAGTCTGAACATGGTAGAAACTTTTCGATCTTAGTACATTTTCTGTATGACCACCCTAGCGAACTATATATTCTTTTTGGAAAAAAAACTTCCCTTGCTGACCTGTTTTGCATCCGATCATTTTTTTAAACTATTTGTTTTATGGTGCACCCGAGTGACGTCACATATATTCACTTACCAGTAAGTGTTCAGAAATGTAGCATTAATACTTATGTAGACCTAATGGCCTACTTATGCATTAGGCTCATGTGAAACCATAATTTGTTTCCGAAAAGGGAGCAATAAATGCGATATTTTTTAAATTACCTTTGACTGTGCCTTACCTGGGCGCTTAACTCAGACAACGAAAATTCAGAGAGGTCCAAATTGAAGAGGATTACAGACGGCAATTCAAATTTTGCGTGAATTTTAAAAAAAGAATTTAATAAGAACCATGTGGGGCCATGTACATGCTACCATGTAAACGTATGTAACAAGTAATGCAGTGGGTTAATACATGTTTTCAGTAAAAAAAAAAAAAAGAAAAAGAAATTAGAGAGACAATCACGTTTGTTTACTTTGCGATCAGGTTACCGTTGGCTTAAAAAAAAAAAAAAAAAAAAAAAAACCTCACCTTTGTATTAAGACAAATCCTTTTGTTCTTTCACCAATTAAAAAAGTTATATCTGAAATTTAGACAAGCTGTCAGTCATTTAATTTAGTCCATCATTCCTTGGTCCATTTAGACAAGACCCTTAGGCATTATTCCTCGACAGGTTACCAGCCTAAAAACAATATTGTTCAGTAAAAGCGCATTACCGTCCCTACGTGTTTTCCTATTCTCACTGTCATTTTAAACCTCTTATCAAGACGAAATCCCCCAATCAGCTACGATATAATCATCGTCTCTTTTTTTCCAATAGTATCGATCTTTGTCAATAGCTCATCCTTTTCTCTTCTCTTTATAACTAATATCGTCGATTGGCTTTCAAAACATCGTAGCCACAGATTCTTAAAGCTGTAGTTACGGGGTTTTGGTAGCCCTTTGGGCGGACATGAGAATTTCTTGAAATGTACTTGGATAAGAAATAATAGTGCGGACTGAGACATGGGAGATGTCACGGTTCAAGATTTCGAGTTCCAATAAGGATCTCAGGGTTTAAAATAAAAAGAAACCGTAGATGTACAATCTAAAGTGAGTGATCAAATGTCAATTTGTCTATACAGGTAAAGACAAAATTTATCTTAGATCACTCACTATAACTTGTACATCTATAGAATCATAACAAAGAAAAGACCCCCCCCCCCAAAAAAAAAAACCAACAAAAAAACACTCAATGACGGATGAGCATTTTATTAGCATTAACCCCTTACCACATGATATTATTTTAGACCGGCCCAAATTCAAAATCATTTGCGGAAAACAATGTATAGTAAATGAATATTTTAAAAATATTCGTCCTTTACAGTTAAACATTTTCCAAAATGTTCTCACAAGCATTTTTCTTGAGGGCGCACAAAGCAGGTTGTGTGGGAACAGATTAACACAGGGCAGGGATTGCTTCTTTATTTCTCATTTGTTCAGTTAATTTGTATAAATCAGTAATAAGAATCGCTGGTATATATTTTTTTTTAAATAATGTACATTTACTTTTATCTTAATTGCAAAAGATGTAAGATCAGAAAAGGTGTACACCTTTAATTTAGCTCCTAGTCACCGTGGCATCATTTAATTAGTGTTTCTATATGAAATCAATAATCTCGTCGACAGAAACGTTTTATCATATAGTCCAATCCATTAGCCAACCATAAATTCTATCAATTGTACAACGAAGTGATTAGAATAATTCTCCATGATAAAATGGTGCTCTTCTGTCTGACCCATTCCCACACAGTGACTCCTTTTGACTCCCCTCACGAAAAACAATTGGGAAAACATTGTGTAAAATGAAGAAATTGCTTGTAACACACAATTTCTTCAATATAGACAATGTTTTCTACCCATAAAGTTGAAAAAAAATTCTAAAATTCATAAACTTTAAACTGTCGTCTGCAACTACTTTGAATTCGGATCAGTCTAAAATGTTGGCATGTGGAAATGGGTTAAACATTTTCAGTTCTTATCATATCGCATTGCATTTTGCGCATATATGGTAAATTATATCTGAAGACCGATATCATTATGAATTTTGACCCATTACCTGACGAGATTGTTTTAGTTCGGTCCAAATTCATAGAGGTTGCAGACGACGATTTTTAGTTGACGAAATTAAAAAAAACAACTTTGTCTCTTGGGATAAAAAAAAAATTTGCGGATAATAAAGAAATTGCTTGTAACAAGCACTTTCATTTGCCACAATGTTTTAGCAAACTTTTTACTTGGGGGAGTAAAAAGCGAAATTGTGTGGGAATGGGTTAATGTGACCACAGACCCTAAATATTGGGGGTCCCTACTGAGACCCAATCCCCAAATTGGGGTCAATGGAGATATGAAGGTAATACCCTCTGGTCCAAAATGCAGAGATATCGTGGTTCAAAATTTTCAATTTAGACATGTTATCTGAAATACGAACACTGATTCGTTCTTCCTAACTATATATCGTCGATTGGCTGCCCAAACTTCGTAACTTCAGCTTAATCAAGGAGGTTCGAGTCTCCAAGCGACGGTATTATTTTCGTTTTTGCAACTATGATTGACATGTGGTACACGCGATATCTATTCCAAATATTTGCTTTCACCGATGAATCTATTTCATGAACTGAAGCATGTTTCAATAAAATGCAATATGAGTCAATAGTGTTGATGTTTGCGAAAGAATTACTTGCTTTCGAAACTAGCGATGACGGTCGGAATTTTCGATCGACCAACGCCGAACAAAACGTCAGAACCGAAACTTTCTTTGTCATAAAAAAGTTGGCGGATTTCTGGTCCGGTCCTTTATCTCAGACGGGAAATTCCACCTCGATATGTAACGGTGTTCTTTTTTCAACATTTATTTTTCGTGGCGGTTAACGAAAACATAAAATGGTCGATTGACTTCCTAAACGCCGTAACTACAGCTTGAATAAGCTGTAGTTACGACGTTTAAGTCGCCATACCAACGAACATTATTCTTTTAAATGGCGGCCAACATCGGATTCAAACTTCACTCCCGGTGTAAAAGAATGATTTGGTTGGTAGACTTATTTTGTTTAAATGACAGCCGTGATTGGTCAATTTCTTCTGTTCTCAAACGCAGCCTTAGTGTTGAAAATGGGAAAAGATAAAAAGAAAATATGAACGTATAAGGAGGTTATACAGAAGTTACTAGTCGCCATCGCGCTAAAAAGTAAATGAAGTCACTTGCATTATTTAAAGATGACATCTGTTGCTAATCTGATTACACGACAAATAAACCATGTAATGAAGAAATGAACTGCTAATTAAATCAGGAAGCTTATCCATAATTTCTGAGTACCGTCTGGCGGGATAAAACTATAGTATGATCCCTGGATATTCATTTTCCTAAAGAGATAGAACAGAACTGGTGAATCGAGATATGCCGCAATATAGTGGATCTTGCTGGAGCGACCACGTCTATTAAACGACCATTTTCATTAAGCGACCACGTCTATTAAACGACCACTTTCATTAAGCGACCACGTCTATTAAACGACCACTTTCATTAACCCATTCCAACTCAGCAAAATTTTAGACTGGTCCAAATTGAAAGAAGCTGCAGACGACAATTTCAAGTTGATGGAATTTTGAATTTTTTCATCTTTTTGGATAGAAAACATTGTGGATAATGAAGAAATTGCTTGATACAAGCAATTTCTTCATTTTCCACAATGTTTTCCAAACTTTTTTCTCGAGGGGCGTAAAAAGGAGGGATTGAGTGGGAATGGTTTAAGCGACCATTATCGAAACCCCCATTTAGAAAGAAAAGTCTCTTTAGAAAGGACCCCGACGGCGGCACTCATCCTTTCCGACTATTTGTCTCTCACCAATGGGTCGATAATCGTAGACCTATGTGGGATAGCAGCTGGAGGCTAGGAAGTGATGTAATAGTAGTACTGGTGTGAGAAATACCAGGAATCCATTGTTAGGTGCTCCAGCCGCCGCGATATAACTGAGAGATTGTTGAAAGCGGCGTAAAACCCAATTCAAACAAACAAACTCTTTAGAAAGGAAAGCATTTTTCTCTAGAAAATCGAAACAAAATCCTATCTTGCTTATAACTCATTTGAATTGTCTCAATAAGACGATTCAAATGAGTCCCGAAAGCATAGGATTGAGCGAGGAGAATTCGGTAATAATTTTTAATGCAATCGGACCAATCTTTCATATCTTTCACGACAAAATGTATTGAACGACCAATCCCTTACACCATTCCAACCCAATCCCTCCTTTTTACGCCCCTCGAGAAAAAAGCTTTGGAAAACATTGTGGATAATGAAGAAATTGCTTGCATCATACAATTTCTTCATTATTCACAATGTTTTCTATCCAAAAGGATTAAGAAATTCAAATTCCATCAACTTGAAATTGTAGTCTGCAGCTTCTTTCAATTTGGACAAGTCTAAAATTTTGCTGTGTTCGAACACTTTTTGGTCTTCCCTTCAGGGGTCGCCTAATACAAGATTTACAATACTTTATGATCCACAACTACTCGACAAAGTTTATATTGATAGAATTGAAAGGTGACAAATCACAGAGCATTAATAAACTAAAGCAATTACAAAGTCATATTAAAACAAACAATTTCTCCCTTTCCTGAAGTTTTTTTTTTCTATATCGAATGCGTCAAAATGCGGGATATTGTGACATTATGCACTTTCTGTTTGATATCTTTTCATTCATTTCGGCGTCGATTTACAAAACTTCTTTCGTTGCACCAACTCTTTAGTGCGCACAAAGTTTGGAATAAAGTCTATTAACCGTTTCCTGTATGATCCCTTGATTTTACGAACCTGTGATTTTATACTTTAGAAAATATTGAAGGAATAAAGAAATTGCTTGTCACAAGCAAATTCTTCTTTTCCCACAATATTTTCTAACCTATGGGTTGCTCACTTCTCGAATTACACCAACTTTTTAATGTCGTTGGTAAATTCTTTGAAATTGAATCAGTCTAAACTTTTCAAAAACAGGAAAGGGTTAAATGTATAGGAGTGTTATGAATGCTTGATTGTTTGAATCGGGTTTAACGCCGCTTTTAGCAGTATTTCAGTCTATCGCACCTAAAAACGGATTTCTCACACAAGTTCTACCAAAAAATTCTTTCCTAGCCTCCAGCTGCTATCCCACTTAGGTTTGCGATTATCCAATCATTGGTGAGAGACAAATGTCGGAAAGAATATGTGCCGACGCCGGGGATCGAGCCCATGACATCCCATGATTGAAGATAAGGAGTGTTATGAATACGCACCCTTTGATGCCCCTATTTGCAGATGGGTAGATGTTTCATGCGACCTTGCTCAAGTTATTCTAAAGCTGTTGGCTGAAAATTATTAAAACTCGTTAACACATTTCCACTCAGTGACGCTTTTAAACACCCTGTAAGAACAAAAAGTTATAAAACATTGTGAAAATGACCTGTAACAAGCAATTTCTTCATTATCCACAATGTTTTCTGTCCAAAAGGTAAAAAAGGTCCAAAATTACATAAGCTTTAAATTGTCGTCTGCCACTCTTTTCAATTTGGAGCAGTCTAACATTTTTTCGACTGGTATGATATCTTTTCATAACTGATTGCCTAAGTTTACATCGTGCAGTAGCGTTTCGTCTAACGATTTTTTTTAAAAAAAAAATGTGAGGAAATCTACCAAAACGCTCTGCCTCCTATGTGAGAAAGGAATAAATCTTACACCCCATTAGTTCTCTTTAGGTGTGTTGCTAGAGATTAAAATCCGAAATTTTGAAGGAACCCGTTTCATTTAGTAATATTGAGTTTGCTGATTCCTACCAAAATCTCGATGCAATTTGCCAAGCATGTTGTTTAGATAAATTGTTAACGGACGACGCTTAACCCATTCCCACATTACAAAATTTTAGACTGGTTAAACTTGAAAGAAGCTGCAGGCTCATGATAATTTCAAGTTAACTGAATATTAGATTTGCTCGTCTCTTGGGATAGCAAACAATGTGGAAAATGAAGAAATTGCTTGACACAAGCAATTTCTTCATTTTCCACAATGTTTTCCCAAACTTTTTTCTATAGACACATAAAAAGGAGGGATTGTGTGGGAATCAATCGGAACTCCTCGTTCAATTCTCCGAATCAAACCTCGGATGTACATAAGGCGGAGCATTATGTAACAAAATGGTGCATTTTGCTAGCCGGAAACAGTGTAAGAAAACGTAGCGCGTGATCTCGATAAACCCGGATGGTATAACAGTATCAAAATCGCTGAAAAAAATAAATTTCCTTGTGTTGTTTTATGTTCTGCCCTATTATGCGCTGATATTAATTTTCCTTTGAAGAACAGAACTTTATGAGATACATTTATCGCAGTTACTTTGCATAACGGAAACCGCCATTTTGGAAGTTTGTCACGTGAATTTTGAAATAGTCCGACGATGTACATCCGAGGTTTGATTCGTAGAATTGAACGAGGTGTTCCGATTGTGTGGGAATGTGTCTTTAATTCTGTGCTCAGGTGAGTTAACTCGATAAAAAGGTTTACCTTCAATCAACGGCTCACTTAAAGGTTATCGGAAATCAGGAGAATTGAACTGTCTTGTTGACTAATTAACTCCGACGGTACAATCTGTTCTAAATGGGAGATAGGAGAATCATTATCCCTTTTTCTCCTTCGATATTACTAAGCACTCTGTTGTCAAGAATACCTGATATTAAGCATGAAATGCTTTAGACGTAATAAAAGAGTGTATCCGAAAAAGAAAATAACAACAACCACAATACACCGTAAAGGGTAGTCTGAAAGCACATCTCACAAAAACTATCAATTTCATTTGAAGTTTAAATTTCTAACTTCAATTAAAACTCTACACAAATCGCAAAGCTGTCACGTGGCCAGTAATATGTACCACAAATGGTTTAAGCGTTGGTTGGCGACCTAAACGGCGAAACTATAGCTTAAATAAGTTGTAATTACGATTGTTAGACGCCAAACCAACAAAAATGCTTCACACAAAGGTCGGTCAAATTCACTTTCTGTCTAAATAAATGCGTTGATTGGTCGATTTATTCTTTAAGTAACATCCGCGATCCGTCAATAAATTGGTTTCAACTGGTGTCGTCTCACTTTGCCAGCTTTGGTCTATAAAATAAGGTAACATGCTTTGACAAAGTGAGACTTGGTCGGCGGTGTGAATTAGACCAAGGGTGTTTTTTCAGTTTTTAGCTCAACTTAGCAGCTCCCTTTCTTTTAGTAGTTGTCAACTGTGAAATATATTTTCTTTTCATCTTAATAAAATTTTGCAGTAGGTTAGCGATGATAGTCGTTCATTGGCTGATAAGTGATTTTTGTTTCTAAGACAAATTGGTGAGTTTTGTTTCAAATTGAACTGGTTGGTTGGTTTGCAAATAAGCTGTAGTTACGACGTTTAAGCCGCCAAAGAAAATGATGCTCATAATTGTCTGCAAATGTCGGTGTTCAAAGTCACTTTCCGGCCTAAATGAATTATTTGATTGGTAGATTGAAACTTTGATTGACAGTCGCTATCCGTCAATTACAAATTGACATTGATACCAACTCTCAATACAGCAATCATCAAGTCAGCCCGATGTGCTCAGTCAGAAGAACCCTCGACTTCAAAAGTTCAAGCCTCTGGCAGACTCAATACAAGCTAATTTGTCCTTCGGTTATGAAGTTAACCGACTCCCCATGTATCTTTGCGTTATGCGCTGTAAAGACTTACCGTCTTCCAGAGTTGTTGCTCATATGGGCAAGTGTTATAGTATAGACGGTAAATAAACGAAAATTCATATTCACGAGCCTTTCAACAACTACTGAAGTAAATACCAAATAAAACAATTTAAAGATTAAGTATCATATTTCAGGGCTGAAAGCGATATGCTACTGTGGAATCACTATCAAAGCCTTGGTCCTCGCCCAGCCATTAATATTAAGGATATTGTGCACCATGAATACATAATTTACCCATTCCCCCAAAATTCCCGCTTATTAAAGCCCTTCAGGGAAAAGGGACATTTTTGTTTCAAACGATTAGATAACTTGAAACCATTTCTTCTATCCCACAATAGTTTCTTACCTGTATCTGGAAGTGACAGATCTTTAGAATTCTATCTCTTTAAAATTGTCTTTTGAAACTTCTTTCAAACTTTCTAAAATTTTATCGTACGTGAATAGTTTGAATCTTCGTTAGAAGAATTGAGAAGTAGTATAGCCCTAATCCTTTGCCCTTTCCTGAACCATTGACCAAAGTAAACGACAGAAAATGGTATTGTAACAAGAATACCATGCTACTTTTTGACATATCGTCGTTGGTCGAGCAAAAATGCTGAACAAAATTGAACAAGGCTGTATTTACGACATTCTGCTAGCCCAACGACCACATTTTCTTCTTTGAGTCTGTGTATGACATTTCCAACCATTACACATGCGAGCTAAGTGAAGATCCAGATCAGCCTGTTCCTCTGCACAGTCTTCACCAAGCGTTATATAGAAAGATATCGAGTCAAAGCTTCTTTAGACAACCAGCAAATATTCTAGTTGCCCTGATTGGCTGTCCAGACTGATCAGTGTTTGCACTTCATGTTCATGTAAAAAGGTTGGAAATGCCAATCGTAGGCTCATATCGCCGGTGCGCGAGTAATATGCCGTAACTACAGCTTTATTAAATCTGTTGTTAGGACATTTTGCTCCCGCATCGAAGATATGTCGGTTTTCATCGTTTCGAAAGACCAACACCTGAACAACCTTGAATGCAGGGTCTCGGATTTTCAACGCAATTTTAACCCTCTCTTTTTTAAACCCGGAATTTTACGTTGTTGTGATTTTATACTCGAGAAAACATTGTGGAAAAAGGAGAAATTGCTTGTAACAGACAATTTCTCCTTTTCCCACAATATTTTCTACCACATAGAATGGTTTCATTTCAAATTGCATCCAGTTTTCATTGACGTCTGCAACCTCTTTCAATTTGGACGAGTCTAAAATTTCAAGAAACAGGAAAGGGTTAAGCATTCAAATGGTCATCTTGAAAGGGTAAAGCTTATCACTTTATCAAAGCTGCAGTTACGCCATTTTGTTCGCGCACCGACGATTTGTCGATTTATCTTTCGAAAGAAGAACGCGTGAAAACTTTGAATGCAGGCTCTCGGATTTATAAAACGTTTTTAACGCAATTTTGAGCCTTCAGTGGTCGCCTTGAAAAGGGTACAGCTTATCACTTTAATATCCAATAAAGATGAACTGCAGATATGTAATTATTTCCCTTGGTACCAAACCCAATACTTCAAAAGGGTTTAATAATTAAAGATGGCATATGTCTGGATATTAGGATCGAGGTCCAAATAGCGCGAATTAATTAACTTGTGAATACTGAGTAGACCATAGCCAATTAATGACAGACAATCTCCTTTATTTTTTCTCTTTCGTCGAAGAAGAAAGGAAGGAAAGATACGCATGTTTGAAAAAAAAGTACCCCACAGTGAAGGAAATGACCTTTTTTCGAGAAGGTTTATTCGTTTGTAATTATGCAATAACATTTTCTGAAATCCATTACAACCCCTCGTGTTTCAGATTTGGATATTTTTAAAAAAATAACGTGTGCTGAAAAGACCGAATCATTATTTTGCTTCTATTTTATTCTGAGAAATAGCTTTCCCTGCAGGATTTGACTAGAATTAAGAAGCTACTAGAGAAAAACATATTTTGATTTAGTTGTAAATGCCAATCGTTATAGAAGGTAGACGGACGTTACGTAAATTATTGTCACTGACCTTGTAAAAAACCTTTACTCTTAGTCGAGTCTCTAAGCCATTTGCACAAAGATACCTAAATGCTAAATATGATCGCTGGTAGCAGCTCTTGTATGATCAAATACTCGAGGATTAATCGTAGATTGCTGTCGACATGCCGGTGAGACGTCGACGTCTAAACGATATCTAACGGAAATGATGCGATTAGAAGCCATATATTCAAATCCGTCAAAGCCCACCAGACGATCGTCGGCAATTAGTCGTTGATTGATTGGTCTAATGATTGATTAGGCCATCCTTCTTGAATCTAGTCGGTCTTTAATTCCTAATTTTGATAAGAATCACTTAAAATGAGTATATGCTATCCGAGATTAATTTGATATAACCGTTATTATTTTCTGTGATTCTGAAACTGTCTTCGTTGGACAACAGCTTCTTGGCAAATAGTGGTTGAAACTTGATAGGAAAATAAGTACCACTAATGTAATCCAACTGGTGCTTTGGGGGGGAAAATAGAGTTGGGTGCCTTAATATCGACTAGATGGGTACTTTGGAAAATCTTAATGGTGTCCGTAATGGTGAAACAAACATATTTTTTGCAGGGACGTCTGCACAGGTTAAACGTTATTTTGCAGTGCAATTTATGTTTAGAATAACCAAATTAGAAAATCTACGATGTACAAGCCTTCATGTTTGGCCTTAAGCATAGAATAATTAACAAATAACACATGGCATTGCGGGCGATAAACAAGTTTATGGACTGGTCTGTCGGGCCAAAGATGTTATATGGACCGAAGCGCAGCTTATCAACCCATTGCCACTCAGTGACACTTTAAGAAGCCCCACAAGAAAAGAAAAAAAAAATTTCAAAAACATTGTGTATAATGAAGAAATTGCTTGTTATAAGCAATTTCTCAATTATCCACAATGTTTTCAAACCCAAAGGTAAAGAAAATTTCAAAAATTCACGAGGTTAAAATTGTCGTCTGCAACTCCTTTCAAGTTGGACCAGACTACAATTTCGCCGTCTGGAGAAGGGGGGGGGGGTAAGTTAGTGCATAATTGACCAATCGAAAAAATGGGCCGATCAATAAAATCATTCGTTTAAATCGGAAGTGAAATATGAAATCTAACATTATTCGACATTTATGTGAAGCACTTTTGTTGGTTTTACGACTCAAACGCCGTAAGTACAGCCTATTCAAGCTGTAGTTACGAAGTTTAATTCACCAACCAACCGTTTTTTCGTAACATGTTACTGGCTATACTTTTTGAAAAATAAAGCCGTTTGGCGATCAGTCAATATATTTATGGCGTAAACTTTGTGATTATAGTATCAATATTTCAAAGGACTGATCTAACGTTGTTTTCTGTATCCTTTGAAATTTTTCGTCCACAATAGACAATACATATCAAGATGGTCACCCGTTTGATACAATGAATCTATGGCAATAGAGCATGCTGGTACACCCTGGTACTGGTAAAACAACCTTATCCAATCCCAACACAATACTTCTTTTTTAGGCCCCTTTAAGATTAAGGTTAAAAAAAAAACATTATGGAAAAAGAAGTTGCTTGTTACAACCAATTTCTCCACTACACACCGTGTTTTCTAAAAAAAGCCAATAAAACCCACAAACAACATTTCAAAATAAATATGTATGAAGTCTGTAGTGCGAATTTTAGAAGTCACCTCCGGTCTTTCGGTGGATATTAGAATGATATGCATCATCATTAATAGCAGTACAAGTCTATTAGTGAAGTTCACATGAAAGCTTGATTTGTCAGGGAACAGAGATGGCTTCAAGTAATTTTAAATCCTTTCGACGGTGGAACGCGCTCAGATTGGAAAGTGGCATACCTAGATGCGTTTTGCTTCAAGGAAATGTTGATTGCTCGTCATTCGAACCCTATCCTTTCCGACATTTATCTCTCACCAATGGGTGGATAATCGTAAACTGAAGTGGAACAGCAACTGGAGGCTGTGAAAAGATGTGGTAGTAGTACTGGTGTGAGAAATACCAGGAATCCATTGTTAGGTGCTCCAGCCGCCGCGATATGACTGAAATACTGTTAAAATTGGCGTTAAACCCCATTCAATCAATTAATCTATCATTAGAACCCTATATATACATATACGGTTTCTGGTTTGTTGTCGGTGACATTTTGCGAGTCATTAAGCCATTCCCTACGACCCCTCTCTTACGTCCCCGAGAATAAAGGTTTGGAAAAATTGTGGAAAATGAAGGATTTGCTTGTTGAAAGTAATTTCTTCATTATCCACAATATTTTATACAGGCTACAAGATTGAGTTTGCGTGCTTTTTTATTATTTTTTTTTTAATCATAATTATTATTATTACTCACAAATTTCATTAATTCATGTTGAAATTGTCATCTGAAACTTCTTTGAATTTGGACCAGTCTAAAATTTTGATATGAGGGAATGGGTTAAAAGCGATCAGAATATGAGTTGTAAATCTAAGTTGAATTTCAGTAGAATTTAGCCTTTTCATCGAAAGGGGCTGTTATCCGTGCAGAGAGTGCGCCTTTGGAATTTTTCAAGAATTCGTCAACCCAATCCCACTCAATCTCTCCTTTTTACGCCTCTCAAATGAAAAGCTTTGGAAAACATTGTGGAAAATTAAGAAATTGCTTGTATAAAGCAATTTCTTCTTTATCCACAATGTTTTTTATCCAAAAAGATAAACAAATTTACACTTCTATCAACTTGAGAATTGTCGTCTGCAACTCCTTTCAATTTGGACCAGTCTAAAATTATGTTGCTTGGGAATGGGTTAAAGGTGTAGGAGAAGCTCAATTTTAACGTATCGTCGTACTATAACCTCGTTGCTGCAGCTTCAATCAAGCTGTAATTACGGGGTTTTAGAAGGATAACGACTATATGACCATAATGTGTGTCCTTGCCCTTAAATGCATCCAAACATTTCTGTCAAATGGCATATTTGAGGGACAGCAATTGCGCCGCCAGTTGTAACAAGCAATTTCTTCTTTTTCCACAATATTTTATATCCTTTTGAATGATTATTTTTCAAATAAGATCAGTTTTATATTGTCGTCTGCAAATCCTTTTAATTTTGGCAGGTCTAAAATGTTGCAAAACAGGAAAAAGTTAAACGGTGCTATTGAAAAGTTTCTGGTCGATAGCATGTAACAAAATATCAATTTTTTTGGCAAAAGTTGTTCAGTTAACTTCAATTTTAGTTTTAATTTCTTCTTCCTTCATCTTTTTTCTTTCATTTTGTATAAGAATAGGCTTCATGCTAGATTAGGCGGGTAAAATCATAGAGGGTCCGCCTGCTTTCTTATAGAAGGTATCATTACAGTATTTATCGAAGCAAATAAAGCGGCAAAACTCTTACACCTAACTATCACCTCCGAGAAAGAGTTATCTGTGTATACTACAATGAATCATAATGCACGTGACCAAAACGCCAATCCCCGACTACCCACGGAAATATTCGTAAAACTCCGTAATAAAGCCAAGATACTGCGAATAAAACGGAAGTAAACTAAAGCCGGGTCAACTCATTTTCATAGAGAGTGTTGTCTGTTGAAAAAAGACATTTAATCGAAATATCTGAATGAAATAAGATCTTAACAAGATGGATTTGTTGAAATATTTTTCTGAATATGATCATGTCGCTAAGTTTCAGAAATTTATGGGAGTAGATACTGTTAAAGTGGAGCAGCTACATGCGAATGGCAACAGCAAAAACTACGAACAAAGTGAGGATGCTGAAACTGAGGTTATCGACCAGAATGGTAAATCAAACAGTTGTGTTCATAAGAGGGATGCCGCTGTTACAAATGGAAATGTTCACGTCAATGGAAAAGTACACAGTATTAAGTCTTTCAAAAATGGTATTCACAACCCAGATGGGAACGAGACAAAACTTGCTTACAAAATCAACAATAAACTGATCTACTGTCTCATGCAGTTTGGAGCTGGACTTGGCAGTGAGCTTTTTTACATTGTGTTCTATCCTTTTATGGTGTGGAATGTTGATAGTCGACTCACCAGACAGTTGTGCCTCATATGGTATCCATTAATGTTCATAGGGCAGTTTTTAAAAGACTGTATAAAGTGGCCGAGACCAGGACCTCCAGCTGTTAGACTGGAGGGGAACAGATTTCAATTGGAATATGGAATGCCATCTACCCACACCATTGTAGGGACTTGTATTCCATTTTCTCTTTTGTATTTAACATCAAAATACTATGAGGTATGTTAGTTTTATACAGAGACTAATTAACTCATTCCCACTATAATACACTTTTTGACATCCTTCATGAAAAAAATACAAAAACACTTTGAAAATCAGAGATAATTCTGGCTCAGAATATCATATGCAAAATCACTTATTTAGCCAAATCTAATGAGAAATTAAGAATTTTTGGTAAGAGTCTTTCACCAAATAACATTTTGCTGTGATATTTTTCTCTCCTTAAGCCAGTTTCAATGAGATTTCTGGCAGAAAAAGGAGAGAATCTCTCAATATCTCGCCCCAAAATGATCCCTGGAAAATGAAGAATTTGCTTGCAATTTGTTCATTTTCTATAACGTTTTCTACCCGTAAAGTTGAAGAAATTTAAAATTTCACAAACTTGAATGCTGTCTCCAACTTCTTTCAATTTGGACCAGTCTAAAAATTAGTTTCTTGTTAAGCATATTATTTTACTATGTCTACAGGTCTTATTTTGCCTTCAAAACACTAAAAATTTTTCAGAAAAAAACCTCCTTAATGACCACCCCAGAAATAAGGGCACCCGGCTATTACGACTTTTTACAGAATTGAATTATTTGTTCTTTATTTCAATGGTCCCAAACCCCTCTAAAACAGGCACCCGCTATTCCAAATTACGACCACTAAATTCAGTACCAATTATAGCTGATACACTATTTTGAACCCCACTAAAACGACCAATAACTTCACACATTGAGACTGACCACCCGAATTTCACACTTGATAAGAGCGACACTAATTGGGTACGAATGTATTGTCAATACAATATCGGATTTTTGATTATGGGATATGGAACCCTTATAATAATAGGCGTTATTTTTATTAGATAGATTAAAGCGGCCGATCACTTCTAGAAATCATACTTTGTATTACTTTTAATTGTTATTGGAATATGTCACAGGTTTTGACTCGAGTAATAAAGTCGAAAGTGAAAAAGTATTCGAGAAGTAAGATAAGCTTGTTTACGGTGTTCCGAACAGTTAATTAGCAATTAAATTTTGATTTCAACTTAATTGATGTTTGGTATTCACATTAAAGAAGATATGATTTCAACAGATTGAACTTGTACTTATGTTGAAACAATCTGAGGTCAGATTTCTGAATCAGATTAAAATGGAGAAGAGAGAAAGCAGAACTTATCAAAGATTGTAAATTTGAAAATGACATCACGTTCCGCCGCAATAGATGTTTTTATAGTTTATTTTTTGTATGTATAGTACAAATATATTCAGATAATGAAGATAAGATAAACATGAATTACTTGACAGCAAACGACCAAACCTCAGTATTACGACCACCCCGCTATTACAACCACTTTTAGAGAGTACCGCAAGTGGTCGTATTAGAGGGGTTTTACTGTACTTTATTGTCAAGCATTCTAATGCCCTGAAGAAAAATGATCGTGGAAAAGAAGAAATTAGGTCTTTTGGCACTTCAACCATCAAATTTATTCCAATGTATACTGTATGTTGAACCCTTTCACATTTTTTAGCTTGGCTGTTTAAAGCCTGTATTCAGAGAGAACATGAAGTATTGCTATAGCCTTGGTGTTGTCGTTGTTGTTGTCATTGTTGTGCAAAACTTTGGTATTTTGTGATATCTCTGCTTCTACTAAAGGCATATACTTGAAACTTGGCACACTTGTTCACTATCAAAAGAGAAACCTATACTATCAAGGGGGAAAACTCTTAGTCTAGATGCATTTTGTCCACTATCCTGCACTCAACAGCCGAGCATAGGCACCAGTGGGAGGTGCTCTTGTTGAAATTTTATATTGGTCCAAGCTGAAAGAAGTTGCAGACACCATTGAAAATTTGATGTAATTTGAAATGAAACCATTCTATCTGGTAGAAAATATTGTGGGAAAAGAAGAAATTGCTTGTGACAAGCAATTTCTTCTTTCTCCACAATGATTCTCTAAGATAATATCACAGGGACATAAAATACTGGGTTTGAACAGGAAAGGGTTAACCCTTCAAAATCATATTGGGCTCCTGAAATTGTCTGGTCAAGTGGTCATTGACACTTCAATTTCAAAGACTAGATCACTTTCACCAAAAGGGAATAAAAAGATTATAATTGAAAAGTATATGTAGATAAGGTTTTGGAGTGAAGAAAGGAGTTTCTATTGCTTAACCTGCCAAATTAAAGTTGAATTGGGTGTGGAACTTTGAGCAGAAAACAAGTTTGATTTTTCCCTAATAATTCATACTTTTTATCACTGAGACAAGTGTCCCCTCCTTTCCCCCCCCCCCCCCAAAAAAAAAAGAATGTGGAAATAAAGATAGATTTTTCTCCTCAAATTCTTTTGCTTTCAGTATTTCTTGGTTTATTTCAGTATCCATACCACATAGGCTTATTTATAGCAATTATATGGACATTGTTGGTAGCCTGTAGCCGTGTCTATCTAGGAATGCACACAGTATTGGTAAGAAAACTGTTTTATTTTACAAATAAAGAACTATACTTTGTTTAGAAGTGCTATTTAATAGTACTATTTAACCCTTTCCTGTTCAATCCCTGGTTTTTATGTCCCTATCTTTTTATACTTGAGAAAAATTGTAGAAAAAGAAAAAAATGCTTGTAATTTCTTCTTTTTTCACAATAATTTCTACCCTACTGAATGATCATTTTTTGTATAGAATCAACTTTAAATTGTTGTCTGCAATCCTTTGAATTTTGACAGGTCTAGAATTTTGCAAAACAGGAAAGGGTTAAGACTTTTCACATAAATTTAGAAAAGAAATACTTAGTAGCAATATTTAAAAAAATTCTTAATAAGAACTAAAATGTGACTTTTTTTGGCAATCACTCATCCATTTGCTGTGTCTTTTTCAGCTACTGATATCTGCCTCTTCTGTTAAGCATTCAATCACAAACTTAACTTTACCTAAAGGGATTAACTATTGGTATAATGTTTGGCCTTTACCATTTCTTAGCATGTCTATGACAAAGTCTTGAAAGAGCTATTGTCGTACCCTATGCATTGGCATCCTATACATTACAGTTAAAGTTTTATATCTCTATGAGTATCATATCATGTGCTAGGGGGCTAACATTTACACAAGCGCTCATCAGGAAGGAGATAGGCTTTCATTTGAGACCATGACCTTGACCAAAAGCTTTAACTTAAACACCATTATCAAAAACTTAAACTTTTTCTATCTTAGTCATTTTTCAACCTTGGTGGCTCATATTTCACATATGCACTTATCAGGAGATTGGCTTTCATTTGAGACAACTACCTTGACCCTTTGACTTTTGTGACTTTTTTAACTTGACCTCTCAGTATAAAAAACTTAGAAACTTAGACCAAAAACTTTAATTTTTTTATCATAGGTCATTTTTCAACGGGGGGGGGGGGGCTTCATATTTCACATGTTCACTCACCAGGAGATATGCTTTCTCTTGAGACTTTGACCTTGTGACCTTGACCTTTAGCCTTTTTTTAAAAAAGATCTTTAACCCTTTCTTTCTTGATCATTTTTCATCTGAGGTCATAGGGTGCTCATATTTCCTTCATGCATTCTTCAAGAGATAGGCTTTCACTTGAGACAGTGATCTTGACCATGTGACTTTAACCCTTGTCATGCTGAACAAATAGCTTTCTCAGAATTCCATTAAAATCAAAGGATAGAAAGCACCAGGTTACTTGATTGTGGTTCAATATTTCTTTTGGAAACTAATTTCTATTAACAATTTTGGCTTCATTGGGATAAAAGGTGGTGTAGATTTAGACTAAAAATATGTGCGGGCTGATCTTTGTCTATACCTCCTGTCAAAACAGGAATATTCCGGGTTCAGCATAACAAGGATAAACCCTTTACCCTGTATAAAAACTTTAACTCCCAACTTTTACTTTAAATATCTTGAACATTTTTCATCCTAGGCTGCTGTTATATTTACACATGCATGCATAACAGGATGATCTTGAGCTCTATGAACATGTGCCGTTAACACATAATCCTGTTTGGAATAGCACCAGAAAGGGCGAGCTATGTTGCCCTTAGACAACTCTCGTTTACAGAAAATACATGCAAAGATGGTCTCTTGTTGATGTTTATTATAAATTAGATTGTATACTGCTCAAAGACTAAGAGTGAATATCATTTAAAAGAATATATGATGACAAAATTTTATGAGCTCTATATTATACTCACTTTTGTATACTGGAATACATAATTGCTGGAGGAATTGAAAGTCATGACTGAAATATGCAGTACTTAAGTTAGAAAGCTTGCCCTGGTTGAAAGTCTAGGCAGAGCTATTGTCATACCCATAGATGTGGGCGTCGCCATTGGTTGACAGCGTTCAAGTTTGTTGAAAATGATATCTAATTCAGTATTGATCCTAGGGACTCTTATTTACACAAACACAAATCAGGCATTCATGGCTTTCATTTGAGACAAAAGCCTGCTGTATGATCTTTTTACTTTGTGACCTTGAACTATCCTGAAAAACTTTAACCAAAGACATTAATCAAAATGATAAACCAGGTTATAATTATATTTTTTAAATGTGGTAACATAGAGGATGAGCAATCCTATCTGACATATGAATCAATCTAGTGATAGGCTCTCATTTGACAGCAAGGACTATACAATGTGATATTGACCTTTGGCCTACTTTTCAAAAGTTTTAACTTTGCCCTTATTTCTTATTCCTTTCAACCAGGACCATCAAAATTTATAGATACACTCATCAAATGATATACATTTTATCATTTCAAACCAAGTACCATTACCTTGTGACCTATTTTTGCAACACTTATACCTTGCTCATATTATTTTCTTATTCCCATATGGGCCGCAGCTTCAGCGGAGTGGTGGGGTATAAGACTCCTAGTAGTGTGGTCCTGGGTTTGATCCCCTATATCCTATCCGATATTTGTATCCCACCAATGGGAGGATACATGTAATTGTAAACCTATGTTGGATAAGCAACTGGAGGTTTGGAAAGGATGTAGTGGTAGTACTGATGTGAAACATACCAGGAATCCATGGTTAGCCTGTTAGGCGGCATGATATGACTTAAATACTGCTAAAACTGGCTTTAAACGCCATTCAATTAACTATTCATACACTCACCAAGTGATATGCATTTTCAGACAAAGTACAATGAGCTTGTGACTTTAACCTGCTTTTAAAAAACTCCAACTTGGCTCATTATATCTGATTTCTGACACCTCAGACAACCTGTTATTTTGGATAAACTTAACTAGTACTGAACACATTTACTTGAAACTAGGAATATATGTTGACTATCAAAAGAGCAATCTATACCAATAAGGGGGATGTTAATTCTGTATGCATTTTTGAATGAACTATGCCCCTTTTTGACTTTTGTAGGTTTACCTACTTCCAAGTACTTGAACAGCCGAAAGTTGGCATATGCAGCGATTGCTCTTATTTTCATGTATCTTATGATCTATTGAATTCACCATCAATGATATTAGATTTCAATTGTAACAGTTATTGAATATTTAATCCAAAGGTCATACCAGACTGAACATAAGCTTCAATTTAGGTCAATCTATTTTACCTGGTGAATTTGCATTCATTGAGTTGAAAAATTCATTCATCATTTATACATGTGTTGCTTGCTTAACCCAATACCAGATGGCAAAATTTTAGACTGGTCAAAATTGAAAGCAGTTGCAGACAACAAACTCATGATAGGTTTTTTTTTTCAAATTTCTTGGTAGAAAACATTATGCTAGCAATTTCTTCATTTTACACAATGATGTCCTAATTGCTTATCTTTAGCGGCATTTAAAAGTGTCATTGTGTGGGAATGGTTTAACCCTTTCCTGTTTTGCAAAATTTAAGTCCTGTTCAAACGCCCCTCAATATAAAAGCTTTGAAAAACATTTTTGACAATGAAGAAATTGCTTGTATAAAGCAATTTCTTCATTGTCCACAATGTTTTCTACCCAAAAAGACAAAGATTTTGAAGATTTCATCAACTTAAAATTGTCGTCTGCAACTTCTTTGAATTTGGACTGTTCTAAAATTTTATCATGTGGGAATGGGTTCAACAGGAAAGGGTTAATATCTACAGTACTATAACTATAACATTATAGCTAGAGGATACCTCACCTGATTAGCTCAGTCTGTAACATACCATTCTGTCTATTCTGGGACCTTGGGTTCAAACTTCTGCCCAGCCCATGTTTGCGAAAAGACTATTTGCAAAAGTAATTTTTTTTCTCTAACCATTTATAATTAGTGTGCCTCAGTGAGATATGCAGCGCATATTTTGGATAGATTGTTGTAGTTTTACTACTCTGAGAAACTACTGGAGGCCATTGTTAGCTGCAACAGCCTCCATAATGTAACTGAAATACTGTTGAAATTGGCATTAAACCCAATATAATCAAACAATGGAACAAGAAAATGAGAGATTTTCAAATGTATTGCCAGGAACATAAAACAAAAGCAAATTGTTGGTTGACTACCAAAATGATGTTTTAACAAAACAAAAGTTATTGTGTTTAACCCTTCCCTGTTTTACAAAGTTTTAGACCTGTCCAAATTCAAAGGTTTTGCAGACAATTTAAAGTTGATTTTATTTAAAAAATAATGATCTAGTAGGGTAAAAAGTATTGTGGGAAAAGAAGAAATCGCTTGTCAGAAGCAAATTCTTCTTTTTCCAAAATGCTCTCTCAAGTACAAAAACACAGGTTATAACAAGGGATTAATTAGGAAAGGGTTAAGACACCAACCAACAAATATTCTTGATATAAATGTCTGTAGTCAACCTTCACTTCCAGTCTATATGATTGATTTGTTAAAATTATGCCAGTATTTAGTGGTAGATATACATCCTGACATAAGATATTTCAAAAGTGGTCAACATATCTTGGCATTTTCTTTCTTTAACCCATTCCAACACAATGACACCTTTTGACACCCCTCAAGAAAAACAATTGTGAAAACATTGTGTAAAATGAAGAAATTGCTTATTGCAAGAAATTTCTTCATTTTACACAAGATTTTACACGGGATTTTTCTACCCAGACATGTGAAAAAATCAAACATTTCATAAACTTCCAATTTTCATCTGCTTCTTGTTTTCTTAGTGGTGTCAAAAAGTGTTATTGTTTGAGAATGGGTTAAATCTTGCTCCATATATATCGTCAGATGAAGAGTGTAACATTGCACCATGGTTTGGGTTTGAGTGTTTATTTCCTCCTGTGGTTAATGATAATTCCTTTTAAAGTATTAAAAGTGAATGTCCATGTCAAAGTCTAGAAAGAGGGGAATTTCAGTCAAGTAGCATCATGTTAAGCCAACTAAAGACAATCTTTGATGACCTAGTTCAGTTCAGAATGTAAAGGTCACATTACCATAAGTTTTCTGTCATTTGGTTCCATTGTTTAATCTTAACCATACAGTCCCGCATGTTTGCAAGTTTGGGAAAAAACACATACGGAAAAATATTGTCACCACAGGAGAAATTGTTTGTTACAAGGAAATTTTCCTTTGACCCAATGTTTCCATTTTTTCATCATCTGCAGTCTCTTTGAATTTGGAGTGGTCTAAAATTTGTTGCCTAGAATTGGGTCTATAAAACAACCTGTTAGACTCGCATTGATTACTTTAACTCTTTCCTGTTCAATACCTGGTTTTCATGTCCCTGTGAATTTATAATTGAGAAAATATTGTAGAAAAAGAAAAAATGCTTGTAACAAGTAAATTGATTTCTTCTTTTCTACCCTACCAAATGGTTATTTTTCAAATTAGAGCCAAATTGAAATTTTCCCTGCAAAACCCTTAAATTTTGAAGAGGTCCAAAAAATTTTGCTAAACAGGAAAGGGTTAATTCATTACTGGGGAACTAAATAGTAGAATGAAATGGATAGGGCCTATTTAACCTATGACCAGGCAACCAGATTGAATTATTTTGGACCATTCTGAATCGGAACAAGTTGCAGATAACAACGACAATGTGGCTTGAAAAAGAGGTGCCAAATATAACAGAAAATATTGTGAGAAAAGGAGAAAATCCTTGTTACAAGCAATATTTCCTTTTCTCATAATGTTTTCCTCATTATCATTCTTCAGAAGAACTAGAGTGAGGGATCATTTGGTAATGGGCTCACCAATATTGAGCTATGAAACAGTGTTTGAAAAGGAGGAATTATTTGCTATAGCCAATTTTGTCATTTCTAAAGGCATTCTCCACTTTTTTGTCAGCAGATGGTCAAATTGGGAGTTTGTGTTGGCCAGGATTTAAAATGTCAATTTTCATGCAATATAAAGGTATTTGATAGAAGTCTTGGGTAATGCAGACAAGTGTATGCACCCAATAAACCATTGATTAATAACAATTTCAGGGTTGAACAAGTTTAACTACGTCAAGCTTTGTCATCTAATAGTACCTTAAACTGTACAAATCGGCTCTTATGTAATATTACCTTATATTATAAATACCTTTAACACATTACCAGTCGATAAAATTCAGACTAGTTCAAATTGAAAGGAGTTGCAGACATTCATGAAAATTTAGAAGTTTCCAACTTTCTGGGTAGAAAACATTGTGTAAAATAAAGAAATTGCTTGTGACATTTACAAAATGATTTCCAATGTTCTATATTTAGGAGGTGTTTAAAAGCATCATTGTGTGGGAATGGGTTAACACATTTATTCTATAAATGCCATAAACAAAATAATATCTACTACTTTCAGTTATAATCTTCAAGTTTTCACTTATAACACAAGTCAGCGGAGCCTAATAAGCTCATTTGTAAGAGCACTCAATCGACTTCAAATCTTAGGGTTGCATTTTGACCCCTGTGCCTACCAAACTAACAAAGAAATTATCTTTTGGATGAGATGCTTAACCAATTTCCTGTGCAATGGTGTTATCCATTGAACACATTAACCCATTCCCACACAGTTACGCCTTGGGATGCCCCTGGAGAAAAACAATTGGGAGAACATTGTGTAAAAATGAGGAAATCCCTATTTGTAAGCAATTTCTGCATTTCAAACAATTTTTCCTGTCAATGGAGTTGAAAAAGTTTAAGATTTCATAAACTTTAAATTGTGGTCTGCAACTCCTTTTTGCTGGTAATGGGTTAAAAAACCAGACAGGCTCTCTGCAGTTATGCCCTGTATCCTTGCACTACACCCATAACAACTGTCATTCTTCTTTGGGCATTGCTCAATTGGCTTGTTGTATAATAGCAACCATAAATAAACAGAAATATACATATTACAAAACTAGAAAAGTTAAAGCTTACTACCTTCTCTAGCAGACAAATGTTTAGAGAAAGGTTAAAAGCTGATGATGCTCTGTGAAGCCCATAAGATATAAAGCCATGGATAATATTGTGGGAAAGGGAGAAATTGCTTATAACTGTTATCTTTGGTAGGAAACAATGTGAAAATTGAGGAAATTGCTTAACCCTTCTAATGCTGAACCTGGAATATTACAGCTTTGTAGGAGGTATAGACTAAGATTAGCCTGCACATTATGTACTGTCTGATCTTGGTCTACATCACCTGTTCTGTTTTGCAGGCTGAATTTTGACCGTCCGTCTATCCGTCCGTCCACAATTTCTTTAAAAATCTTCTAAACCAGTTGGCCAATCAAGCTGAAACTTTGCAAAGATCTTCCTTCGGTGAAGATCTACAAATATTGTTAAAAGAATTTAATTCTGTCAAAAACTCTAGTTGCCCCGGCATTTGAAAATGGGAATCTTTAGTAATTCTTTAAAAATCTTCTCTTCCTGAACCACTAGGCCAATCAAGCTGAAACTTTGCATGGATGTTCCTTGGGCGAAGTTCTACAAAGGTTGTATAAAGAATTTAATTCCGTCAAAAACTCTGGTAGCCGCAGATTTGAAAATGGGAATCTATAGTAAATTTTAAAATCTTCTCCTCCTGAGCCAGTAGGCCAATCAAGCTGAAACTTTGCATGGATGTTACTTTGGTGAAGCTCTTCAAAAGTTGTTAATAGAATTTAATTCTGTGAAAAACTCTTGCAACCGTGGTATTTGAAAATGGGAAATTTTAGTAAATCTTTGTTGTCTTTTTCATAGACTACAAGGCCAAAGGCATTTATATTTTACATAGAGCTTAATCATATGTTTCTCTACCAAGTTTTTAAATATTTAATATTGGGGGTCAAAAATGGCCCGGCCCTGAGGTCCGAAGTTTTGGAAAATGCTTAATTAGAGCAATTTCAAAAGACTTCTCTTAAACTATAAGGTCAAGGATATTCATATTTGGTATGTAGCATAACTAGATGGTTTTGTACTATATCACTAAAAGTTGTCCTCCTAGGGTAAAAAACGGCCCTGCACTAGGGGTCAAAATTGGGTAAAAAGCAAAATTTGAGTATGTTAAAAAAACAAAATTCTTCATTTTAAGGCGGATGGCATTTATATTTTGAGTTTAGAATAGCTGTTATCTATCAATTTTGATTGAATTATGCCTGTAGGTTAAAAGACACCCTTTCCCTGGGTGTCCAAAGTTCGTAAAAATGCTCAATTAGACCATGCTCAACAGTATTTTCCTCCCAGTCTACAAAGTCTAAGGCACTCATCCTTTCAGACTATTTGTCTCCCACCAATGGGTTGATAATCATAGACCTATGTGGGATAGCAGCTGGAGGCTAGGAAAGGATGTAATGGCAATACTGGTGTGAGAAATACCAGTGTAAGGAAATGATTACCCCACCCACTTACTTTACAATTGCCAGGAATAGTATTAATTCCTGCCCTTAGTTACCATATTGACTGCCACCCCATTTTACCATATTATGTGTTTGTAGACTTAATCAAGTGTTTAAGTACAATTTATGTGTAGAGACTGGTCTGTTTAACCCATTCCAACTCAATCCCTCCTTTTTACGCCCTTCAAGAAAAAAGCTTTGGAAAACATTGTGGAAAATGAAGAAATTGCTTGGATCAAGCAATTTCTTCATTATCCACAATGTTTTCTATCCAAAAAGACGAAAAAAATTAAAATTCCATCAACTTGAAATTGTTGTCTGCAGCTCCTTTCAATTTTGACCAGTCTAAAATTCCACTGTGTTGGAATGGGTTAAAGTAGTTAGCACAAGGATTTTACTCATTTTCCTATTTATAGATTTATTGTTTACAAAGCTGAAATGGTTATCTCCCTTGACTACAAACTTGATTGATATTGTTCCCTAATTTTTAGTAATTGCACATGAAAGGATTTGCTCCTGGCAGTATGGCTGTAGTTGCCAGGAATTGTTCTTTTACCTGCCAGGAATCCTGGAATCCTGGAACGCTTTGATTGGCTAGGTGAGACCTTCCACGGCCTCTGATTGGTTTGTAAGGTTGTCACCATGGTGATCAAAAGGTTATAAATAGGAGTAAATTCTTGTAGACGGGAGTTTTTAGTATCAGATTCACCCATGTCAGATGTCTTTATTACTATGTTATAGGGGTTCAAATTACTTATAGAAATAAACCATCATCTTCATTATGAAGCTGAAATGTCCTTCTTCAAAATCCTTTAGTTAATTAACCAGAGTAACCCTTTTTAAAGGAAATATAGAGCAGAATTGGAATGCCATTAGCACATTGGTTACACCAGGATTCAATTGTTAGTTGCTCCAGCCGCCGGATATAACTGAAAGATTGTTGAAAGCAGCGTAAAACCCCATTCAAACAAACAAACAAAAAAAGTCTAAGGCATACATATTTGGTACATAGCATAACCAGATGGTTCTCTACCATGTTAGCTAAAATCTTAGCACTGGGATAAAACATGGCACTGCCCCAGAGGTCCAAAATTTTTGAAAACACCCAATTAGAGCAACTTCAAAAGTCTTCTTCTGAAATATAAGGTGAAGGGCATTCATAGTTGGTATGTAGCATGACTAAATAATTCTGTACTATGTTACAGGAAAATATTCTCTGAGGATGAAAAACTTCTCAGCTCCTGGGTTCGAAAATTTCTTAAATCACATTGAAAAAAATTTTCTTCTTAAATATAAGTCCTAGAGCATTTACATTAAAAACATAGGAGTACATTATTGTTATCTACCATGTTTATATCTTTTGGACAAACATTGCCCTTCCCAAGGCATCCAAAGTTATGAAAAACTCTCAATAAGAGCATGTTCAAATATCTTCCTCTCCTAATGTATAAGTTGTAATGCATTCATATTTAATTTAAAGTACACCCAGATTGTTCTCTACTGAGGTTGCTAAAATTACACCCATTGCAGTTGCAGACAATAATTAGAGTTAGAGTTAAATCTAAATACAAAGAATTTCAGGGTAGACAAAAAAGTACTGTATTTTGCAGATGCCTCAGGTGAGCGATTTAGGACCATTATGGTCCTCTTGTTTCAAAATGAAGATTGTATGGGATTAAGTTAAATTATTTCAAAGGTTTTCAAAGGTTTTCTTTATTTAGAATGTAGACACAACTTGATATTCAAATTGACCAAAGACGGTTTTTCAGTTCTCTTTTATCTAGTTTACCATTGGAGTAGGTATGGTGGTGTGATGATTTTATCATTCATTTCCTCAATGATAACGGATATTATGTAAATATATATACATTTGAGGGTAAATGGGTTACTGTGTCATATGGGCTGTAAAAGGACTTAACTCATTCCCACACAATGACGCTTTTTGACATCCCTCAGGAATACCAATAATTTCTACCCAGGAAGTTGAAAGAATCTAAAATGTCAAATCTTTAAATGTTATCTACAAC
This sequence comes from Fragum fragum, assembly GCA_946902895.1. NCBI lineage: Eukaryota > Metazoa > Mollusca > Bivalvia > Cardiida > Cardiidae > Fragum > Fragum fragum. Next base: position 26,898,073 of record OX336366.1, read on the forward strand.
TCCTTAGAATTTTAATCCACTAAGAAATCTGGTTAACATGGCAAAGGAGTTAAAAAAAACTTCAAAATCTTCTCTGAAATCATGAGGAATAGAGCATTCAAATCATGCACACATTAGTTCTATGAACAAAATTGGCTTAAAATGTTTTGGACGGATTTTATTATTCAGGGAATTATTGTTTGAAATGAAGAAATTGCTTGTTACAAGCAATTTTTTTCATTTCATAAAGTATTTTCTTTTCAGAAAGTCCAAATTTTTTTTAAGAAATTTCATCAACTTTAAATTGTTGTCTGCAACACCTTTCAATTTGGTAATGGGTTAATAGAACCATAGAATCATGAAGTTGTTAACCCTTTCCTGTTTTGCAAAATTTTAGTCTAGTCCAAATTCAAAGGTTCTGCTGATGAAAATTTAAAGTGGATTTAAGTGGAAATGTAACCATTCAGAAGGGTAAAAAATATTGTTACAAGCAATTTCTTCTTTTTCTCCAATATTTTTCTCCATTATAAAATCACAGGGAAGTAAAAACCAGAAATTGAACTAGAAAGAGTTAAAATATCAATCTCCAAATACAATGTAGTATAATGGAATTTGTGAACCCATAGCTGGATGATAAAGTTTAAGACTGATCCAAATTTAAAGTATTTGTAGACTACAAGGCAGCGAAATCTAAAAGTCTGTCCTACATGATAGAAATTATGTGGACAATGAAGAAATATTGCTTGTTGTTTTCCTGAGGTTTTTAGCTGACATCTGAACACAACATGCTCATAGTAAGCTTTCATGATACTTGATTGTATGTCATCAACAATTCAGTGTTACCATTCCAGAGGTCACTATACAATTTTGGCCCAATCTTTCTCAAACTTACTGAAATGTTTGTATAGTCCTGACAAAGAATCCTATTAAATTTGGTGACATTAATACCAATATTAAGAGAAAAGGAGCCTTATTGATAAATTCCTTGTTACTACTCTTGAGGTCACAATTTTGTCTCAGTCTTTCGCAAACTTGCTGAAAATGTATGTATAGTCATGAGGAAGAATCCTATTGAATATAGTGACATTATGACCAATATCAAGGGAAAAGGAGCCCTAATGATAAATTCCTTGTGACAGCTCTAGGGGTCACAATTTTGGGTCAATCTTTTTCAAACTTAATGAAAACGTTTGTATAGTCATGAGAAAAACCCTATGTAATACAGAGACATTCGGATTTATATCAAGGGAAAAGGAGCCTGATGGACAATTTCTTTGTTCAACTGCTCTAGGGTCAAAATTTTGGCATCTACTGTGATTGCTTGTTATATAATACGTATCTTATGGCAACCCTTCATAATTTTGTGAACTATACTCTATAGTAAAACCTAGATCTATAATGATCAGGAGAGCTATACAGGACCATCATTGTTTTCTTTAGGGTCCAGAAAAAGCTGATATGATTGGAAATGGGTAAAGCTATACTGCGCATTCATTTCTTCAATATCATTTACCATCCTATTATAACACATCACTGCAAAACGAATTGCTCTAATCAATAATTAGAGGACAACTTTTACTGTATCAGGTAGATAATCGGTGAAAACTCGGTGTGCTATTGTCAGAAGTAGGTCAATAGGTCAAGTAATACATTTTGCTTTGAAGAAAATCTGGTTACCATAGTAAAAATTGCTTACCCTTAGAAGCTTTAATAACCCTTGTCATGCTGAACTCTGAATATTCCTGCTTTGGCAGGAAGTATAAACAAAGATCAGCCTACACATTATGTGCAGTCTGATCTTAGTCTACACCACCTGCTTGTTCCTTATAAACCAGAATTGTTTATAAGATAAATTTTCAAAAGTAATATTAGCCTACGATTGAAGCTTCCAGTGATTCAGCCCTTTGATTTTAAGTAAAATTTTCAGAGGATTTAAAATTTAGTATGATAGAGGTTAAAGTTTTCTAATGAAAACTCTGTAACTAGCATAATGATATACTTTTCCATATTGAAAAAATCAACTGGTAAAAAAGTGACATGTTATTGAGTATCAAGAAAGGTTATTTGGCAATTCTTTTTAACCTTTTACCAGGCAACAAAATTTAGAAAGAAGTTGCAGACAACTATTCTAGACTTGAAAAAAAAAACCCCTTGAAAATAAGTGACAAATAGGTTAGAAAAAGTTAAAGGAGAAATTGCTTGTTACAAGCCATTAAATTTTCTCCTTTTTCCCCACAAAGTTATCCTTGATTGTATATTGTCAGGTTATCAAAAAGCGTCATTGAAAGGCAAAATTAAATACTCCTCGTGATTTTAATGCAATTCTGAAGAAAAAATTTATTAGGTTTATGTTTAAACCTATTATTTTACATCATTTGGACACAAGATCTGCCATCTTAGATTATTCCCTCTCGATTGTGCTTCCTGAAGAATAAACTAGACTAGAACATGAGCCAAATGTGTTAGGCAATGAAAGAACCAAGATCGATAGCTTCCAGGAATCGAACTCAGGACCTCTTGATTCAGAAGCTGACACTCTACTTCTTGACCACAGACATCACAAAAATTTATTAAGCATGTTGTCATATGCAACATCTGTCATTTTGGACCATTTTAAAATGTTATTGTCTGGCAGTCGGCTTATATAGAAGTGTGTCTTTAGATTTGGTATTGGAAAGGGTTGACACAATGGATAATAAAGACAGATAACAATGAGATCATCCCATGGTTATAGGTTACTTTCTATAACGGTACTTATACACTCGGTACTTATACACTCCGTTGCTTTTACTTTATTCAAATATTTACCTCCCTGGCTGCAGCAAATATATCCTTTCCGACAGTTGTCTCCCACCAATGGGTGACAATTGTAAACCTAAGTGGGATGATCAGCTGGAGGCCTTGGAATGGATGGAGTGGTATTTCTTGTGTGAGAAATACCAGGGATCCACGGTTAGGTGCTCCAGCCACTATGATATGACTGAAATACTTATAAAAGTTGTGTAAAACTCCATATTGCAGAGGGTAAGGAACAAACAAATAGATTGCTGATGGTGTGGGAGTCTTATACATTTTTTCTTGATTAAAACAAATGAAATCTGTCTTTTCAACTTTTTCAAAAAGCACAATTTGCATAGGATGGAATTTAACCCTTATCATGCTGTCATCAAAATGTGTCCTGTTTTGACGATAACTGTGGCAGGTGCACAGACTAAGATCAGCCTGCACAGACATGCAGACTGATCTTAGTCCACACTACCTGTGTTAACCCTTTCCTGTACAAACATGGGATTTTAAGTCATACTTGAGAAAACATTGTGGAAAAAGAAGAAATTACTTGTAACAAGCAATTTCTTCTTTTTCCAGATTATTTTCTACCCTCCTGAAAAGTTATTTTTCAAATTATATTCATTTTAGATTTACTTCTGCAAAACCTTTGAATTAAGACAAGTCTAAAATATTTCAAAACAGGAAAGGGTTTATACAAAGAAGATCTAAATTCAGCAAAAATTCAAATTTCTCTGAATAAAGGATAAATATTCAGCAGGTGAAGGGTTAATATCAAGCAATTTTAAAGAATGAGTAGAGCAGTCTTACATTGATCATTGCAGCAAAGGCATCACAAATTGATTCTAGTTCAAACATGCTTTTGCTTAAAGGTGCTGTCATATTTTCAATGAAAGTACTGAAAGTACTGCAAGCTAGCAAAATAATCTTCTTTGACAAATGTTATCACGATAAATAAACAAGGTAAAAGTAACCAAGGAGTTAACCCATTACAACATGACAAAATCTCAGACTGTTCAAATTTAAAGAAGTTGCAGACAACAATTTCAAGGTTGTTGAATTTAAAAAAATATGTTGGGTAGAAAACATTGTGGATAATGAAGAAATTGCTTGTAACAAGCAATTTCTTCATTGTCAACAATGTTTTCTTAAGCTTTTTAGGTCACCTGACCGAATGGTCATGGTGACCTATTGCAATCATCGTTTGTCCGTCGTCGTGCGTCGTCCGTCGTCCGTCCTGCGTCGTGCGTCGTCCGTCGTCCGTTAACTTTTAAACATTTTCATCTTCTTCTCAAGAACTACTGGGCGGATTTCAACCAAACTTGGTAGAAAGCATCATTGGGGGATGCCAATTCAAGTTTGTGAAAATAGGGGTTCTGGGGGTCATAGGGGCCCAAATAGGGGCCAAAAAGGGGTAATTTTTGGTACTTCTTTAAAAATCTTCTTCTAATAAACCGTTTATGCCAGAGCTTAAATATTTTGTGTGCATGACAACTAGGACAGGTATATTATAAATTGTGAAATTCATGCCCCTGGGGTCATGTATGGGGCCACACCCAGAGGTCAAAGTTCATCATGTTAAAAAATTCACATTTTCATCTTCTTCTGATGAAGTACAAAGCCAATTTCAAAGAAACTTGTTGAAAAGCATCATATGTTAATGGTTATTCAGATTTGTGAAAATAAAAAGGCTGTGGGGTCAGGGGGCCCTAAAATGGGGACCAAAAGGGGGTAATTTTTGGTAACTTTTAAATATTTCATCTTCTTCTTAAGAACTACCGGGCGGATTTCAACCAAACTTGGTAGAAAGCATCATTGGGGGATGCCAATTCAAGTTTGTGAAAATTGGGGTTCTGGGGGTCATAGGGGCCCAAATAGGGGCCAAAAAGGGGTAATTTTTGGTACTTCTTTAAAAATCTTCTTCTAATAAACCGTTAATGCCAGAGCTTAAATATTTGTGTGCATGACAACTAGGACAGGTATATTATAAATTGTGAAATTCATGCCCCTGGGGTCATGTATGGGGCCACACCCAGAGGTCAAAGTTCATCATGTTAAAAAATTCACATTTTCATCATCTTCTGATGAAGTACAAAGCCAATTTCAAAGAAACTTGGTGAAAAGCATCATTTGGTAATGGTTATTCGGATTTGTGAAAATAAAAAGGCTGGGGGGTCAGGGGGCCCTAAAATGGGGACCAAAAGGGGGTAATTTTTGGTAACTTTTAAATATTTCATCTTCTTCTCAAGAACTACTGGGTGGATTTCAACCAAACTTGGTAGAAAGCATCATTGGGGGATGCCAATTCAAGTTTGTGAAAATAGGGGTTCTGGGGGTCATAGGGGCCCAAATAGGGGCCAAAAAGGGGTAATTTTTGGTACTTCTTTAAAAATCTTCTTCTAATAAACCGTTTATGCCAGAGCTTAAATATTTTGTGTGCATGACAACTAGGACAGGTATATTATAAATTGTGAAATTCATGCCCCTGGGGTCATGTATGGGGCCACACCCAGAGGTCAAAGTTCATCATGTTAAAAAATTCACATTTTCATCTTCTTCTGATGAAGTACAAAGCCAATTTCAAAGAAACTTGTTGAAAAGCATCATATGTTAATGGTTATTCAGATTTGTGAAAATAAAAAGGCTGTGGGGTCAGGGGGCCCTAAAATGGGGACCAAAAGGGGGTAATTTTTGGTAACTTTTAAATATTTCATCTTCTTCTTAAGAACTACCGGGCGGATTTCAACCAAACTTGGTAGAAAGCATCATTGGGGGATGCCAATTCAAGTTTGTGAAAATTGGGGTTCTGGGGGTCATAGGGGCCCAAATAGGGGCCAAAAAGGGGTAATTTTTGGTACTTCTTTAAAAATCTTCTTCTAATAAACCGTTAATGCCAGAGCTTAAATATTTGTGTGCATGACAACTAGGACAGGTATATTATAAATTGTGAAATTCATGCCCCTGGGGTCATGTATGGGGCCACACCCAGAGGTCAAAGTTCATCATGTTAAAAAATTCACATTTTCATCATCTTCTGACGAAGTACAAAGCCAATATACGGATTTGTGAAAATAAAAAGGCTGGGGGGTCAGGGGGCCCTAAAATGGGGACCAAAAGGGGGTAATTTTTGGTAACTTTTAAATATTTCATCTTCTTCTCAAGAACTACTGGGTGGATTTCAACCAAACTTGGTAGAAAGCATCATTGGGGGATGCCAATTCAAGTTTGTGAAAATAGGGGTTCTGGGGGTCATAGGGGCCCAAATAGGGGCCAAAAAGGGGTAATTTTTGGTACTTCTTTAAAAATCTTCTTCTAATAAACCGTTTATGCCAGAGCTTAAATATTTTGTGTGCATGACAACTAGGACAGGTATATTATAAATTGTGAAATTCATGCCCCTGGGGTCATGTATGGGGCCACACCCAGAGGTCAAAGTTCATCATGTTAAAAAATTCACATTTTCATCTTCTTCTGATGAAGTACAAAGCCAATTTCAAAGAAACTTGTTGAAAAGCATCATATGTTAATGGTTATTCAGATTTGTGAAAATAAAAAGGCTGTGGGGTCAGGGGGCCCTAAAATGGGGACCAAAAGGGGGTCATTTTTGGTAACTTTTAAACATTTTCATCTTCTATTCAAGAACTACTGAGGGGATTTCAACCAAAACTTTTTCTAATTCTTTCAAACAAAATCACTTGTCTTGGTGCTCTTTTACTCAGGTGACCGTTAAGGCCCTCTGGGCCTCTTGTTTTTTGAGATACTCAAGTGAGCTTAAAATACTGACGAGGTGAACATGCAGGAAGAGTTACATGAGAACAACTTTTTTTTTGCGTAGGCATGTAACAGATTTAGTGGTTAAGCCTCCAGTAGCAGTTTGCACTTGTTGAACTTTGAGACGGTCTCAAAATTTTGGTCTCAAAACATATCAAAGATTGGAATGATGCATAAGCTTTTAGATAACTTTCAATCTTTAACAGCAAAGTTGATTATGTATTCATCATTTAATGTCAGAAAACAGATGAAATATACAAAAGAAAAAGGAGAAAAAAATGAATAATTAAAAAAAGAGAAGAAAATGGATACAAAAAATGGGAGAAAAGAGATCTAACATGGGGAAAGATATAAGGTTGAAGGTTCAGATGATGTGGCTTGCAGTGTTTGGCAGGCAAGATGTACAGCATGACATTTCAATGTTTTATTAATTAAACATAAACATAGGCAACCCAAACCACATTCTAATAATGGAGAATAAAGGTCAATAGACTGAAAATCCAGTGCATTTACATAGGATAAGATACTCTTGTACCCAATTCTGTCCTCATTGTTGGATAAAAGTTTTTTTAAAGATATGCAAACATACCAAACCCGACTATGACACACCTTTGAGAATATTGTATGTAGGAACACATTTTACAACAAGTTGACATTCTTGTTGCATAACACTTTTCTCATTTTCTCATTATATTTTCTAACCCATTCAACACTAATTTTTGGCTCCACTGGCTGAAAGCCATGGCATTGTGTCTCTCGTTCTTGCTGTGCTTTCATGCATCTGTTCGTCTGTAAACTTTTACTTTAAAAATCTCCTCAGAATGTACCAACAGAATTCAAGCAAATTTCACCTGAATGATACTTGAGTGACCCTTTATCAGATTCCTTCAAAGAATTTAAATCGAATAAAAAACATGGCTTTAATGGTTGCAGCTAATTTCCATATATGGTGAAAACTTGATTTCAACCAAATTTTAACCAATTTCATAGGTTTGATCTTTTGGTGACCCTTTATCAGATTCCTTGAAAAAAATGTGTTGTAGTTGATCTTTTGTAAACAATTGGCAATGAAACCTCTCAACAGGTCACAATTTTGACTAAATCATTCTCAAACTTGCTGTAAATGTTCATATGTTAATAAGGAAGATCCCTATGCACTATGGTTACATTCTATCTAATATCAAGGGCAATAGAGCACTAATGACAATTTACTTCTTGCCTCACTGCAGGTCACATTTGTGGCTCAAACTTGATGGAAATGGTCAGAAGGAAGATCTGTATTGAATTTGATGACATTTTGTTGCAAATCCTGGGAAAAAGGGGACTTATTGACAACTTCCTTTTAACTTCTCTCAAAGTCTTAATTATGGCTCAATCTTTCTAAAAGCTGCTTCAAAAGTTAGTATAGTCATGAGTAAGATCTCATATCAGAAAAAGGGTTCTTAACCCTTTCCTGAGAAAACATTGTGGGAAAAGAAGAAATTGCTTGTAACAAGCAATTTCTTCTTTTTCCACAATATTTTCTACCCTACCGAATGGTTATTTTTCAAATTAAATCCACTCTAAATTTTCGTCTGCAAAACCTTTGAATTTGGACAGGTCTAACAATATTTAAAACTGGAAAGGGTTAATGACAGTTTGCTTGTTACAAGTTCAGAGGTCACAATTGACCAATCGCTGGCCCTGCCATCTTACCTCTTTGGCCATGCCCACTGACTCTAAATGGAAGTACTGCTTCAATTTTTAAACAATTTACAGCCAGGAGCATTTAACAAAAAAGTAGAATAGTTGGTTGGCAACTTAAACGTCGTAACTACAGCTTGAATAAGCTGTAGTTATGACGTTTAAGTCGCCAAACCAACAAAAAAGGTTGACAAAAATGGTGGCCGATGTCGGAGTTGAAAGCTCAGGTTGGGGCTGAATTACTGATTTGATCGTTCAGTTGATTCCATGATTGACAGCAGCTATTGGTCAATTATGGCTTAGTCTTTCTCAATATTGCTGAAAGAGTTTGTTCATTATTGAGTATTGACATTCTGACTAATATCAAGAAAAAAGGAGCCTTTTGATTATTTCCATTAAATCACTCTACAGGTCACAGTTTGGGTTTATCATTTCACAAACATGCTTAAAATATTTTGTGTCCATGTGGTCGTAAGGAAGATTCTCATTTGATATTGTGTAATCAATGAAAATTTGCTTGTTAACCCTCTAGAGGTCTCAATTATGGTATTTTTCTGAAATAGTTTGTAACAAAAATTGGAAGATCAATATATAGAATATAGTAAGATTCTGACTTATATTAAGAGAAAAGGGACATTATTGACAATTTTCTTATTACCAATCTACAGGTCACAATTTTGGCACAGTCTTTCAACAACTCGCTTAAAATGTTTGTATGATTACAAGGAAGATCCCTAATGAATATGATGGCATTTTTAACCCAGGTCATGCTGAACCCGGACTATTCCGGTTTTGACAGGAGGTGTAGACCAAGATCAAACTGCACAAAAGTGCAGTCTAATCTTGGTCTACACCTCCTGCTTTTATTTTTTAGCAAGAGCAGTTATGCAATTGATTTTCAAAAGAATTTTTGATTATTGAACAACAAATACTTTCAGTGCTCTCAGCCCTTTGATTTTAATGCAAGTCTGAAAGGGATTTTATACAGCATGACAAGGGTAAATCACATCATTTGGAATCATATCAAGAAAAAAGGAGTCATTGCACAACATGCTCAAGATGAGCTTTCGTGAACACACTCTGTCCGTTGTGTGCTTTTTAGCGTTTTTTTAGGAAAAACCGGTGTTTCATATCGATCAACCGGAAACAAGTTCTCACGCATTTCCGCTCATTTCCACGCATGCTCATATCTTGAAATGAAAATCTATGTGATTGCCTCCATCTTGTTTCATCACTGATGAAGAAAATATCTTACTTGCTGAATGCCAACAGCCTCTTTTTAGTCATGAATATCCAGAAAATGGTTTAAAACTTTGACTTATTATATCCATGGTAAATTGTCTAATGAATTGTCAAAATGAGAGAAATAATTTCCTCGAGTTTCAAGATAGAATCTAGGCCAGTGGTTAGTGGAGTTAGCGAATACATGTAAACTGTCTGCTGGTGTTTTGACCTGGCAGGGCCGGGCAAATTCACACCCCGTATACACAGTATATGTAACACGTTACAACCCTGTTATAGACGCGATTCATGCGCCTATTAACCCTATCGAATAAAACACCTTTTACCTCTCGAATTCGACTAGATCTTTGAAACGGACACGTAGTACTTCATTTGTGATAAGAACATGCTCAACGAATAAAAAGAATTGAATGTTAGCTTTGAATTCTTTACCTTTTATCATTTAACCTTTTACCACACAACCACAAATTTTCACGCACTTAAGAAGAAAACGTTGCGATTAATTCAAAATAGGGATTTCGGTAAACAGTAAGGGGTCATGATTGATTGAATAGGGTTTAACGCAACTTTTGATAGTATTTCAGTTATATCGGGGCAGCTGGAGCTGCTAACCAAAGATTCCTGGTAGTTCACACACCAGTACTACCACTACATCCTTATTGAGCCTCCAGCTGCTTCTTATACCTAGGTGTACGATTTACTTACTCATATTGATGATACATGCTGGTATTATTGAGTGCGGCTACTGATAAACCAGCAAAACCGCTCTCAGGACTTTCAGTCCTTTGATTAAAACTTGTTCATGAAATTTTGATGTGGGAAAAAATGTTGGTGCGGCAGATCTGACTCCTGAGAAATTATTAAAAATAGTTCTTTAAAAATCTTCCCCTTTTATCCAATTGGCAAAGTTTGACCATACTTTGCAGAATTGTTCCTTGGATGATTCTTTTTATAACTTGTTCATGGAATTTTGATTCTTGAAAATTAGGATGTGGCAGGGCTTGGCTTATCCGACCTAGAGAAATAATGAGATAATTGTTTAAAATCTCCCATCCATAACCACTTAGCCAAGTTAGATAGAACTTCGCAAGAATTTCCTTGGGTGATCCTTTCTAAAAATTGTTTATGGAATTTTAATTTTTTTCAACCATGAAAGACTGATGCATTTAAGATTCTATCAATTTAAAGTTGTTGCCAACTATATCTTTTAATTTAGAAGTTGTCTGTTGTCTGGTAACAGGCTAACCCATTAGCAAATGACTTTAGACAAAATTTTGGTCAAAATAGAAAGATACCACAGACACCAATTGCAAGTTTATATATAACATTAAAAAATCTTAGCTTATGTGGGATGAAAATGTTTAGGGAAACTTAAGAAATTGCTTTATTTATAAGCAATTTCTTCATTTTCATGTTTTCCCAAGCTGTTCTTGAGGGGCGTCAAAAGGTAGGATTGCATGGGAATGGGTTAAGAGCCTCCTTGCATATTTGCACTTTCAGGATTACATGTATGGAGTTTCTATGACCTAGGGTAATCTTAATTTGATGTAAAGCCAGTGATAAAAAGTTCTTAATGTATTTTCAGGATTGTATGGCAGGTATTTCTATGACCAAGGGTAATCTAAATTTGATGTAAAGCCAGTGATAAAAAGTTCTTCATGTATTTTCAGGATTGTATGGCAGGTATTTCCATGACTTAGGGTAAGCTAAATTTGATGTTAAGGCATTGATATAAAGTTCTCTATGTATTTTCAGGATTGTATGGCAGGTATTTCCATGACTCTGGTTGCAATGCCATTGATGTTAAGCCATGTAGAGAGCTTTGACTATTTCCAAGTGTCAAGTCCATATGCTCCATTGGTTTCATTCCTCATTCCTCTCTTAGCTTGTATTTATTACCCAAAACCTAAAGTATGGAGTATTACTCGTGGGGACACATCAAACATTGTTTCAATCGGAGTGTGTGTTGGGGTGGCATCGTGGATGAACTATCAATTAGGCTGGATGACAGAGACTTCTCACAGCCAGGAACGTCAGCCGTTACCAATTATTACACAAGAATGGGTGATATACAGTCTAATCAGAACTTGTCTTGGTGTAGGTGCTCTTGCCTCTTCCCGTATTGTTAGTAAGAAGATTTTCACGAAACTTGTATGTTACTGTGCCGGTGTGGATACTAGTGACATTAGTAAACAGCGAGAGTTAGGACTGGAAGTTCCTGTACGTTGGCTGACTATTGGAGGACTTGCCATTAACACAGCTTTTACAGCACCTATTATATTTACTTACTTAGGAATTAATCGACCAGGATACTACTATGAAGTCGGCTTGTAATATGAATAATGTGAAAATGTTATTATGAATATTTAATAACATTTTGCAAACAGAAGCCCCCATCATTTGAATTTTTATGTTCACCCTTCCCCCGTAAAAAACCCAAACAACAAACAAACCCAACTGCTCCATTTCCCACAATGTTTTTTCCATTTGTATTTCTTCAGGGGCGTCAAAAAGCAAAAAGCTTTGTTGTTTGGGAAAAAGGTAATTTTTATGTTCAGTCAAACCCTCCAAAAAATGTATTTTTAACACAACATAGAATTTCTTAAATTGTTTAACCCTTTCCTGTTTCTTGAAATTTTAGACTGGTCCAAATTGAAAGAGGTTGCAGACAACAATGAAAACTGGATGCAATACGAAATGAAACCATCCTATGTTATAGAAAATATTGTTGGAAAAGGAGAAATTGCTAGCGAGCAATTTCTCCTTTTTTCACAATGTTTTCTCAAATATAAAATCACTGCAACATAAAGTCCCGGGTTTAAACAGGAAAGAGTTAAGTGTAATAAATGACCTTAGCTGTTTTGGTAGCGTAAAACCCTTTTCATTTACGCAACATAATTTTAGACTCCTTCAAATTAAAAGGTACAGTGGGAGAAAATTGTAATTGAGTAAAGTTTAAAATATTGTTGTCTTTTAGGTAGAAATATTGGTCGAAAAAAAAAAAAAAAAAAAGCATTGTCACAAACAAAAAATTGTATGTTACAATCAATCTCTCTTTTTCCAACAATGTTTATGTGTTATTTTTCATAAAAATGCAGGATTGTGTGCTAATCAATAAAATGATTGAAATATAAAGTAAGTCCTTTTGGTAAGAACAATTAACTAATCTGTTCCCACCCAATCCCACTTTTTGTCAAGAAAGAGCTTTAGGAAACATTGTGGACAATGAAGAAATTGCATGCAATAAGCAATTTCTTCAATGTCCACAATATGTTCTATCCTAAGTGTAAAGGTTTTCTAGATTCTATCAACTTTTAATTGTTGTATGCAACTTTTTAAATTGGACCAGTCTAAAATTTTGTCATCTTGTAAAGGGTAAAGCGATTACAAAATAAGAATATTTAGACCCGTACAAATGGGAAGAAGTTGCTGACGACATTATAAAGTGGATAAAATTTAACCCTTGGCCATTTTTGAAATTTTAGACTTTTAAGCATCCTTACCTACAGCATAGTGTGAGACCTCTTCATAAGATGCCGTTATTTTGAATAATTCAATGTTTTGCTCATCTTCCTAGGACCATGACAAACTGAAAAAATTGTGGGGGAGAAGAAATTGCTTGAAGTAAGTTTTCAAAGGAAGCTGTTTTCAAATTGGACTAATTGTTTCGAACAGAAGAAAGAAGTTTTAGTAAAGTTGGTAAAGAAAGAGACAATACAAGTCAATTAATTTGTTAAAATTACTCAACTGGTACTTGTTAAGTAAGAGTTATTTAAGCTTTTATAGTATTTCATTGCTTTTTGAAAAAGCCTTTCAATGCACAGATTTCCATTGTTTAGATGTGTTCTAACAATTTGACTCAAAGTATTAAAATAATGTATGTTGTTTGTTTAATTGGTTACATGATGTTTTGTTATAAATATCTGAACTTGAACATTCTAAGATCATTGAAATTCATCACAAAACTATAAGCATCCAGTTTAACCCATTACCAGATGACAAAATTTAAGACTAGTCTTAATTCAAAGAAAACATTGTAGACAATGAAGAAATTGCTATTAACAAGCAATTTAATCATTTTCACAATATATATTCTGAAGTATTTACTTGAGGGGCGTAAAAAAGCAGATCTGTGTTGGATTGGGTTAAATGCTTTTGAAAAGTGATTGTAATTAATCACCCTTTTATTGTATGCATTTAGGAAAAGATGGTGTTAAATTTAAAGTTTGAAATGAATGTTTTCTAGAATATACTGGAATCAGACTGTCTGTCCATCTGTCCGTATGTCTGTGTACAAAATACTACCAATTTTGTGTCACAACTCCTCCTTCAGTTTTGTTTCAATACCATTGAAATTTTTTACAAAGATTAACCACATGTTGAAGATGCAATTTTGAAGTCTTAATTCCCCATTGTTCAAGAATTATCTCCCATTGAAATTAGACACTTTTCAAAAACAAGGCTCTGGTGGGATATTTAGTCACCTCCTGTGACAAGTTCTAGTTTCAACTTTCTAGGTAGAAAACATTGTGTAAAATGAAGAAATGGCTTGTTACAAGTTTGCCAAAATGTTTTTCTTTAGGGGCTTCCAAAAGCGTCACAGTGTTGGAATGGGTTAAACAACCACTTTTTTTCATTCAGCAACAAGTATCAAATCCCTTCCCCAAAACAAAGGTTTTCATAATTTGAATATTTTTTGCTCTTTTACATGTTCTTTCAACTTGGACCAGTCCAGGATATTGACTGGTAATGTGTTAAATGTAAAGTTGCTATCCACTTTGAATCTTCATCTTTTATATGTGACAATCTTAAGTGCTTGGCTCACTCAAACAATATAATTAAGTGTTTAACCCATTCCAACACAAGAAAATTTTAGACTGGTCCAAATTGAAAGAAGCTGCAGGCGACAATTTAAATTTGATGGAATTTTAAATTTGCCAGTATTTTGGGGTAGAAAACATTGTGGATAATGAAGAAATTGCTTGATACAAGAAATTTCTTCATTTTCCACAATTTTTTCTAAAGCTTTTTTCTTGAGGGGCGTAAAAAGGTGGGCTTGAGTTAGAATGGGTTAAGTAAAAATGACATATATGCCATGACAGTTAGTTAAAAGTTAGGTCTGTAATAAAGGTCTTCAATAAAAGTTAAGTCTTTAATTAAAAGATCCTTGCTTTACCCATACCTAATTCAATATTTTGATGTGCTGAAAAAAAGATAGCCAGTGAGACCATTGTGGGATAAGGATACATTGGTTTTGACAAGTGATTTCTCCATTTCTCATATCATTTTCTACCACATTGAGCACTCAATTTCAATCTCAATTCATTCTACATGGTTATCTACAACCACTTTTAATTTGGATCAGTCTAGAACTGGTTGTCTGATATTAAGTTAACCCTTCCCTGTACAGTCCCTGTTTCTTTAGGTCCATGTAATTTTTTATAATTCGGAAAATATTGTGAAAAAAGTAGAAATTGCATGTTAGGAGCCATATCTTTTTTTCTCACATGATTCTCTACCACATAGGAAGGTTTCATTTCAAATTGTGCTCACTTTTCATTTTTGTTTGAGAGATCCTTCAAATTGGTCCAGTCTTAACCCTTGTCATGCTGTAAAAATGACCTATATGAATTGCTCTAAAATCAAAGGGCTGAAAGTACTGATAGATCTTGTTGTTCAATGATCAATATTTCTTTTGAAAATTGATTTCATAAACAACTCTGGTAGGAAAAGTACAAGCAGGATGTGTAGACCAAGATCAGACTGCACTTATGTGCAGGCTGATCTTGGTCTACACCTCCTGCCAAAACCGGAATATTCGGGGTTCAGCATGACAAGGGTTAAATTTCAAAAAATAGGAAATGGTTAAAACATAATGGTTGCAAAAGTTTTTACTGGTAATTGCAAGACTGTAAACTGGTGTTATTTCTTGAAAGTTCATCATTATATCATGTAAATATATATGATTTGAATTATTTATTTTTTACCCGGTGATTCATGTGGAACTTTATTTTAGATGAGTGCCTCAACAGTAGGCCTTTAAAAAATCTTGAACTGTCCTTAATACAATTTAGGATGGCAACAATAAATTATCGGAAAAAAATGCAGGTATTAACCCATTACAACATAATGACACTTTTGGACGCCCTGAAGAAACACAAGCAATTTCTGCTTTTCTTGCAGTGTTTTCTATTATACTTGGCAGTTATTTTCAAATTTAAGTAAAATTCTGCTACTTCTTTGAATTTGAACCAGTCTAAAATTATTGCAGTCTGGTAATTAGTTAATATGCATGGTTCTCTAAGACTGAGGAAGATGCAAGTTAATAAAGCTCATGAAAAAAAATTGAAATGAAGTTTCAAGAATTTTTGATAAAAATATCCTTGTCTGGATGATTTTGGTATGAAAACTTCCTCATCTACAGCACTGAAAGCTTTAACCCATTCCCAGACAACAAATTTAAGACTAGTTCGAATTCAAAGAAGTTGCATATGATAATTTTAAGTTGATAAAATTCCAAGTATCTCAGTCATTGTAACAAGTAATTTCTGCATTTTCAACATTGCTTTCCTTTTCTATTTTGTGGAGGGGCATATAATGGTGGGATTTTTTTGGGAAGGGGTTGACCCATTACAGCTTAACCCTGGATTTTTACATGCTGACGGAAAAAGCCTTGGAAAAGTTGTGAGTAAAGGAGAAATTGCTTGTGAATAGCAATCTCCCATTTTCTCACCATGTTTTCTATGGTATTTGCCTCTTTTGCCCAATTTTAACACACTGTGAAATTGTTGTGTACAACATCTTTCTATTAATCGTCTTTATGCCTCAATTCCCTTTTAAAGCCTTCTAAAGAATGATACAGCTGAATTTTTTTCGGGATAGGAGAAAGACTCGAGAAATTAGACCAGGGTAATTGAAGGTTATCAGTCATTGTCATGTGTTAATTACTATCAGTATTGCTGATAAGATTTAAACCCATTACCATTTAACCCATTCCAACTCAACGAAATTTTAGACTGGTCCAAATTGAAAGATGCTGCAGACGATATTTTCAAGTTGGTGAAATTTAAATTTTCTTTGTCTTTTTGGATAGAAAACATTGTGGATAATGAATAAATTGCTTGTATCAAGCAATTTCTTCATTTTCCTCAATGTTTTCCAAAGCTTTTTTCTCGAGGGGCATAAAAAGGAGGGCTTGTGTGGGAATGGGTTAAGAATACAATTTTACTCTGATACAAATTCAAGGAAGTTGTGACTAGCAATTTCTTTATTGTCCACAATATTTGCCAAAGCCTTTTCCCTTAGGGCATCCAAAAGCATGGTTGCATGGGAATGGGTAAATGGGGACATTCTTAGCACAATACCAGATGTCTATATTTGGTCCAAATTCAAAGATACATGTATTGCAGGCAACAATTAAAAGTGTGATTAAATGTTAATTGATCACAAATATGGCAGGAAAATTGCAAAAGAAGGATTTACATTGCTTGCTACAAGCAATATTTCCTTTTGTAACAATGTTTTTCTCAGTTATTTTTAGGTTTTCAATATGCTTGATTTTTAGCTTGGCTGTTTGCGGAGAAAACCCAAGGTATTGCGATAGCCTTGGTGTTGTCTAGGTCGTGCGAAAAATTCGACATCTTATATGATATCTCTGGTTCTACTAAAGGCATTCACTTGAAACATAGTACACTTGTTCACTATCAAGGGAGCAACATTTACTATCAAGGGGGATAACTCAAGATGCATTTTGTCCACTACTGAGCACCCAACAGCCGAGTGTAGACACCCGAGTGTAGACACCCGTAGGCAGTGCTCTTGTGTGGTATTGGGTTAAAAGGCATTAATTTTTAGGTAACTTGGAAATCATTGTATATTCAGGACTATGCACTTAACCCATTCCAACACAATGGCGCTTTTAAACGCCCCTCATAAGCTCTAGAAAGTATTGAGGAGAATGAAGAAATTGCTTGTAACAATTTTTTCTACCCTAAAAGACAAAGATTTTGAAGATTTCATCAATTTGAATTCGTCATCTGCAACTTCTATGAATTTGGGCCGGTCGAATAATGGGTTAACCCATTCCAACTCATGCCCTCTTTTTTACGCCCCTCAAGAAAAAAGCTTTGGAAAACATTGTGGAAAATGAAGAAATTGCTTGTATCAAGCAATTTCTTCATTATCCACAATGTTTTCTATCCAAAAAGACAAAGAAAATTTAAATTCCACCAACTTGAAAATATCTTCTGCAGCTTCTTTGAATTTGGACCAGTCTAAAATTTTGTTGAGTTGGAATGGGTTAAATGACTTATTTGGTTTTCCATTTTCTACCCTCCATTGATAACTTGTGGATCATATTGTGTCCTTCTGCTTTGTAACAACAACGGTTCTTCATTTTCAAGCACAAGTATGGCTTGTTAAAATGAAATTTCATTGAGATATACACTGTATTTGGACAACTTTCTGAAAGATTTAGTTTGTTCAATATTTATGTTTAATTATTTAAATTTTGAATCATTGTTTGTTCTGTGTCACCCCTAGGAACCATGTGATATGAATTTGTCAATTTGTAAAACAACTTTTTTGTGTCTGTAGCATTTAGATCAGGTAGGAGGTGGGGTAGAAACAGTATTGTTCAAACTAAAAGATGTTGCAGAAGACAGTTTAAAGTTGACAAAATTTTATATTTTGTCTCTTATGGAAAGAGATATTGTAGGAAATGAAGAAACTGCTTGTACCATGCAATTTCTTCATTTTCCATAATGCTTCCTAAGTCTCTTTTCTTGATGGGCATTAAAAAGTGGTTGGAATGTGCTAACACTTCCTGGTACCTTCAATTCTTTATGGTACAATGTTAAAACTTGGCATTAAGTTACCCACCATCAAAAAGTATCTGTTAATGTCAAGGTCAGTATTATCTGATTAGGTCAAGGTGAAACTTCTAGAAAAATAAAGCAGGTTGCAATATTGAATTTGTCTGATATCCTATTTTACCATTTTTTGAAAAATAATAAAACTGATAAGCATAAATATTTTTTTCTAATGGTTAGATTTGAAGGTTTGATTGAGGATGTATTGTATGTTTTCTTGTTTATTGGTTGTTGACCGATCATATTTACAATATCTTTTACCATAGACAAATTCTAAAACTCACCCAAATGAGAAAAGTTCAACAATTACTCAAAGTATTTAACCCATTACCAGGTGGAAAAATTTTATACTGGTCCATATTGAAAGGAGCGTCAGATGACAATTTCAATCTTATGAAATGTTGGATTTTTTACTTTCGAGGCAGAAAACATTGGTGATAATGAAGCAAGTTTGTAACAAGCATTTTCTTCATCATCAACAATGTTTTCCAAAACATTTTCTCAAGTGGCATTAAAAATGTCATTGTGTTAGAATGAGGTAAGTGTGACTGAATGCTAGTTTGAAATCATTTATTTCATTTTCCTAAAGCATGCTTTCTGAGAGATCTCAGTTGTTGACCCACCACAATGCATTGCAGAACCAGTAAAGAGAGATTCTAAACAAACCAGTCTGAAGCAACATTTTGGTTTTTAAGTTTCATAAAGAAGAATTTGATTTGTCTAGACATTTCATTCGGAGCTCTGATATTACATTTTTACCAGAACCAGACAAGTCCATATTGGGTTAACCCATTACCAAACAGCAAAATTTTAGACTGGTCCAATTTGTTAGAAGCTGCAGACAACAATTTCAAGTTAATGAAATTTTAGATTTCTTAATCCTTCTGGCGAAAAAACATTGTGTAAAATGAAGAAATTGCTTGTTACAAGCAATTTCTTCATTTTACACAATTTTTTCCTAATCGTTTTTCTTGAGGGGCGTTAGAAAGCGTCATTTGTGGAAATGGGTTAAAAAGTGTAGGAATGTGTTTGCACACAGACTTGTAACAAGATAATGTTCCATGTAGAAATTCTTGTGACATAAAAGAGTTGTCTTTTAAGTTGCCAACAGTACTTTAATAATTTTTATCATGTATGATTTTATGTTGTTCAAATTTGAAGTATTAAAATTTCAAAGTTATCATTTGTTTGTTTGATAACAACTAATGCTGAATTAAAATTCTATATAGAATTGCTTAAAAATCAAAAGACTGACAGCACTGAACGGTCATAATGAGGTCATTTCATCACTAAGCTTGTCCGGGGCATATCTCGTAAAGTATAGATGCTATCAACTTGAAACTTCACTGGTGGATAGATCTAATTGAGTGCAGTGAACAAGAACCACAACTCTTGCTTGCATAATTTTGGAGTTATTGCCCTTTGTTCTTGTAAAGACTAAGATTTTGTCCAGAGCATATCTCTGAATGTATAATAGCTATTAACTTGAAACTTCATAGGTGGATAGATCTTGTTGAGAAGTGCAGTGCTAAAGACCCACAACTCTTGCTTGCATACTTTTGGAGTTATTGCCCTTTGTTGTTTTTAGACTTAGATTTTGTCCAGAGTATATCTCTGAAAGTATAATAGCTATTATCGAACTCATTGAGAAGAAATGCAATGCACAAGAAGTCTAAATCTAACTGGCTTCAGTTTACTATCACGCTTTTACGGCGGGGGATGGCCATGTCTGACATGGCTCTTGTTAGAATATATAGTGTAACTTTAGAAAGTCTTCTATCTTATGAGCTGTAAAAGAGAGTTGACTTGCAATCAACAGGATCAAACATTGACCTTGACATTTAACTTTCTTTCTGAAGTTTTTAATCATTCACCCAATGGCTCTATTATCAAAAATACATGAGCAAAATTGATTGACTTGACAAAATGGTACCATGCTCATCCTTTGCACATGACCCTTTAATTAGCACCCCTGAGCACAGTGTGCTCAAGGTTAGCTATTGTAATGGGTAAATGTCCGGCGTCCGGCCTTAAACAATTATAAATTATCTCCTTCTAAACCATAAGGCCTAGAGCTTTGATATTTGATACATATTATCACCAAACGACCCTCATCCCAAATACTTCAAAGAATTGCTGTACCCTGAAATTTAGCCATTTTCTTTGCAATCCCTGATTTTAAATAGAAATAAAGAAAGAAATCTTCTCCTCCAAAACCATATGAGCTAGAGCCTTGATATTTGGTATTTATCAATCACTATTGACCGTCTACCATAACCATTAAAAAACAAGAGGCCCATGAGAGCCTGAGACGCTCTACTGGTTATCAAGTTTTCCGTTAAAGAAATCTGATATTTAAGGAAGTTAATTGCTCAAAGAAGAATGAATAAAGAAAAAAAAAGGGCTTTATCCCCTTTATCATTTTAAGCAACAATCCTCAAGGCCCCTTTTCCCATGTTTCATGACAGATCCACTCCATTTCCAAAAGAAAGTTATCTTATGACCCTACAAACATTCTGTGAATATTTCATCAGAATTTGACAATAATTGTGGACTTAATCACATAAACAGGATTATTTTGAGTGAAAATCAATAAGGCCCCTTTTCCTGTGTTTTATGATGGATCAATTTCATTCCAAAAGGAACTTTCCTCACAACCCTACAGTTGTCCTGTGAAATTTAAAAGACAATTTGATAATGATTGTGATCTTCATCACATACACAAGAATGTTTTGAATGATAATCTGTAAGGCCCCTTTTCCTGTGTTTTGAATGACACAATTATTCGATGCATCTATGAAGAGAATCCAATAAAACTGTTGATTTTATTGTGTTAACAAAGATATTAAATTCAAGTTCTCATAAGGCCCCTTTTCCCTTGATATTTTACTGTTGGTTTTATGATTCTGTGAAAGCTAAAAGTGAATCGGATGAAATATTGGGAATTCATTATGTTTACTAGAATATTTAAAAAAAAAAATCATATGGCCCCTTTTTACATGATGCTTGACGGATTGTACCCAGTTCTGAAAAGAACCATTTAAGTGATTGTACAATCATTTTGTGAAATCTTGAAGTGAATCCGGTGAAATCAAGGGACATCATTGTGTTAACCAGAATATTTAAGAAAGTTTTTCATAAGGCCCCTTTTTATGTGACACTTGCCATAATCAGATCCGCTGTCAAAATAAACAATTGGAATGATGGTACAATCAATCTGTAATCTGTGGAATTTATTGTGTTAATGAGTTCATAGTGAAATCTTCATAGGGCCCCTTTTCTCGTGATACTTTACAGAACAAACCAAATTTCAAAAGGAACAGTTCTAATGAAGGTTGAATCATTCTTTAAAAGTTAAAGAGAATCAATGAAAACAGTGGACTGAATTGTGTCAAGAATTTTTGTAACAAAATTTTCATAATTCCCTTTTTCCGTGAAACTTAACAAATCAGACCCAATGTACAAAGGAACAATCCTAATGATAATTTGAAGAAAATGATAAAGACTGAGGACTTTATTGTAATAATGATGTTTTGTAATAAAATTTTTATAAGGTCCCTTTTCTTGTGTCACTTAACTAATCAGATCTTATTTTGCAAAGGAACAATCCGAATGATGGTACAATCATTCTATTAAAGTTTGAAGAGATTCTGATAAAGACTGAGGACATTGTTGTGTTTATGAGGATTTGGTAATAATTTTTCATACAGCCCCTTTCCCTATGATACTAGACAGATCAGGCCCAATTTAGAAAGAAACAATCCTAATGATGGTACAAACATTCTGTGAAAGTTCGAACAGAATCTGATGAAAACTGCAGACTTTATCTTGGTGTAAAATTTTTAAAATAAAATTTTCATAAGGCTCCTTTTCCTGTTATACTTGAAGGATCAGGTCTCATGTCAGCATCAACAATCGTGATTATTGTACAATGATTCTGTGAAGGTTTGAATAAAATCCAATGAAAGCTCTGGACTTGGTTACAAGGATTATAGATAAAATTCTCAAAAGGCCCCTTTTCCCATGATACTAGACAGATTACGCCTTATTTGAAAAGAAAGACTCCTCATGATGGAATAATCATTCTGTGAAAGTTTTAACAGAATCTGATGAAAACTGTTGACTTTATTGTGGTACAATGATTTTAAAATTAAATTTCATAATGCTCCTTTTCCTGTGATACTTGACTGATCAGGTCTTATGCAAACATCAACTATCATTATTATTGTACAATTATTCTGTGAATGTTTGAAGAAAATCTGATGAGAGCTCTGGACTTGGTAACAAGGATTTATAAATGAAATTTTCATAAGGCCCCTTTTCCTGTGTTTCTTGACAGTTCGAACCCTGTTATGAAAAGAATGATAGTTATGACCTTCCAATAAATTCGTGAAAGTTTCAACAAAATCTGATCAAAGCTGTGGGCTTCATTGTGTTAACAGGGTTTTATTAATTGAATTTTCATTTAGCCCCTTTTCCCATGTTACTTGATGGATCTGTACCAATTCCAAAGGGAACTCTTCTTACAAAAGTATAATTATTCTATTTACTTACAAGCATTGATTAAGATTTTTTTAATTGAATTTTCCTAAGGCCCCTTTTCCTATGTTTCTCAATGGATCAGACCCAATTTGAAAGGAACAATCCTTATGATGGTACAATCATTATGTGAAAGTTTGAAGTCAATCAGGTGAAATCTAGGGCCATGATGTGTTAACTAAGATTTTTTTATTAAATTTTCATAGGCCCCCTTTTCCCATGAAACTTGATGGATCAAACCTACTTCCGAAAGGAACAATCCATTTAATGTAATAATCATTCTGGGAATGTTTGAAGAGAATTTGTTGAAAACTATGGACTCTATTGTGTTAACGAGGACTTTTTCAATCCAGTTTTTATCAGGCCCCTTTTTCCCGTGGTCCTTGACTGATCATACCAAATTTTGAAAGGAACAATTCTTATGATGGTACAATCATTCTGTGAAAGTTTGAAGTCAATCAGATGAAAACTGTGGACTCTAGAGTGTTAACAAGGATCTTTGAATTAAATTTTAATAAGGCCCCTTTTCCTGTGTTTCTTGAGGAATAATATCCAATTCCAATGAACAATCCTTATGATAGTACAATCATTCTGTGAAAGTTTGAAGAGAATCCGTTGAAAATTGTTGGCTCTAGATAATTTATGAGAATTTTTTATTAAAATTTTCATAAGGCCCCTTTTTCCTGTGTTTCCTGACTAATAATACCCAATTTCAAAAGGAACAATCCTTATGATAGTACAATAATTCTGTGAAAGTTTGAAGGGAATCCGATGAAAACTGTTGACTCCAGGGTGTTTACAAGGATTTCTTAAAAGATTTTTCGATTTAAATTTTCAAAAGGCGCCTTTTCCCGTGTTTCCTGATGGATCTGACCAAATTCCCAAAGGAACAATCCTTATGATGGTACAATCATCCTGTGAAAGTTTAAATACAATCTGATGAAAACTGTGGACTCTAGAGTGTTAACGAGGATTTTTGAATTAAATTTTCTAAAAGGCCCCTTTTCCCTTGTTTCTTGACAGATCATACCCATTTATTGAAAGGAACAATCCTTATGATGGTACAAACATTCTTAGAAAGTTTGAAGAGAATCCGATAAAAACTGTGGACTCTATCGCGTAAATGAGGATTTTTAATTGAATTTTTAATAAAATTTTCTTAAGGCCCCTTTTCCCATGAAACTTGATGGATCATACCCATTTTCGAAAGGAACGATCCTTATGATGTTACAATCATTCTGTGAAAGTTTGAAGAGAATCTGATGAAAACTGTGGACTCTATCGTGTAAACGAGGATTTTTTCATTAAGTTTCAATATGGCCCCTTTTCCCATGACTCTTGACGGATCATACCAATTTTCGAAAGGAACGATCCTAATGTTGGTACAATCATTCTGTGAAAGTTTGAATTGAATCTGATGTTAAGTCTGGACTTTAGAGTGTTAACGAGGATTTTTTAATTAAATTTTTTAAAAGGCCCCTTTTCCCGTGTTTCTTGACTGATCATACCCATTTTGATAGGAACGATCCTTATGTTGGTACAATCATTCTGAGAGAGTTTGAAGAGAATCCGATGAAAACTGTGGACTCTATCGCGAAAACGAGGATTTTGAATGGAATTTTTAATTAAATTTTCATAAGGCCCCTTTTCCCATGTTTCTTGACGGATCATACCAAATTTCGAAAGGAAGGATCTTTATGTTGGTACAATCATTTTGTGAAAGTTTAAATACAATCTGATGAAAACTGTGGACTCTAGAGAGTGTAAGAGGATTTTTTAATTAAATTTTCATAAGGCCCCTTTTTCTCCTGTTTCTTGACGGATCATACCTATTTTCGAAAGGAACGATCCTTGTGATGGTACAATCATTCTGAGATAGTTTGAAGAGAATCTGGTGAAAACTGTGGACTCTATCGCATAAACGAGGATTTTCAATGGAATTTTAGATTAAATTTTCATAAGGCCCCTTTTCCCATGTTTCTTGACGGATCATACCCATTTTCGAAAGGAACGATCCTTATGATGGTTCAATTATTCTGTGAAAGTTTGAAGAGAATCTGATGAAAACTGTGGACTCTATCGTGTAAACGAGGAATTTTTAATTAAGTTTTAATAAGGCCCCTTTTCACATGTTTCTCGACGAATCATACCCATTTTTGAAAGGAACGATCCTTATGATGGTACAATCATTCTGTGAAAGTTTGAGGGGAATCCGATGAAAACTGTGGACATTATCGCATAAACAAGGAAAAGTTTAATGGACGGCACTGGACAGACAGATTGACGCTGGACGGGAAAAAGCCATCGCTATAGCTCTAGTGGCATTGGGCCAGTAGAGCTGATTACCTTACCCTGAAAATTCAACCTTTTCTGTGCAATTCCTGATTTTATATCGGAATAAAGACAGAAATCTGAGAAAATCTCAGAAATCATAAGGCCTAGAGCTTTGATATTTGCTATGAATCTAAGTCTATTGACCCTCCACCAAAATACTTCAAACAAGGTGCCAAATTGTCACAAGATACGCCCGTCACACTGCTTTATATTAACTGGGGGTTTGAATAGAACTGATGTTATTTTGATTGAATATTTTTTGTCAAACAAAGTATGAAAAACAACAAAGGGCAATAAATCAAAATATACACTAGGTAGAGTTATGGTTCTTGTACACTGCACTCCGACTTGGTGAGCTCTATCCATCCAATAAATTTCATGATTCTAGCTATTATACTTTTAGAGATATACTCCGGACAAGATTCAAGTATGAAAAACAACAAAGGGCAATAACTCAAAAAATAGGCCAGGTAGAGTTATGGTTCTTGTGCACTGCACTCCCCCTTGGTGAGATCTATACACCCATGAAGTTTCCTAATCCTAGCTATTATACTTTTAGAGATATACTCCAGACAAGATTCAAGTATGAAAAACAACAAAGGGCACTAACTCAAAAAATAGGCTAGGTAGAGTTATGGTTCTTGTGCACTGCACTCTCCCTTGGTGAGATCTATCCATCCAATAAATTTCATGATTCTAGCTATTATACTTTTAGAGATATACTCCGGACAAGATTCAAGTATGAAAAACAACAAAGGGCAATAACTCAAAAATAGGCTAGGTAGAGTTATGGCTCTTGTGCACTGCACTCCCCCTTGGTGAGATCTATACACCCATGAAATTTCATGATCCTAGCTATAATACCTTTAGAGATATACCCCGGACAAGATTCAAGTATGAAAAACAACAAAGGGCAATAACTCAAAAAATAGGCCAGGGAGAGTTATGGTTCTTGTGCACTGCACTCCCCTTGGTGAGATCTATACACCCATTAAGTTTCAAGATCCTAGCTATAATACTTTTAGAGATATACTCCGGACAAGATTCAAGTATGAAAAACAACAAAGGGCAATAACTCAAAAAATAGGCCAGGTAGAGTTATGGTTCTTGTGCACTGCACTCCGTATTGATGAGAAGAATATAACTGCCAAGTTTAAAGTCAATCGGACTTAGGGTGACAGAGTTATGCTCCGGACAAAGAAGTTGACACCGCCTGGACACCCGGACAACCGGACTACCGGAGGCCTGGATGCCAGGACACCATGGGTGATCCCATAATACGTCCTGTCTTCGACGGGCGTATAAAAATTAAAGTACCCTGACAAACAGCCCTTTTCTGTGGGATCAAATAAAAGGAAAAAATATCTTAAAACCTCATTCTCAAAAATTATGTGTAGATCTTTGATATTTTGTAAAAAGCCTTGAGCTATCATACTCAGGGAAGTGATATAGGACCATCATCGTCCTCGTTTACACTCTAGGGACCACAATTCTGTCTCAGTCTTGATTAGGGTATTGTTAGGTCATAAGGGTGAAACCTATTGGTCATGGAAAGGTTCCAGAAAAGGGGCTTTAATGACAATTTATTTGTTAACTCTTTTGGGGCAACAATTTTGGCTCAATCTTCATGGAATTAGGCATGAATAATTGTTAAGTCATAAGGATGAACCCTTTTGAAAATGGCAAGGCTCTACTGGAAAACACAGGAAAATGGGCTTTAGTGTTATTTTCTTTGCTTACACTCTAGAGGCAACAAATTAGCCTCCATCTTTGTGAAACTTGGCCAGAATATTTGTTAGATCATAAAGATGAACCCTATTGATTTAGGAAAGTTCTATTAAAAAAAGGGGGAAAGGGGCCTTAGTGACAATTTTCTTTTTGTACACTCTAGAAGCCACAGTGTTAGCTCAATTTTCATGAAACTTGGCTAGAATAGTGCTTAGGTCAAAAGGATGAAACTGGGAAGGTTCTATTGGAAAACATAGGAAAAAAGTCCTTATCGACAATTTCTTCAAACATTTAAAGGCCACAATTTCGATCAATCTCCATGAAACTTGTTATAATTATTTGGCTCCAGATGCATTTTTTTTAATCAAAAGAGTACTTTGATTAGAAGATGGTTCAGGTGAGTGGTTTAGGACCATCAAGGTTCTATTGTTCAATAAAAAACACTTTAAATTGCCTACCTCTTTCAATTTTGACCATTCTAGCATTTTATAATTTTGTAATGGAATAACCCTTTCCAGTTTTTCAAAATTTTAGACCTTTCAAAATTCAAAGGTTTTGCAGACGAAAAATTAAAGTGGATTTAATTTGAAAAATAACCACTCAGTAGGGTAGAAAATATTGTGGAAAAAGAAGAAATTACTTGTTACATGCAATTTCTTCTTTTCCCACAATATTTTCTCAAGTATAAAATCACAGGGACATAAAAACAAGGGATTGTACGGGCAAGGGTTAAGTAAAAGAAAATGGCTTCCACCTAGTATCATGTTGAATCCTGGATCTTGTCTATTTTTTTTATGTATATTTCATACTTTGACTTTGTCAAAAAAAATGTTGAAAAGAAGATTCCCTCTCTAATGCTATTCTACTGATTGCTGAATCTTGACTTTTGACATACTTTCTAATTTTTGTCGAGCCCGCTTGCAGTGAGTGAGACATAGTTGTCACTAACACAAGTCGGTGTTTGTGCGTTAGTATGTTAGTCCATCCAAATTTGTCTGGAAAAATTAATCCCAAATTTATGGATGGATTTCAAAATAATTTGACACAATTATTCTCCATCATGAGTAGATGTGCCATTTGAAAGAATTTTTGGGATAGTTCTAATGTCCAGGTCACAGCTTAAGGTCAAACACTAAAATTGTGATTGTCAAGAGCATTTCTCCTACAATTATGGATGGATTTCAAAATAAATTGGCACAATTTTTCTCCATCATGAGTAGATGTGCCATTTGAAAGAATTTTTGGGATATTTTCAAGTTCAAGGTCAAAGCTCAAGGTCAAACACTAACATTGATGGTCAAGGTCAAGTTGATGGTCAAAACTGTGTGGGCTCAATAGGAGTTGTCCTTGGACAACCATCTAGTTTTAATTATTGGCCTTTAAACTTTTTTTTAATTTCATATACATAAGCAAATGCAGATTTATTATATGCTGCCAAAGGTGGTCGTATAAATGTACCATCTTAAAATTCTTCAGTCCTGACGTCTGTCCATCCAATTTCTTGTTAACACATCTCCTACATTTATTGATGGATTTGAATGAAATTTTCACAGAATGTTCCTCTACATCTTATCTTGTGCATATTATCGGGATTTCGCAATTGAAGGCTATGTCACAAAAAACGGACTTAACTGATTCCCACTCAACAAAATTTTAGACTAGTCAAAATTAAAAGAAGTTGCAGACGACATTTTAAAGATTATAAAATTTCAAAAGTCTTTATCTTTTGGGATAGAAAACATTGTGGATAATGAAGAAATTGCTTCTTACAAGCAATTTCTTCATTTTCTACAATGTTTTCAAAGCTTTTTTCTAAAGAGGCGTCATTGTTTGGGAATGGGTTAATGCAATTATTATGTCATGGCTGGTTGGCAGTGTATGTTGCATCATCTGGCTTCATCTAGGATGAACCCTATTAAAAATGGGAAATATTCTGCTGAAAAATACGGGAAAAGGGGCCTTAATTAAAATTTCCTTGTTAGGACTCTTTGGGGCAAAAATTTTTGTCCGATCTTCATGAAACTTGGTCAGAATGTTTGTCTGAGCAGAAGGATGAACCCTGTTGAAAATGGGAAGGTTTTGCTGGAAAATACGGAAAAAGGGCCTTAATGACAATTTCCTTGTTAGCACGCTAGGGGCAAAAATTGAAGTCCAATTTTCTTGAAACATGGTCAGATTGTTTGTCTGGTCACAAGGATAAACACTTTTGAAAACTGGAAGCTCCTTTTGGAAAACACAGGAAAATTTCCTTGTTAGCTCTGTAGGGGCCACAGTTTTGGTGCAATATTTTTTTTGAACTTGGTCAGAATGCTTGGCAGGTAAGAAGGATGATTCTTATAGGAGAACATGTAATTGGAAAATATGGGAAAAGGGATCTGATGGACAATTTCCTTGTTAGCACTCCAGGGGCCACATAATGACCATATCTTCATTAAATTTGGTCAGAATATTTGTCTGAGAACAAGGATAAACCCTAATGAAAATGGGAATGGTCCGTTGGAAATCATGGGACCTTAATGACAATTTCCTTGTAAGCACTCTAAGGGCCACAATTTTGGTTTTATCTTTATGAAACTGGGTCAGAATGTTTGGTTGGTCACAAGGATGAATTCTATTGGAGAAGGGAGTGTTCAATTGGAAAACACGACAAAAGGTCCCTTCAAGACAATTTTTTTGTTAGAACTCTAGCATCCACAATTTTTGCCCAATTTTCTTCAAAAAGTTGGACCCCTTATATACAATGTATGTCATAGAGAAATTGAAAAGTCTTAAAAACTTGGAACTCACATATTCAGGTGTGTGATATAGGACCATCAGGGTCCTCTTGTATACATGTGATGTACCTAGGGTCAAGAAGACCCAATTGAACAATATAGGATCATCATGGTTGGGTCCATGTTTGTATATGTTCAAGGTTCTATATTTTACAAACTAATGTTGTTTGATATCTCAGACATTTTAGAGTGCAGTGAGTGTGGCCCAAATCTATCAATCCATTACATGACAATTTGTATTAGACTAGTCCAGGTTGAAAGATGACAATTTCAAGTTGTTGAAATAAAAAATATCTTTTAGCATAGAAAAATTGTGGACAATGAAGAAATTTCTTGTTACAAGCAATTTTTTCATTTTCCACACTATTTTCCATTTAAGCCTTTTTTGTAATAAAGGATTGTATGGGAATGGGCCAACATGCACAGTAAAAAGACTGAAAGTTAAAAGTTTCATTACAGATTATTTTAGAGACTTCTTTACTGTATAGAATAATCTAATACTGTATTTGCAATGAATTATTTATCTTCTCATTATGTTCAATGGCAAGTTCAAAACTATTGTAAATGATCATGAAAGGTAACATCTGTATGATGGTTTTGCACTAACTTCTTAAAAACTTTATGTTATAACATAAGTAGCCTGTTTTACCTAACTACTGAACAACAAGACTCAATGAATTCAGAGAAATCTTTCTTCTATCTAATTGTAAACTTTAGGAATAGACCAGAGGGCGTTTGATTGAATAAGTTTGCGGTATGATTGAACCAAACAATGATAGTTCCAGGGGTGTATTGCATTGCTTAAGTCAGGCCGTAGACCAATTTTGTCAAGGTCACAGTGATCTTGAACTTTGATGTACAGAAGTTAAGTCTTGTCCAAATGATAACTTGACATAGAGTGGACCTCGAGAGTTTGCTAAGTTTGGAAGACATTCATACTGCCCTTGAAATGATCTTAATTCAACACAGTCAATTGATGAGAAACATAATTTTAATTATTTGTTTTAAAGTAGTTTAGTATTCCATTCTGTGGAAGCATTGTATAATAACATTTACAATTTTCAATGTAACGTCAATCACTGCAGACTATGCTTTCCTCCGAATAATGTACACAGTTGTTAGCTCCAATGGCTGAAAGCCAGAGAGCTTTTGTCATAGCGTTGTGTCTGTTGTGTGTGAGTGCGTCCAGTCATCCACCCGTAAACTTTTATTTTGAAAATCTTCTCCTCAGAAAATACTGAACAGATTTTAACCAAATTTTACAGGAATGATCCTTGGGTGACCCTCTATCAGATTCCTTCAAAGAATTTTGATAGGATGAAAAATGTGGCTTTAATGGGCGGGGCTAATTTCTTTATATGGTGAGAGCTTTGAAAATCTTCTTCTTAGAGACTGGTTGATGGATTTCAACCAAATTTCACCAAACCTTTATCAGATTCCTTCAAAGAATTTAATTGGATGAAAACATGGCTTTAATGGCGGGGCTATTTCCATATATGGTAAAATCTTTGAAATTCTTCTTCTCAGAAACCAGTTGATGGATATCAACCAAATCCTTTGGTGACCTTTTATCAGATTATTAAAAAGAATTTTGATTGGATGGAAAATATGGCTTTAATGGGCAGGGTTAATTTCCATATATGGTATATACTGAAAACTTTGTAAATTTCTCAGAAACCTATTGATGGGTTTCAACCAAATTTCACGGATATGATAACCAGATGACTGTTTGTCAGATTCCTTCAGATAATTTTGATTGGTTGAAAAACATGGCTATTATGGTGGTTGGTTATGTCCATATATGGTAAAAACCCTGGATAAGGCAAACATAGTAGACATGTAAAAACCCGGGATTGAGCGGATAAGGTAGACAAGTAAAAATCCATATTTAACAAGGAAAATATGGGCAGTAGGTAGGCATGACTGATTTATAGACATCTTGTACTGAGCAAGTAACAATTAAAGTGATTCGAAAAAAAATTTCAAGGTGATGGAGTTTAAATTTTTTCATCTTTTTGGATAGAAACATTGTGGATAATGAAGAAATTGCTTGATACAATCAATTTCTTCATTTTCCACAATGTTTTCAAAGGTTTTTTAGGGGGGGGGGCATCAAACATTGTGGATAATGAAGAAATTGCTTGATACAATCAATTTCTTCATTTTCCACAATGTTTTCAAAGGTTTTTTTTTTTCTTGGGGCATCAATAAGTGTCACAGTTTGGGAAAGGGTTATATAGAGGAAAATTATAAGTCTTCATGATAGAAAGACAGACAAAAATTTGACAAGATGCAATCTAGGTACATGTATTCCACATTGTTTTGAAATAATTTCATCTGTAAAAGCATAATGTTAACCAATTTCCACACAGCAAATTTTAGACTGGTCCAATTTGAAAGGAGTTGCAGGCAACAATTTATAGTTAATGAAATTTTAGATTTGTTCAACTTTCTGGGTAGAAAACATTGTGTAAAATAAAGAACAAGCAATTTCTTTATTTTCCACAATGTTTTCTCAATTGTTTTTCTTGAGGGGCGTTCAAAAGAGTCACTGTGTGGGAATGGGTTAAACCATTCCTAGACAATGAAATATGCCCAAATTGAAAGAAGTTGCAGTGGACAATTATATAGTGTGTTAAAATTGTAAAAGATGTGTGCAAAATGAGATAGAAGACATAAAGACAAAAGGAGATGTTGCTCATTTTACAAGCAATTTCTCCCTTTTCACTACATTTCATAGGGGTGTCAAGAAATGGGATTGTATGGAATTTGGTTAAGTTTGGAATAAATCCAATTGGACCCTGTGGCAGACAGAAGAAACAAAATATACACCATATTATGAATTGTTACAGTTATGTCCAGCTAAAGGTAGTTTAGCACAGGCCATCAAATACACATTCTCAATCTTGACTGGTATTATAAACTTTTGTGTATTACAGATAAATAGAATTTGTTTGTTTATAGATCTAAACTTGTTAGAATAAACTGATTATTTACATAATCCTACATAACAAAGGTTACAGAATATTGATTAATTATTGAATAAGTAACAAGAGCTGTCAGTGGACAGCAATGCTTGACTATTCTGATTGCTGGAATGTAACAGTAATTCAATGTCAAAATTGGGCATAAAACCTCAAACCAATGTCAAATTACTGAGTATTTGTTAATCCATTACAAGACAACAAATTTAGTCAAAATTCAAATTAGTTCCAGAATACAAATTTCGGTTGATGAAATTTTGAAAATCTTTGTCCTTTGGATTAGAAAAACTTTCCAGATATTAAAGAAATTGCATAGAACAAGCAATTTCTTCATTTTTCACCATGTTTTTCAATGCTTTTTCCTTAGCTGAAGGGGGAAGGTAGAGTCTCAAATAAGGACTGTGGGAATGGGCTAATTAATCAGAATACCAATCGGAACTCCTCGATCAATTCTACGAATCAAACCTCGGATGTATATTATAAGGCGGAGCATTATGCAACAAAATGGTGCATTTTGTTAGCCAGAAACAGTGTAAGAAAACATAACACGTAATCTTGGTAAACCCGGATGGCTTAAAAGTCTCAAAATCACTGGAAAACTTAAACTTCCTTTTGCTGTTTTTAGCTCACCTGAGCACAATGTGCTCATGCTGAGCTTTTGTGATAGTTGAATGTCTGTTGACCGGCGTCAACAATTGAAGTGTTTACACTATAGGGGCCACAGTTTTCACCCAATCTGTATG
Organism: Fragum fragum; assembly: GCA_946902895.1. Lineage (NCBI taxonomy): Eukaryota > Metazoa > Mollusca > Bivalvia > Cardiida > Cardiidae > Fragum > Fragum fragum. Next base: position 26,931,507 of record OX336366.1, read on the forward strand.
AAACTTGGTCAGAAAAATTGTTAGGTCATGAGGATGAACCCTATTGATTATGGGAGGGTTCTATTTGAAAACACAGGAAAATGGGCCTTAATGAGAGTTTCTTTGTTTACACTCTAGAGGCCACAAATATGGCTCTATCTTTATGAAACTTTACCAGAATAATTAGGTCATAGAAATGAACCCTATTGATTATTAGATTGATCTTTCCGAAAACACAGGAAAAGGGGCCTTACTAACAATTTCTTTGTTTACACTCTAGAGGCCACAAATATGGCTCTATCTTCATGAAATTTGGTCAGAATAATTTTTAGGTCATAGGGATGAATCCGATCGATTATGGAAAGGTTCTATTGGAAAACACAGGAAAAGGGGTCTTACTGACAATTTCTTTGTTTACACTCTAAAGGCCACAATATTTGGCTCAATCTTCATGAAACTTGGTCAGAATAATTTTTAGGTCATAAGGATTAACCCTATTGATTATGGAAAGGTTCTATTGGAAAACACAGGAAAAGGGGTCTTACCGACAATTTCTTTGTTTAAAGTCTATAGGCCACAATTTAGGCTCAATCTTCATGAAACTAGGCCAGAATAATTATTAGGGCATGAGGATGAAGCCTATTGATTATGGGAAGGTTCTTTTTGAAAACACTGGAAATGGGCCTTAATGACAATTTCTTCGTTTACACTCTAGAGACCACTATTTTGGCTCAATTTTCATGTAAATTGGCCAGAATAATTGTTTAGTCACAAGGATGAACCCTATTGATTATAGAAAGGTACTTTTGGAAAACACCGGAAAAAGGGCCTTAATGACAATTTCTTTCTTAATGCTCTAAAGGCCATCATTTTGGCTCAATTGTCATGTTACTTGGTAAGGATACTTGTAAGGTCATAAAGATGAACCTTATAGATTATGGGAAGGTTCTATAAGACAACACAGGAAAAGGGGCCATAATGACAATTTCTTTGTTTACAATATAGGAGTCACAGTTTTGCTTTTATCTTCATGAAACTGATTATAGTTATTTGTCTCTAATTGCATTTTTTTAACAGCAGACAGTTCAGGTTAGCGATCTAGCACCATCATGGTCCTCTTGTTTATGTTCTGCCCACATTAGCACTGATATTAATTTTCCTTTTCCTTTTAAGACCAAACAGTCTTCTAACAGATTTTTATGATATACATTTTACCACAGTTGCTTTGCTTAAAGGAAAGCACCATTTTGGAAGTTTGTCATGTGAATGTTTGAAATAATCAGATGATGTACATCCCAGGTTTGATTTGCAGAATTGAACGAGGAGTTCTGATTCTCAGAACATGTGACGCATGAAGTTTCAAACGAATACCTCAAGCAGTAACAGAAATAAATAAAAAAAATTATAATGCTAAGTTGATTGATTGACTGAATGGGTTTTATACCACTTTTAACAGTATTTTGGTCATATCGCAATGGCTGGAGCACCTAACAATGGATTCCTGGTATTTCTTACACAAGTACTACCACTACATCTTTTCCTAGCCTTTAGCTGCCATCCCATTTAGGTTTACGATTATCCAACCATCAGTGGGAGACAAATGACGGAAAGAATATTTACTTTGGCTTGGGATTGAACTTAGGATCCCATGATTTGGAGTCAGGCGTGCTACCAACTGTGCTATGGCAGGGGCTAGAGTTTATTTCCAAACCTAAACTCACTTTGTTAATAAAACATCATATAAAATAAGGCTAATCATATAGAAGTGTAGTAAATAGGAACAATAATTTTGCTTTCTCACTTTGCCCTAATGCATTCTATTGGTTTAAAATCCCCCTTTGCCATAAGGCTAAAACCCCACAAGAAATCTGTGAGTCAAACTGAGTCGAATAGAGTATATGCCAGTTTGAGCTACCAGGTAAACTACAGTGCAAAGGAGATTCTTCCTCATTTTTACAAATGATGAATTTATATAAATCTTTATCTTTTTGGGTAGAAAACATTGTGTATAATGTTTGAATTTCTTAATTTTCCACAATCTTTTCTAAAGCTTCTTTTCAGAGGGGGGGGGGGGGACTTATTACCTTATATATATATTTTTTTTTAAACTTTTGCTATGATTTTATCTCTCAAATGATACTTGTAATGAGTATTAAACTTGACCCAATCCAACCTAATTCCATGCCTCTGGTTTACATTTTTTTGAAAATAGAGAAATTGCTTATTGACAGGAATTTCTTTATTATCCACAATGTTTTCTACCCTAAAGGATTGTTAAAATGTCATAAATTAAAAATTGCAATCTACAACTTCTTCAAATTGAAAAGAGAATAAAATTTTGTCTTCTAGTAATGGGTTTATGGGTTTCATCAATAGTATTGCACTTGTCACTCAAAGCTTGTTTGCTTCATTTTCATACACTTGCCCTTTGCTCTTACTGCACTGAAATTTTGACAGAATTCATCTATCAAAGTAGATATGGATCATTGATCTTCATTTATGAAGTATTTCAATTTTCTCTACCTATCATGTATTGTTCCCCTCTACAAGTAGTCTGACTAGCTTGTATTGTGAAAAATTGCTGTTCATGTAACTAGGCAGATATTAATCTGTCCAATCCATACATAGGGAATATTACAACAGTGTGTTTTTCTATTTGTTGTTATCGTGTTCGAGAATCGTGTGTAGGTATTTTTTGTTGGATGACACCGAAACACACTGTTGTAATATTCCTTTTATTATATACCTTTTAGGACATGACATTATGAAAATTCTTTTAAATGATTGAGAAATAACCAACTTTCCGAAAAAACAAGAACGTCAATACACAAAAAGTTGTCAGTGTTTAATGGTTCTCGACAAATACGTTTTTTGGTACATGTGGAATATTGATTTTTTTTCTGTCAAGTTGTATTAGATAGCCAGATTTTAATCCATATCTTTTATAGGTACATGTATATCATAAAAAAGCATTTGGCCATAATGGTACTCCTGAGACTGAATATTGTATTTCTCCTAATAAACACCCCGGGTAGTGCAAAAAGCCGAGGGAACTCTTATTTTTTGTACCTTTTTCCCTAATTCTGCCAATATTTAAATACACTATCCATATTTTCAAGTCTCTATACAATTAATTCCTTTATAGTGTAAGTTTATTCTATAAAATGCACCTAAATTGGATAAATCCAAATGGTGAAGGTTTTAGACAAAACTAGGCATCATGGAAAGGACTGTGGAAAGTTTTAAACTGATTCTAGTGAAAACTGTACGGAAAGCTGCATAAAAATCCTGCAGTATTAACCCATTCCCACACAATCCCACTTTGTTACACCCTCAAGAAAAGATTGTAGGAAAAGATGGTTTAAAATGAAGAATTCTGCTAGTGACAAGTAATTTCTTCATTTTCAATGTTGTTTTCTACCTGACATGACAAAGATGTTTGAAATTCTATCAATCTGAAATTGTCATCTGTTAACAATAATTAGATTTAGACCTTTCTCCACCCCTGGAGAACCAAAGGTGATGATTTAAGAAATTCGGAGATCAATGTGCTGATGCTTCATGATAAATATCAAGGCCCTATGCCTTCTTGGTCAGGAGGAGATAATTTTAAATGATTTTTTATACGCCCGTCGAAGACGGGACGTATTATGGGATCACCCGTGATGTCGGGCGTCCGGGTGGTATCCACTTCTTTGTCCGGAGCATAACTCTGTCACCGTAAGTCCGATTGACTTTAAACTTGGCAGTTATATTCTTCTCATCAATACGGAGTGCAGTGCACAAGAACCATAACTCTACCTGGCCTATTTTTTGAGTTATTGCCCTTTGTTGTTTTTCATACTTGAATCTTGTCCAGAGTATATCTCTAAAAGTGTTATAGCTAGGATCATGAAACTTTATGGGTGTATAGATCTCATCAAGGGGGAGTGCAGTGCACAAGAACCATAACCCTACCTGGCCTATTTTTTGAGATATTGCCCTTTGTTGTTTTTCATACTTGAATCTTGTCCGGAGTATATCTCTAAAAGTATTATAGCTAGGATCATGAAACTTTATGGGTGTATAGATCTCACCAAGGGGGAGTGCAGTGCACAAGAACCATAACTTGACCTAGCCTATTTTTTGAGTTATTGCCCTTTGTTGTTTTTCATACTTGAATCTTGTCCAGAGTAAATCTCTAAAAGTATTATAGCTAGGATCATGAAACTTCATGGGTGTATAGATCTCACCAAGGGGGAGTGCAGTGCACAAGAACCATAGCTCTTCCTTGCCTATTTTTTGAGTTATTCCCCTTTGTTGTTTTTCATACTTGAATCTTGTCCGGAGTATATCTCTAAAAGTATAATAGCTAGAATCATGAAATTTCATGGATGGATAGAGCGCACAAGGTAGGAGTGTAGTCTTCAAGAACCATAACTCTACCTGGCCTATTTTTTGAGTTAATGCCCTTTGTTGTATTTCATACTTGAATCTTGTCCAGAGTATATCTCTAAAAGAATAATAGCTAGGATTATGAAATTTCATGGGTGTATAGATCTCATTAAAGGGGAGTGCAGTGCACAAGAACCATAACTTGACCTGGCCTATTTTTTGAGTTATTGCCCTTTGTTGATATTCATACTTGAATCTTGTCCGGAGTATATCTCTAAAAGTATAATAGCTAGAATCATGAAATTTATTTGATGGATAGATCTCACCAAGAGGGAGTGGAGTGTACAAGAACCATAACTCTACCTAGTGTATATTTTGAGTTATTGCCCTTTGTTGTTTTTCATACTTGAATCTTGTCCGGGGTATATCTCTAAAAGTATTATAGCTAGAATCATGAAATTTCATGGATGGATAGAGCTCACCAAGTGGGAGTGCAGTGTACAAGAACCATAACTTGACCTAGCCTATTTTTTGAGTTATTGTCCTTTGTTGTATTTCATACTTGAATCTTGTCCGGAGTATATCTCTAAAAGTATTATAGCTAGGATCATGAAACTTCATGGGTGTATAGATCTCACCATGGGGTTGTGCAGTGCACAAGAACCATAACTCTACCTGGCCTATTTTTTGAGTTATTGCCCTTTGTTGTTTATCATACTTGAATCTTGTCCGGAGTATATCTCTAAAAGTATAATAGCTAGAATCATGAAACTTCATTGATGGATAGAGCTCACCAAATGGAAGTGCATTTTACAAGAACCATAACTCTACCTAGCATATATTTTGAGTTATTGCCCTTTGTTGTTTATCATACTTTGTTTGACAAAAAATATTCATTTAAAATAACATCAGTTCTATTCAAACTCCTAGTTAATATTAAGCAGTGTTAGGGGCGTATCTTGTGACAATTTGGCACCTTGTTTTAAGTTGTTGGAATTGTTGCCATGGCAACCAGAGTTTTCAACAGGTTTCATTTTTTTAGCATTTTTTTAAGGGCACCGCCTACAGAACATTTCTGCCATAGCAGCTTCTAAAGTGAAAATATGGTATTTCTTAGATTTTACTTGGTGACCTAGTTTTTAACCCATTCCCACTCAATCCCTCCTTTTTACGCCCCCATCAAAAAAGCTTTGGAAAACATTGTGGAAAATGAAGAAATCGCTTGGATCGAGCAATTTCTTCATTATCCACAATGTATAATATCCAAAAAGACGAAAAATTAAAATTACACCATCTAGATATTGTCGTCTGCAGCTCCTTTCAATTTGGACCGGTCTAGAATTCCACTGTGTTGGAATGGGTTAATCCCACTTGACCCAGATTCTTACTTTGCTGAGAGATAACAGAGACAATCATTCTGACAAAGTTTGAAGGAATTTGAGCCACAATTGTGGCCTGTAGCGTGCAAACAAGGCATTTCTAAGATATGACCTAGTGACCTAGTTTTTGATCCCATGTGATCCAAATTCATTCTTCACTGAGGGACAATGAAGGAAATTGTTCCGATAAAGTTTGAAGACATTTGTGCAAGAATTGTGAGCTCTAGAGTGCATGATCAAAATAGCTCATCTTAAGCACATTGTGCTCAGGTGAGCTACAAACTAGTCATCAAAATCAACCAATATGAAGTGAGAAAGAGCTATTGTTATGCTTCAATCTGGCATAGTAGTAAGAGATGTTGCTTATCATTTTATTTTCAAATAGAGAATTGCTGCGGAGTTATATTCCCTACCAGCATTTTGTCACTTTAGTTGACCCGTGACCTATGCTACCATACATCAATAGGACACCTCTTTGGGTCATGGATAACATTTGCATAAAATTCTAAGGTCCTTATGACCTTGGCTTATGGCTTAGAGCACAGTTTTCAATCAAAGTTCAATTATGACCTTGACCTTTGACCTACGTGACCCAGTCAATTGGGCACTTTCTTGGATCACCAGCCACAAATTTGTTGGTTTGGCAAGTTAAACATTGTAACATCAGTTTGAACTACAACTGTCGCCTGTAAGGGCTGACAAATACCCCCCCCCCCCCCCACTACCACCTCTTTTTAAATGAGGCCAAATTGTAACCATTGAAATGTTGGCCATTCATAATTTTTCAAGTGGACAATTCCTTTTTACAAATTTTAAGTAATTGAGGGGCCGTTGGCCCTGGGGTGCTCACCTGAGATAAAAGTTCTTTCTTTCAACAGTCTAATTTCATGTTAAGGTTAGGATTACAATACAAGTGGGCCACACTTACATATAAAGACTATGTACCTGGGGATCCAAAAGTCTTAATTACAAATTTCAAGTCTTAAGGGCAAATTTGAAAGAAGGAAAAAACTTTTTCCTCCCTCTAGATCCATGGGTTATAATTTCAGAAATAAGAAAGAAGTCTGTTAACTGACACTTCATGCCTATACCCCCCACGCCCCACCTCAGGATCATGATTTTAGCTATTGTTGAAAGAGATCAATATACTGATGCTTCACGCGAATAATCAAGGCTCTACGCCTTCTGGGTCAGGAAGAGAAGATTTTTAAAGATTCTATTTAAATTTCACTTTTGTTGCCATGGCAACCAGTTTTGAACAGAATTCAATTATTTTAGCTATTTATTAAAGGGGACCACCTACGGAACATTTCTACCAAATTTGGTTCAAATTGGCCCAGTGGTTTTAGAGGAGTTGTCATTTAAAAATCGTTCTTTATTTCTGTATAAACCACATCCCCCTCAGGCTCTGACCCTGGGATTCATAATTTAATTATTTTGAAAGAGGTAAATAAACTGATGCTTCATGCAACATATCAAGGCTCTACAACTTCTGGGTCAGGAGATGAAGATTTTTAAAGATTATTTTAAAATTTCACTTTTGTTGCCATGACAACCAGAGTTTTGATCGGAATTCAATTATTTTAGCTTTTTTTTTAAAGGGGACCACCTAAGGAACATTTCTGCCAAAAATGGTTCAATTTAACCAAGTGGTTTGGGAGGAGACGTCATTAAAAAATCATTCTTTATTTCTATATAAACCCCACCCTTCTGGGGACCTGAGGATCAAGATTTTAGCTATTTTGAAAGAGGTAAATAAACTGATGCATCATGAAAATATCAATGCTCTACGCCTTCTGGGTTAGGAGGAGAAGAATTTTAAAGATTATATCAAAATTTCACTTTTGTTGCCATGGCTACCAGAGTTTTGAACGGAATTCAATTAATTGAGCTTTTTTAAAAGGGGACCACCTAAGGAACATTTCTGCCAAATTTGGCCCAGTGGTTTGGGAGATGTCATTTAAAAATCGTTCTTTATTTCCATATAAACCCCATCCCTCTGGGGCTCTGCCTCTTGGGGACATGTGGATCAAGATTTTAGCTATTTTGAAAGATGTCAATAAACTGATGCTTCATGCAAAATATCAAGACTCTACGCCTTCTGGGTCAGGAGAAGATTTCTAAAGATTATTTTAAAATTTCACTTTTGTTGCCATGGCAACCAGAGTTTTGATCGGAATTCAATTATTTTACCTAATTTTAAAGGGGACCACCTAAAGAACATTTCTGCCAAATTTGGTTCAAATTGGCCCAGTAGTTTGGGAGATGTTGTTTAAAGAAATTGTAACGGACGATGCACAACTGACTCCTGTCTCACCTGAGATGAGATAGACAATAAAACTAGCAATACTTGGAATAAATGTAACAGGTTTAATGCAAAAACCAGAGTCACTTCTTTAGTTTAGGGATTTGTTTGCACTTTTTACAAAGGCAACAATCTTTTCTTTCTGATTTGCTTGAATTGGGTTTAATGTTAGAGTATATTGAGATAAATCTTTCTTCAGGTTTTAAAACTTGTATTAAATAGGCTTATGACTGAACAAAAAACAAAAACATAGTACAAGTAGAAAAGTTTACTGTAGCATTAAATGATCAGTGCACAAAATTATTCACTTAACAGATAAAGACTTTACCACATACAAAAGCATAAAATTCTCCTATCTTCTAGTCTAATCAGCTGTTGGTTTTCTTTTTTATGCTGCTGTTCAAGCACATTGAAAAAAAAAAATAAAAAAAAGAACACTTCATAGGAAGCAATAATACATATTATCTTGACAAAATTATAAATAAGGTAAATGTACATAGCACATTTTTAGATTATTAGTACGAGATAATAACACACACAATGGGAAAAGTTTCATTCTTAGGTAATAGACACTTCTTCAACTTAACCATATTTATTTCACTGAAAAAGGGGGTTAAGCACAAAATGTTTGTAAGTATTTTCTCTATCAAAGAATAGCATAAACCACTTTTAATCATACATTGATACTTTGTATGTACTTATAGCTTCAGGCTAGAAAGAATTATTTGTCCTTATTTTATGAAGCTTTTCCTCTTCTGTACTGCTGTACTGCTTTAACCTATGTCCACAAAATTTTGATTTTTTTAGCCCCCCCCCCCCTTTTAAAAAAAAACTTTGGAAGCAAGCTTTTTCAATGTTCACAATGATTTCTACCCTAAAAGACAAAGATTTTTTTAAATTCATGCCCTTGAAATCATCTTCTGCAACATTTTTCAATTTAGATCAGTCTGAAATTTTGTCATGTGTTAATGGGTTGAATCATAATCATTATGCAAGTTTTTATGTCTAGTTTTGATCCATTACTACACAACAAAATTTTAGGCTAGTCAAAATTAAAAGATGTTACAGACACCAATTTCGACAATTTCTCTTTTATGAAGATCATTGTGGCCATTGAAAAATTGCTTAACCCTTTCCCGCTCAATCCCTGGATTTTACGTCCCTGTGATTTTATACTTGAGAAAACATTGTGGGAAAAGAAGAAATTGCTTGTCACAAGCAATTTCTTCTTTTCCCACAATATTTTCTAACCTGTAGGTTGGTTACTTTTCAAATTGCACCCAATCTGAATTGTCATCTGCAACTTGTTTCAAATCGGACCAGTCTAAAATTTCAAAAAACGGGAAAGGGTTAATACATTTTGACATTTTGTTGTCAGGTAATATCATTATCCATAAAATTAAGTGTTTCGTGACCCTATATTTTAGGAGGGAAAAAAAGAAGCAATGATGTCAATGACAAACAATGTTCTCCATTTCCCATAGTTTCAAATTTTCTTTCTACCCTAAAAGACAAAGATTTTTTTAAATTCATGCCCTTGAAATTATCTTCTGCAACATTTTTCAATTTGGACCAGTCTAAGATCTTTTCTTGTGGGAATGGGTTACAATACAATACAGAATGATAATGCTGAAGGAAGCATGGCAAACAATTACACCCCCCATCACTGATAATTGTTGATGCCTTCCATCAATATCTGCGGCTAGAACTCATGGGCCTCTTTCTTTTCAAAACTTCAATGGGTTTACATACAGTTGACCTGGAATGGATAAAGGAGAAAAACAAGAGATGTTTGTATAACACTAATACAATGTAATCCTTTTAATTGTAACCCTGAAAATAGCAAATAGCTGCTTGATTGCAAATGACCCTTTACATACGATTACAGAACAGATATTACCTTTTAATAGCAACATTCTACTAATTGCACTAACAATGTTGACAAATTGGTGTGGCAGCGAACAGGATTTCACTGTACCTCCTTGATAGCAATTATTTTTAGGAGTATATAAATTTGATAGACAACCTTGCCCTTGTAGCATGACCTCTGATCTATCGATGGGGTTTCAAAATATATATTTTGAAACATGCAGTTTTAGAATCTAGACTTTGACATAAGTACATGTGTATCTGAAACAATTATTGTAACTCGAACGCACTCGAGATAAAAATATTCTTATTGCTTTAGATCAGTGGACGTGGCAAAACAATTGTTAACTTGTGACCTAAATCATAAACACATGAATGTGAACAAATGATTATAAATAACAGATACCTAAGCATAGACAACTTTTCAGCTTTTGGCCTAGCTTGGGTATAGCAGGATTGTGCAGGATTGGATAGAATACAGTATCTAGAGTTTTTCAAGTTGCAGATAGGGCAATTCAGTTTTTAACTAATGATTGCTTTTTTTCACATGTTCCTTACAATAAATTTTAAACTACAATGTACATTGTATCATGTCACTGGGCAGTACGAGAAAATCATCAATTACTTTACACATTAACACACAAGAATAATCGACTGGTCCAAATTTAAAGGAGTTGCATACGACATTTTAAAGTTTATGAAATTTAAGATTTTTTCAACTTTCTTGGTAGAAAACATCATGTAAAATGAAGAAATTGCTTGCAACAAGCAATTTCTTCATTTTACACAATGTTTTCTCGGTTGATTTTCTTGAGGGGGGTCCAAAAGTGTCACTGTGTAGGAATGGGTTAAACACCATTGGCAATACCCAGGAAGGACATGAGTAAGACTTATTGTGTCATTCAGCTGAAAGATTGTTCAAAGCCTTGTTAAAACCTTACCAAAAATAATTTTTTCATGAACATTAACATTATTTTAAGTATTTTCCAAGAATGAAAGTAATGCAATGCTATACTTACAATGTCATCAATTTTCATGATACTCCTGACGGTTTCTGATGCTAAATGGATGGCGCTTTGTGATACTAACAAAGGCTGAACAACATTCTCTTCTAAAATATTCGTGATGGCTCCCTAGGTTAGAGAAAATATATCATAAATTTCATATTGAAATTACTTTTACCTGTTTATCCCATTACAAGATGAAAAAATTAAGACTGGTACAAATGAAATATGTTGCAGATGGCAATTTTTAGTTGATAGAATTTTTTGTCTTTTGAGGTGGATAACATGGTAGAAAACCAGTAAGATGCTTGTAACAATGTTTTCCCAAGGTTTTTTTTCATTGGGGCATCAGAAAGCCTCAATATGTGGGAAAGGGTTTAAATGGCTCTTTCTCATTTAACAGCATTTTTTTTATTGGCCTAGGATAAGGAATATTATTATTTGACAAAACATATCATGAATATCTCTATTTTTCGATCATTGTTTTCTATCATACAAGTTCAAACTATTTTAATAGTTGTTTTCTATCTTTAAAGAATTTCTATAGTCAGATGTCAAATGGTTAATGTAAATTAAGCCCCAATTTCAGCCTAAACTTAACATGTGCCCTAGCTTCTAGAACATAAATTTGACACTAAAATGCTTTTGAAACTAATCTTTTGCACATTTACTCATTTTCAGATGACACAATTCTATACAGATCCAAATTCAAGGAGTTGCAGAAGACTATTCAATCTATATGATTAAAGAAAAAGTGAAAACTAGGCTAGAAAAGACATTGTGGTGAAAGGATAAATTGGTTAAAAGCAATTTTCCTTTTGTCACAATGTTTATATGAGAGACCTTTTCTGTAGGGTTACACTAGTGTTTTATATAAACAAGTTGTACCTACCTTCCTTACATTAATACCAGCAGTTTTCTCCCCTTGAGCATGTCTATTTCTCAACTCTGTTACAGTAGCTATAGGATTCAAGCCTGCATTTTCAGCCAGAGTGAAGGGGATCACCTCTAGAGCTTCAGCAAATGCTCTAAAACAGTATTGCTCCATACCAGTCAGCATGTTAGCATACTCCATCAACTGTAGGGACAGTTCTATTTCTGGAGCCCCACCTCCAGCTATGAGAGCTCTGAAATACAGTTGATCTTGCTCAAGCAACCACCTTTATTAAGCGACCATATTGATTAACCCATTCCCACATGGTGAAATTTTAGACTAGTCCAATTGAAAGAAGCTGCAGACGACAATTTCAAGTGATGTAATTTTAAATTTCTTCGTCATTTTGGATAGAAAACATTGTGAATAATGAAGAAATTGCTTGTCACAAGCAATTTCTTCATTTTCCAAAATGTTTTCCAAAGCTTTTAAATTGAGGGGCGTTTAAAAGCGTCATTGTATGGGAATGTGTTAAGCAACCACCAATAGCAATCCCCCTCCAAAACAAAGCTCTCATATAGAAGTGGTCGTCTTTACTTAAAATATAGCAGAGAAAAGTTAAGGGCATAGGGAGAAAGTGGAAAAAAAAGAAATTGCTAGTTAAAAGCAATTGCTTCAACTTCCAAATTATTTCCCAACTTTTTTCTTCAGGGTTGTAAAAAGCAGGAGTGTGTTTGAGAATAGGTTAAAAAAGATTGAAGAAAACTGTTATATGTTAATTTCTTCAAACCTTTTCATCGATTCAATTTCTACAAGGCTCTTACCTTTTTTTCACAAGACACCTTATAACACAGAGAGCATCATGTAAACTTCTATCAGCTTCTTCTAATACCAGTTTATTAGAACCTCGCAATAGTACAGTTACAGTTCTACCTGGGTTCACAATACCTGTAATCTGAAAATAAAGGTTTATACTAAAGAATACATACACCGTTTTGAATGAGGCCTTCTGTTGCAAATTACACTAGCGTTTTGTGCCATTGGGCAAAATTCAAGAACAAAGGCTAAAAATGTTGTTTCCATGCATCAAAGACCAAACTCTGGTCTACATATATGAACACAATACCATGTTCAAAGCATTATTTGAAATCTGACAAGCAAAGACAAAGACAATCAAAATTATTTGATATTTTGTTGCTATTTCCAGATAAGCTCAAAGGCATATATATGGCATCAATTCTAACAGTTGACTTTGATATACAGTATAGCACTTTATTTCTGAGGGCTCAAAATGCTACTATTTTAAATAAAACCAGGGGTGGGTTAGGGTAAATTTCTGCATAGCACTTTTCTGCGGTCATTTACGTTACCAGAAGAAGAATCTAATATCTGTGCCATGAAATAAAGTGCCATGAATTTGCCATAAATATGCATGAGGTTGAATTTGTTACGGACACTGAATTCCAGTGTGTAACAACTACATCAATCCAGCTTCTGCTTAATATGACTTCGAAAAGCAGCCTTGATTGAATGCATGAGCTGACTTGTTTAATATATATAGAAAGTGTTTGCATCATGGCAGAGTAGCACAAGTTTTATGTAATTACAGCTTCATTGATAACGATTGATAGAATTCACAACTTTACTCTAATTATTCTAAATTGATTTGGAAATAAGTTTATAGAATCTAGATTAATTTCTTTTGATTCTAATTCCTGGAAATAGCACTTGTATTTACTCTGAATATGTGGGTCAATGAACAGTCTTTAGATAAAAAAAAAAAAATTTCTTCCACAATAAATTTGAAACCCCTAGATCATGAGGCCACTGCTCCACTTACAGCCATGGACATCTCTAATTGAATGTCAACTCTTCCAGTGTGAGTCAAATTCCTGCAGGGAAAAAGACTACTAACCCTTTCCTGTTTTTTTGAAAATTTAGACTAGTCCAAATTGAAAGAGGTTGCAGAGGACAATGAAAATTGGATGCAATTTGAAATATAACCATCCAATGTGATAGAAAATATTGTGGGAAAAGAAGAAATTGCTTGTTTCAAGCAATTTCTTCTTTTTCCACAATGTTTTCTCAAGTATAAAATGTTTTCTCGAGCATAAAATCACAAAAAATACAGAAAAAAAGGCAGCCAATCACAAGTAACAAATCATCACCTCAGTTTTTTGACAGGGTACTGTAGAACTTTTAGAAAAAGCATTTACCTTTACAACTTTATTGGCCCCAGTTTGAACCTCTTCTACTAGTTCTGCTGAACCAAGACTCTCAGCAACAAAGTGATCTAAACTGGCAATAGGTTTACAATTCAATGTCTGAAACATAACATTACAAAGTGATCTAAACTAGCAATAGCTGTAAAATTCAGTCTGAATCATAACATAAAGTTATCTTAACTGACAATAGGTTTGCAATTCAATGTCTGAAATGTAACATAACAGAGTTATCTTAACTGGAAATAATTTACAATCCAATGTCTGAAATGTACATAACAAAGTTGTCTTAACTGGCAATAGGGTTAAAATTCAATGTCTGAAACATAACTTAACAAAGTGCTTTCTAGCTAACATTTGTTATTCACTGATTCAAGTAACTATCCCTTATCCTATTGAACAAAAGACAAGCAGAAAGTATTGACAAAAATCTGATTGCATGTATATATGCAAACTGATCTTAATCTTAGCTGCATGACCATGCATGATTTTTCGATGATTAGCAGGATATGGTTTAAACATGAAATACTCTTCTATTTAATCATCCCTATTCTATATAATAGTTGGTTTTTACATATATTCTGCCTACCTTGCATACAAATTCAATATCTTCTCTGTCTATGTCTTTAACTACCATGATCTTCATTTTAGCGAGAAAATGTAAAGCTAAATCACTAACAGCATCCCTGAAAGTTGAAGATATAATAATCACATGTACGAATTGACATAGTGATTTACTGTTAGTCTTGTTCAAGTGACCACCTCTATTAAGCTACCACTTTCATGAAGTGACCAGCTAAAAAATTCCCTTTCCAAAAAACAAAGATTGATGTTTGATACCCAAAAACTATTCATAATATAGTTGACCCATTCCAACACAGTGACGCTTTTGGACAACCCTCAAAAAAACAAAATGATGAAATTGCTTGTTTTCTACCCAGAAATTTGAAAGAATCCAAAACTATGCAAGCAAGAGTTGTTGTTCTTGTGCACTGCACTTCTCCTTAACCAGATCTATCCACCTACGAAGTTGCAAGTTAATAGCTATTATACTTTCAGAGATATGTTCAAGACAAAATCTTTGTCTCTAAAACAACAAAGGGCAATAACTCTAAAATTATGCAAGCAAGAGTTGTGGTTCTTGCAAACTGCACTTCTCCCTACTGAGATCTACCCACCTATGAATTTTCAAGTTAATAGCATTCATACTGTAGGAGATATGCCCTGAACAAAACCTATGTCTTTAGAATAACCAAGGGCAATAACTCCAAAATTATTCAAGCAAGAGTTTTGAATCTTGTGCACTGCACTTCTCCTCAATGAGATCTATCAATGAAGTTGTAAGTTGATAGCAATTATACTTTCAGAGATATGCCTCGCACAAATTCTAAGTCTTTGAAATAACAAAGGCAATAACTCCAGAATTATACAAGCTAGAGTTGTGGTTCTTGTGCACTGCACTCTTCCTTAATGAGATCTATCCACATATGAAGTTTCAAGTTGATAGCATTTATACTTTAGGAGATATGCTCCAGACAAGCTTAGTGACGGAATGATGGACAGAGACCATTACTATATTCCCTTCGCCAAAACGGTGGGGAATAATAAACATTAATTGTTGTCAGCAACTTTTTTCAATTTGGACCAGTCTAAAATTTTGCTGTCTTATAACGAGTTAAAGGCATATGAACATTGGACAGAATATTGACTTAGCTTGTTATAGTGCATTCCACGTAACAAATATCTCTTAAAATGTGTTAGGAATCAATGCTCGAATGAAGATGGGGGGAGGTTAAAGGGCCTAAGTTGAGTTCAATGTGGTAATATCAAGGATTGCACAGAAAAGGGCTTATTTTCAGAGTATGGTAATTCTTTGTAGTATATTGGTAGAGGGTCAATAGTTGATGATATAAACCAAATACCAAAACTCTAGGCCTTATGGTTTAGGAGAAGAAGATTTTCAAAGATTTCCGTCTTTAATCCTATGTAAAATCAGGGATCACTAAAATAGGACTGATTTTAGTATGGCAATTCTTTGAAGTATTTTAGTAGAGGGTTATTTAGCGACAGGGTTCTCCCCAGGCCCTTATGGCGTATCGACCCCGATACGCCTTCATAAATTAAGAGAGTTTGCCGATACGCCTTCAGATCGCCGATACGCTTAAATTTGGTCACCGATACGGCTTAATTTCCAGGTGAAGAAAGGGTCAAGCAAACCATTAAAATTGGCCTCAGAAGCGTGGACACGACATGCTCTTTATCAATAGTGTTGTATACCAAGTATTACATAACATCTCTATCGATAAGACCCTTACACTCTTACTAATTGGTGATTATTGATTTTTTTCTCACATTTCCCACTGGTACCTCGCTATCAGTCAACAAGGATGATGAGTACCAATATGTTAACAATGAATTCAAAATGGCGACCTGGTTTCGGAAAATTGTCACTTTGTCTGCGACTGGCCTACTTAAAAGTAAAAGATGTGGTTTTATTTGATGTGACAACTATCAAAACTTAAGCCATAGTGGTTTAAAATTTAATTTTTGAAGGAAAGATTAATTGTGTCAGTTTATTTCATACATTGATCGCTGAAAACATACCCTTTTTGCGTTCTTTTTTCCTTACAAGAATTTGCCAAAATAATAAAGACAGATTTGTATAGAAGCCATCCTAGTTATACTTAGCTCTTGTTTTCAACTCAGTTTAATAGTTACACACATATACCTTCTGGATCAAGTCCATTTATTTTTTATCCAACATGGAGAGTATTATCTCACACATTCGTACACTGGTTTGTTCAACCCATTTCTTCACTAAACTTATTTAAAAGTTTGTTGAAAAATATTATTATACTTTTAGTAATCATCTAATAATATCTCATCCTCTCATGTTTTTTGCTCAAAAAGATATAATACCCCCATAAAAATCAAAGTGCTGAAAGCACTTCAAGAAAAGAATGCCTTAGACCAATTAGGGATTTTTTTATAAAAAGTAATATTTGATAATTATTTAGAATCAGGAAAAGATAATTCACTCTATAATATTTAGAAAACAAAATCCTCTTTTGAAAATCAAAGTGCTGAAATCATTTAATGAAGAAAAGAATTAAGACACTTGTTTTATAAAATTGATCAAGTTTCATGTTAAAAATTGAGAATTAAGGTTAAGATTAGACACTGCTGGTATTTTATACATTTTTTATATTGAAATCAAAGAGCTGAAAGTACTGTTAGAAGAATAGTTATAGTGTCAGACAGACAAAGGCTTCTGAATGGGCAAATAATGAGCATTTCAAATTTGAAACAGAGAATCTAATGGAGCTCTTTAAGATGCAAAACTTGAAAATGAAACCAGGTTTTTCACACAGGAACCTTATAAATACATTTTTGAAATTACTGATAATAATTTCTTTTTTTTTTTTTTTTTTTCAATCTAACACTCCATGCTTTTTTTTAAAGAGTCCTAAAGGATATGATTTTTGGACAGACTTGATAAAATGGCCAAACATGAAAAGCTATTCCCATCTAATAGACAAACAATTGACACTTTTTATTTATTCATTCCTTTGAGACTTTTGGGTATATTCTTTCATTATCTTTCCTTTTCACATTTTTT
Organism: Fragum fragum; assembly: GCA_946902895.1. NCBI lineage: Eukaryota > Metazoa > Mollusca > Bivalvia > Cardiida > Cardiidae > Fragum > Fragum fragum. The sequence goes on from OX336366.1 coordinate 26,949,132, forward strand.
TATTGGACAATTTAGTGCCCTTTCTAAAAAATAGGAGAGAGAGGTAAAATAAGCTGGGTAATGTCACAATTGGTTGGTATCAAAACAAGCCTCAGAGAAGATAAATCAACTTATAATAATTAAAAAGTTGAAGAATATTATTCAAGAATAACTCTCAATAAAAACAACAAGAAGTCAATAATCAAGCTAAAAAAGCACTTTTAATGACCTTTAGAATGTATAGTCATACCAAGATATCATACAACACACCAAGCATTTGCCACTACGCCTTCAAAAATTTCTGGGGAGAACCCTGAGCGATGATATTTACAAAATATCAAAGCTCTTTGCTTTTAGGTTTTTTAAAAAAATTCTTCCAGTTGCCATGGTTACCCGAGTTCTTCACAGAGTTCAATTCTTATAAATAATTTGAAAGAGCATGACCTAAGGATCATTTCTGCAAAGTTTGCTTGAAATTTCATAGTTTAAGAGAAGATTTCTATGTAATTGTTTAGATGGACAGACAGACATTTACCGATCACACATTATGCTAAGGTGAGCCTACAATCCTTAGTGTGGCTGTCATCTACCATACACATTTTGTATCAATATAAGTATCAAGGCACTACGAAAGGATGAGCTGACCTTAAAATGGATTTCTGTATAAGAAGAACTGTACAGCCAGCTTTTTTAATCTGTTTGACTATGTTGAGTATATATTGTCTCTCCTCTCTCAATACTCGATCCATTTGTGTGTAATCAGATACTATCACACTGTTATCCATCTGAAATAGAAATGGTCATGCAATCAGTTTGTTTATTGAATGAGGTTTAACGCCACTTTTAATAGTATTTCAGTCAAAATGCGATGGTTGGAGCACCTAACCATGGACTAGTGGTATATCTCGATATCCTGGTATTTCTGAAAACTTATAAACTTTAAATTGTTGTCTACAACTCCTTTCAATTTGGACCAGTTTAAAAATTTGCCATCTGGTAATGGGTTAAACATAAAACATTAATTCTATAATATTTGTTATTACTTACATCAGTTTTGGGTGGCGATATACAGAACTGTATAAGACCGATTTTAGCTTTCTCTATTTTATTAGGGCCGCCTGCACCACCTCCTTTCTGGTCGAACACTAAACCGTTGATCAACTCACTGTCTTCAACTGTACCACTAAAATAATTAGCATAATTATTGATGAATCACTAGCCCCCTGACTATGACAGAAAATTTAACTTAACCCTCTCCTGTTTTTGGAAATTTTAGACTAGTCCAAATTAAAAGAGGTTGCAGACGACAATGACAACTGGATGCTATTTGAAATGAACCCATCCTATGTGGTAGAAAATATTGTGGAAAAGGAGAAATTGCTTGATACAAGCAATTTCTTCTTTTTCCACAATGTTTTCTCAAGTATAAAATCACAGGAACGTAAAATCCTGTATTTGAACTGGAAAGGGTTAAGATATTAACCCTTTTCATGTTGAATAAAAATTCTCTGCAGAGTTGCATTTAAACCAAAGGGCTGTACAGACTGGAAGTGCTATTTCTATGTTGATATGTGTTTTGAAATTTTATCTTTTAAACAACTCTGGCTCTAAAGGGAAAAGCAGGTGGTGTAGAGTAAGATCAGACTGCACATATGTGCTGGCTGATCTTTGTCTATACCTCCTTCCAAAACACAAATATTCTGGGTTCACCATGGCAAGGATTAACATGTGATTTTGAAAAATCTTTAGTCAATAACATGAAACAAAAATTCGAAATTGCTGGGTGTCAGCCTATACATCATAGATATAGCTTGAATAAGCCAAACCAACAAAAGATTTCTACATATATATGTCATAATTCAAAGTTCATTTATGGTCTTAATAAATGATTTGATAGAACTTTTATTTACAGCTGTGATCTGTCAATTCATTGCTTAAGGATAAGTGTTTGAAGCAAATGTTGAACAAATCAAAGAAGTCTTCTCAAAAAAAGAAGTGTTCATGAAACATTATACCCGATCACAGCCTTTTTTTTTTTTTGATAAGTGACCTTGATCTTGGCACATAGTATCTGCAGAAGAGTATCACTGAGATTTATCATCATACCAAACACGAGCATTGTAACTTGAATAGGCTTAAAGTAATTGTACATAATATGTTTTTTATTGTTAAGTTTTGCAGAAGTTTGACATTGACCTTCACATATGACCTCCACCTTAGTACCTGCAGAAGGATATCAATGAGATCTATCATCACACTAAGTATAAGCACCGCATCTTGAATAGACTTAAAGTAATTGTAAATGTTAAGTTTTTTTTTTAAAAGATTTGCAAAAGTTTGGCAAAATTACTTTGACCATGGCACATGAATGACCTTAGTATCTGCAGATGAGTATCATTGAGGTATATCACCATGCCAAATATGAGAATTGTATCTTAAATTACTTTAAGTAATTGTAAATGTTCAGTAATTTTCAGACAGACAGACGATAATGGTAAAATAATATGCCTCTGTATCAAAGATCAGGGCCAAATTGTTTTACCATTGTTGTATGTCATCCCATTGCATTGCAAATAGAGAACTTGTACATTGAGTGATCAATTTGCAAAAAGAATCTTCTCTTGAAGTAAGACTAAACAAGAGCCATGTCGGACATGGCCTTCCCCCGCCTTAAAAGCTTGATAGTAAACTGAAGCCAGTTAGATTAAGGCACTGCATTTCTTCTAAATTAGTTCGATAATAGCTATTATACTTTCAGAGATATGCTCAGGACAAATCTAAGACTTTAAAACAACAAAGGGCAATAACTCCAAAATTATGCAAGCAAGAGTTGTGATTCTTATGCACTGCACTTCTCCATAACAAGATCTATCCACCTATGAAGTTTCAAGTTAATAGCTATTATACTTTCAGAGATATGCTCCGGACAAAATCTTAGCCTTTAAAACAACAAAGGCCAATAACTCCAAAATTATGCAAGCAAGAGTTGTGGTTCTTGTGCACTGCACTTCTCCTCAATGAGATCTTTCTACCTATGAAGTTACGTTGATAGCAATTTTACTTTCAGAGATATGCTCCGGACAAGTTTAGTGACGGAAGGACAGAATGACGGAGACCATTATTATATCCCCTTCACCGAAACGGCGGGGGATAATCATGGGCCGAACACACAACCTTTTACACAGTTATTTTTTTATTACTCCATTTGATAAACTGATATAAAGATCCTTTAATGTTAATTATTAAACTATTCCCACACAATACTGCTTTTTAAGGTCCTAAAGGAAAAAGAATATTTGGAAAAAAAAATGCAAAATGAAGAAATTGCTTGTTACAAGCAATTCCTTCATTTTCCACAAAGATTTTTAAAATTGTCGTCTTCATCTTTTATCAATTTGGACAGATCCAATATTTCATCATGTGGTAATGGGTAAGACTATATTCTTTTTACTTGTTTTTGTTGTAGAATAGCTTAATCCATTCCCACAAAATGACGCTTTGCAACACCTCCAAGTAAGGCTTTGGAAACCACTGTGTAAAATGAAGAAATTGTTTGCAACAAGCAATTTCTCCCTTTTCCTCAATATTTTCTAAAGTATAAAATCACAGGGACGTAAAAACCCGGGTTTGTACAGGAAAGTGTTAAGGAATACATAAAATAAGGGAATACAAAACAGGCTCATGTTTGATGGTGATTGTACATTCCACTTACCCAAGTTTTTTAACAATTTTTATATCATTCAGATCTACATTATCAGACACTGCTGGATCAATGACTTTAGTTACAGCATCTACAGCCATAGGAGACAGAATACTTGAGTATTGGGATACAACCTAGAACAAAATTAATAGCTGTAGTACATAGTATGAGCTTTCAACACAATTCCTTAACCACTACAAAGCAATAAATTTCAGACTAGTCAAATTTCAAAGAAGTTGCAGACGACCATCAATGAATTCTTATAAATTTTTGTGATTTGGGGTAAAAAACATTGTGGAAAATGAAGAAATTGCTTGTAACAAGCAATCCTTGCATTTTCATAATGTAATCCGAAGTTTTTTGAGGGGCATTTAAAAGGGTTGTGTGGGAATGGGTTAACATGACAACCAAGAAATCCTATACTTGAAAGACTGATGGCCAATGAAAATTGTTATTAAATTAATGTGTATATTTATTCTATGAAAGAAGTTCCATTTTTTCTATTTCTAAAAGTTTTTCATTTTTTTCCTTAGGGCAAAAAAAGAGGAAAGTATGAGAATTGGTTAAAAGTTGTATAATTATAACAAATTTGGGTACAAGTTCTGGCTTGGAAGTACTAGCAATGAATACCTTAGAATTTAGAGAGGTTGAAGCACTTTTAAGTAGTGAATCCCTATCATTGAGATCAAGGGGTGTAGTCATTCCTTCTAAAATCTCCATTGATTTGGCAGCAGCCTTCTGAAATGCATCTGAAATGCTGGAAGGATGGATACCTGCAATTAGAATTTAAATGCAGAGTTTTAGAAAATAGGGGCACCATCCTAAAATTGTGATTTATCAACAACCCCATGTTTTGGGTTCACTCTTGAATCCTTTCAATAAAATTGATTGCATGGGGTTTAACGCCACTTTCAACAGTGTTTCAGTTATATTGCAGCGACTGGAGCACCTAACAAAGGATTCCTGGTATTTCTCACACCAGTACTACCACTACATCCTTTCCTAGCCTCCAGCTTCTATCCCACTTAGGTTTACGATTATCCACCCATTGGTGAGAGACAAATGTCGGCAAGGATATGTGCCGCTGCCAGGGATCCAACCCATGACATCCCAAGATTGAAGATTAGGAGTCTGACTACTGACTGCACTATGATGACAGCCCTTTCAATAAGACAGTTCCATTTAGGTTCTGCTACATGTACATAGATTGTTTGAATCGGATTTAATACCACTTTAAACAGTATTTCAGTCATATCACAGCAGCTAACCACAGATTCCTGGTATTTCTCACATCAGTACCACTACATACCTTCAGAGCCTCCAGCTACTAATCTTAAGATCAAAGCTGATGCTTTTGCTAGATAAAAATCAGATACAAATTTTTGATTGGTCAGGATGTCACCGTCTCATCCTTCTTTGTTGATTGGTTGTATGAAAATACTACTGTCACATTGACAATTTCACCAAGTGATACAAATTTGAAATTCAAAAAGTTGACAACTACTGTAAACATTGTAATGACATAAACAGCCCAGTGACTAGGTAAAAAAAGCAAAGGTGAGTAGCAAAACATCTTTAAAGAGTGCGGCGCTGGATTTTAGTTTAAAGAGTTTGAAGCATGCTTTCATAAAACGTGTTGTTGAAACTCATTTAAATGAGGTCATCATCAGGTCTTTTGTCTCTTTTCCTTTAGAATTTACACTAAATATTGTGGTAAGGTAATTTGTTCAGAGCCTAAATATGTCTTTGGCTCAAACATACCAAGCTTCCAGAGCTCTCAGTTGCTCTTCCTTCCAAATGACTGAAGTTACATCATGGTTTTAGGATGACTCAGACAAATAGCGTCAAATGGATGCAACAGTCAAGATCATTAAAAACCTTACTGAAAATTTAGGAGTCACTTAATCAAATTTGCGGGGGGAGGGGGATGGGGAGTTACCATGGGACTCAAATTAGATAGTTTTGGGGTCCTGGAAAATTTTAGACTGATCCAAGTACAAATATGTTGCAAACGACATATTCTAGTTGATGAAATTTTGGATTTCCTTTACTTTTTGGCTAGAAAACAAGCAATTTCTTCATTTTCTACAATGTTTTCAAAAGCATTTTTTCTTGAGTGCTTCAAAAAGTGTCATTGCTTGGGAATGGGTTAAGTTCAACAGTTATATACATACCTTTAGACAGTAATTTTGCACAAGCATCTAACAGACTTCCAGCAATCACACACACAGAAGTTGTTCCATCACCAGCTTCAACATCCTGGGCTTTAGATAGCTCAACCAACTGTAATAAAATATCATGTTTACATCAAATGCAAAGTACTATACAGTATTTATAGATAAAAATGGCTTGGCATTTTTACCTTAATTAAGGGATCTGTTGTGTCTAAATAGAATGAAGTATGTTTACCAAGTCATGGCTAAATGGTTAGTTTTAATAAGGAAATAATGATGTTGCTTTGAAAATGCTTACCTCTGAACCGAGCCTTAAATGTAAATAAATGCACAGATATGAAAAATTCTTGTTATTTGATATAAATGCCACTCTGAACAATATTTCACTTAACCCATTCCAAAATGACACAATTTTAGATTTGTAAAAATTCAAAGAGGTTACAGACAAGAAATCAAAGTTGTTTTTAAATGAGGGCCATATTCACTCAAAAATATTGTGAGAAAAAAAAAAAATTGTCTTCTTTTCTCCCAATGTTATCCAAAGCTATATTCCTTGATGTGTAAAAATGAGGGATTTTGTGTAAAAATGAGGGATTTTCCAAGATAAAGGGTTAAAGAAGAATAAGTTCATGTAATTCAGGTTTCTTGAGGTTCACCAGCACTGTCCTTCAGCTCTTTTCCTTATTCAACCAGTTATTTGCCTTTTATTTTATGTTGCTGACTATATTTTTACATGATAATGATGTTTCAGTCCAACAGCCACATCAGGTCAGAGATAGGTCCAAATTGAAAGAGGTTGTAGAGGTAAAATTTCAGTTTATATAGAATTTTAGATTTTTTCAACTTTATTGACCTTATTGCAAGAAATTTCTTTATTTTCCACAATATATTACCAAATGTTTTTTCTTGAGGGGCATCAAAAAGCATCATTCTGTGGGATTTTTTTAATATCATATTGAGATATCTACATATTAACCCATTCCCACACAATGATGCTTTTTGATGCCCCCAAGAAAAACAATACAGAAAACACTGGAAAATAAAGAACAACAAGCAATTTCTTTATTTCCCACAATGTTTTCCATCCATTAAGCTGAAAAAATCTTAATTTTCATAAACTCGTCTGCAACTCCTTTCAATTAGGACCTGCCTGAAATTTAGCCGTCTGGAAATTGGTTAACACTAAAGAAACTTACCATTTTTGCTGCTGGATGAAGGACTTGCATCTGCTTAAGGATTGTGGCACCATCATTAGTAATTGTTACATCTCCATTAGACGCTTGGATCTAAAAGTTAAGTAGTCATGTAATTATTTGATACAAGGTTTAGCTCTTTAAAATGACCGCATTACATAGCTTTACCTTTTTCCTCTTCAATCCGTTATTTTACGTTCCTGTGTTTTTATACTTGAGAAAACATTGTGGAAAAAGAGAAGTTGCTTATTTTTCTCGAAAACAACAAAAACAACAACAACTTCCAATTGTCATCTGCAAAATCTTTGAATTTGAACAGGTGTAAAATTTGGGGAAAAAAAAGAGAAAATACCCAGGAAAAGGTTAACCAGTACTGATGCCTTGTAATTCTTGTTCACTCTGTGACATTGTCAATTATTCTTAGCCAAAATTTGGTCATGTCGATATATAGAAATCTGTAATCAAGTTTTATGAAAGTCTGTAATAAAATTTAGTTCTCCATAACACCTGCTTGAACAAATATTTGTAACATATTTAAAAGTTAAAAGGAGCACCAAATGTGGGTGCTGTATGTTTCGTTTATATGTTCGATGCAAAATGGTTAAAATAAAATCAGTTGAAAAGTTGGCGCAACTCATATTAATATACATAAAAGGTCATCTGCCTTTCTGGTATAGGTTGCTTCATTACCTATGTAAATATTATTCATAGTTTACTGATTGTATGAGATTCAAACCCATTTTTAACAGTTTTTCAGTCATTTTGAGGCAACCAGAGTATTTCTCACACCAGTACCATCACAACATCCTTTCCGAGCCTCCAGCTAATTATCCCATTAAGGTTTACAACTACCCGCCCATTAAAAGTAGTCAAATGTCGGAGTGGAAAATTTCTCAGCCAGGGATCAAACCTGGACCCTATGGTTAGGAGTCCTATGCGCTACCAACTGTGTTATGGCCCAAGCCTGATTCATAGATGAATTAATTATCAGAAATAGTCAAGGTAGGGCTGATGCCACAGGGGTGGGAAAATACAGATTTTCTCAAAAGGGCAATCAAGAGATGATTTTCTACTTGTTTGGAATCAAAATTAACTTGTCCACAAAAAAGTGAATACCGCAGTAGATATATTTTAAGAAAACATTAGTGTTAAGGAACTCTGCATTTTATTCATTAACAACAATTTTTTCTACCTTTCAATATAAACATTAGGATAAAAAATCTTTCTAATCTTTGAGATCTATTTTGTTCAAATCCAAAATTTGCCTTCGCATCCCCAGACAAAAGACCTTGTTCTTGTCTGCAAGTAGAAAAGCCCATGTCAGACAACTCGAGCATGGGAGTTCCACACCCCTGAAGACATATAACTGATGTTCTTTTACAAAATGGAGCAAACAGAATCTTTTTCTCACATACCCTTGATTTGTAGAGAATAGCCATCACAACTATCCTTATATTACCTATATGCAGAATCGCTTTTTCCTATGAATGTTATCCAACACCAATTTTGCAGTATTTCTTTGACCCTTGGACTCAAAGAACTAGCTTTATTCCAATCCCCAACAATGATGCTTTTGGGAGCCCCTCAATAAACTATTGGGAAAACATTGTGAAAAGTGAAGAAATTACTTGTAATTGGTTAAAGTACACAACACTGTTGTTCAATACATCCCCACACAATGAAGCTTTTTGTCGCCTCTCAAAGGAAAACAGAGTGGAAAATGAAGATTGCACATAGCAAACAATTTCATCGTTTTACACAATCTTTTCAACACATAAAGTTCAAAAGAATTTAAGATTTCATTGATTTTGAATAGTTGTATGCAACTCCTTTCAGTTTGGACTAGTCTCATATTTTGCTGTCTGTTAATGGGTTAAGCAGTGTTCTGCCAATGCTGCGTTTTTTGTGCCACTGTCCCAAAAAATTCATAAATGTAGAAAGTTTTTAAGACCATTTGGACATTGGTCCCCTTTGGTTACAAAGCCCTGGTAGCTTGATTAGTCTAATCAGCGATTCTATAATATAATGTCCCAACTTTTTTAAGATCATGGAGACGTCGCCTTGCTTTCAATACTGGGTTAACCCATTCCCACACATTGACACTTTCGACTCCCCTCAAGAAAAATAATAAGGAAAACATCTAAAATGAAGAAATTTCTAGTAACAAGCAATTTCTTCATTTCCCACATTTTTTTTCTACCTAGAGACATGGAAAAAATACAAAATTTCATAAACTTTAAATTGGTGTGTGCAACTCCTTTAAATTTGGACCAGTCTAAAATTTTGTTGTGTGGGAATAAGTTAAGTCAAACAAGAGCTGGTCGCAGTAATGTGACAAATGCCCCCAAAAGGACAGGGTCAAGCATGTGGCACTTTGATTTGTCTTGTAAACACAACCACATCCATTTGTGATCTATACGTCTGGGTTTTTAATAAATGAAATTTTAATACATGTAATAATTTCTTTGAATACAGAATGAAATCGAGAAATGCATTATGGACAGATTTTTCTGAGGTCAAAAGTAGGTCAAAGGTAGAGGTCAAGTTCATGTAAAGTGGTTCACCCAATTAAGCATCTGTTCATTGAAGAATAAGAGAGTAATACAATTCAACGATTCAGTACGCAATTTAACCCTTCTTGACGCCCCTTTGAACCCAGATTGTGACCTGGACCTTTGAGATAGGAACCTCAGTCTTTTTCATGACACGTCGTCTGAAGGTGGTGAACATTTGTATGAAATAAATTTGTACCTGCGTGCATGATTATAGAAGTTACAGAGCAGACACGGCAAAAAGTCCTGATTTTTTACCTTTAACCCAAGATTGTGACCTTGACCTTTGAGATAGAAACCTGGGTCTTTTTCGCGACACATAGTCTGAAGGTGGTGAACATTTGTATGAAATAAATTTGTACCTGCGTGCATGATTATAGAAGTAACAGAGCGGACATGGCAAAAAGTCCCCATTTTTTACCTTTGACCCCAGATTGTGACCTTGATCTTTGAGATAGGAACCTGGTCTTTTTTGTGACATGTTGTCTTATAGCGGTGAACATTTGTGCAAAGTTATTTTGAAATCCACTATTGCATGTAGAAGTTACAGAGCGGACATGAAAGCAAGACAGACGAACTGACTGACTTATGGACGGACAGTTGGATTACTATATCCCTCCCTTTTTGGGCATAAAAAAGAATCAGTAACAAGCTTAAACAGTTGTTAGGCTCAATTAACCAATAACCAGACCACAAAGTTTTAAACAGAGACTTTTCAGATGACAATTTCAGGTTGATTGAATATTTTTTTTTGTATATTTTTCGAAAGAAAACTTTAAAAATAAACAAACTGATTGTAACAGGCAATTTTTTAATTTCCCAAGTTTTAAAAAGATTTTTATTAAGAAGGGCTTCAAAAAAGTATGTATGTGTGTGAATGGGTTAAGATCAGCATATAGATCTTAAAGAAAATCTGACAGATTCTATATATCCATACCATTTTATCCATGCCTCTAGGTCCAAGACTTGTTCGGATTGCAGATGCAACAGCTAAAAAGATAAAAATGATAAAATTATACAAATGTGATGTATCCCTGTGGAAAAAGAACATCTGTGAATGCAGCTATACAGGTATTTGCAAAAATATAAAATCCAGTGCAGGGTTCTGCCGATCGCCATTGTCGCCAAATGCGACAAAAATAAATTTCTGGTGCAAGATTTTTTCATTTGGCGAAAGTTTGTGACGCAAAAAAAAAAATGGAAAGTTTTTTTACTCATATTTTTACTTTGACCAAATTCCGGAAATCAAGGCCGAGGGCTAAGTGTGTATAATTGCTCAAAAGCTTGTATATCGGGTCAATTATGTCATCAAGTCTGAGTGACACAAGACTGACACATTGCCAAATTTAATTACAGTTCTGATTGACAGCAAATCAGATTAATGAAATGCGCTCATTGGTTGGCAGGTCGTATTTATTTTTTGTTGAGGACATGACTTAGTTTTAGGGATGACTAGATCAAACTTCTCAGATGATGGCTATCTGTGAACACACCAGAAGACCACGAATAAACGAATTGGCTCTCTTTAACAAAAAATTAAACTGGCCTTTTCTTGATGAATACAATTGCCGTATTCGTGCATATTTTCATATATTTCTGCTAACAGTTTCAGTCAGTTTCTAATCTGGGCACCGCTACCGCGAATCCTTGCTAAAACAATAACCAGCATTCATGGGTTATAAGAAGGACATTCTGATGAGCTGTTGATAGTAACAGTGGTAGATTGTAAAAATTTGACAAAAAAATTTCAAGAGTTCTACTGTCCTAAAAGCAGACAAACCATTTCTTTTTTATTCATTCTTACCCAAGAATGTTCATCCTTAAACCGTTTTTTAAAATACTGATGTCTACGTTATTCTATTATCAAATCAGGCATTTTATATAAGACTTATTACTATTACCTTCTCTCTATTTTTCTAATCAAAGTCTTGATTTTCTAATCAAAGTACTGAAAGCACCGATTGCAGATGAGTAGTCATTGTAGGTGTATGACTTAGCTACATTCATTCAAGACTAGATTACGAATAAATAACCATGTTTACAACCTCTTTAATATGTATATTGTTTATTTTACCACATATAAGTTAAGAAAATAAATGTGCAGTTAAGAAATGTTCGACTTTGGCACAAACTAAATCTCCATTTGGCCCAAACTTTTTTCCATTCGACCCTAACTCTTTTAATTTGACGAATGTGATGGCGACAACTTTTTTCTAGCCAGAGCTAACCCTGCAGTAGCTGCTTGATTAAATGGGGTTTGATACTTTTAAACAATCTTTTAGCTATATCATGTGGTATTGCACTAGTAAAAAGCAGCTTCGCAAAAATGTTTAGTCCCAAGACATACTAAACTGACCAGTAGGGCGACCAAGATTTGAACCAGGAACCCTAGACTCCATGCCAGCTAAGAGTCAATGGCCAAGCAGGACTCCTTATCCCCCGCCCCCCATTCTCGTAAAAACTCTAGGTTGGAAGTTCAAAATCTAAGGTAATAGTAAGGTAGAACTTTCTTGACATGAAAATATTATATTCTGCCTACATGGCAATGTTTTATTTCCCCCCCCCCCCCCAAAAAAAAAAACCCTGAGAAAAAAAGTGGAAATTTAAAAGCAATTTCTTAATTATGTTTTCTACACCGAGCTACAAATGTTTCAAATTTCATCAACCAAAGACTGTTGTCTACAAATTCATTGAACTTGGACAGACCAGTCTAAAATTTTGCCATCTGGTAACAAGTGCAAAGTGCATTGAATGAAAATTAAATGCCATACAAATAGAAAAGACTGAGAAAAGGAAAAATTGCTTCTATCAAGAGATTCCTCTATTCCTCAAATACTGCGTAAAACCTTTTAATAGCAGGAAACAGTTTCAATTACTTCAAGATATACTTGCATAAACTTAAATGACATGACTTGTTCTACATTATTATGCCTTGCTTTTTTTAGTTCTTTAATAGGGGTATATAAGGCTACTTCCAAATTAAACAAGATGTGTTTGTAAAACACAGGGTTTTCATTAGTTCCCAAAAGTCAAGAGTCATTGACCCTTGGGCCAAAATTTCCAAGAGTCAAAATTGAAATCCCAAGAGTCAAAATGTAATATGTCTCCCCCCTTCCACCAGAGCAATTTAGAAAAAAAAGGTTTATAACTTATTTAGCAATGGTGCTTTAAAGGTGTTCATATTTTTTTCAGCAATGGTGCCTTAAAAGTGTTTATATTTTTTTAGCAATGGTGCCTTAGGATAAACTCTGTCTCAGATTGAAACATTCCTCCAATCTGACAGTAATCTATTTACAATATAAGATGAATTTTAGGGAAACTTCAGTATTTATATATATATTATTCAGGGCTCTGCAGACTCCCAGAATTTAGGGAGAAGTCACTTCTCACTAGTCTGAGAATTGGGAGAAGTTTTTCAAAATGGGGAGAAGTGGTGAGACTTTCAGGAGAAGTGGATCATGTTAAAAATTAAGTTTTTGCGCGTATTCCTCATTTCTATCAGAAAATAAAATAGCTTTACAACCAAGTAGTTGCATTTTATATTATGTATCATGCAATAAACATAGAAAATACTGCTTATCCTTTCAGTCCTCAATAAAGATCTTATTCCTGTGAACAAATACTTTTGTATTTTTCTTTTTTGTTTTTTGTTTTAGATTTCATGAGTTTGATTCTGAATTTATCTTTTTTTAATATCTCATAATAGATTCATATATGATAAAAAAAGTCAGCTAATAAAAAAAAATGCAAATAGTGTATAGGCAGTCTGAATGAAATGAGTAGTGTTTCTATTTGAAGCAGAAAATGAGAAAGATTTTATTGTAACAACATGTATTTAATCAAACTATTACCAGAAGAAAAAATTCAGACTGGTACAAATTGAAAGAAGCTAAATAAGACATTTCACAGTGAGCTTAAATAAGAAAGAAGGTGCCAAAGAGGGTAGAAACAAGTGGGGAAAGGATAAATTGCTTGCTGCAAACATTTCCTCCCTTTTCCACAGTTTCCCATAAAAACAATTCAAGATGTCAAAATGGGGGATTGTGTGGTAATGAGTTAAAGTCTGTGCACTTTACCTGATAACATATATATAAATGGATAAAAATTGTCATTAATTGGTCAAAAAAGGTCCTCTCTGATTAAGTCAGTTATAGTGTGTAAAGGGTAAGGGTTACTGCTCAGTACACAAAACCAGACTCTGTACATGCAGAGGTTTAAAGTTAACACATGATAATTTGCTCCATTTTATAGGATTACATGTTATTTAAAGGAATAATTACCAATACAAGTAAGTGAAATTTAGTTTTTGGATAGAATGTATCATAACATAAATCTCAGGAAAAGACCGTAGAAGCCTTTAAATTGTTTGCCATAATTTTCTTTACTTGTTACAATTGAAGCAGATAACTCAAATTGAAGGATTCTGATGAAAAATGAATTTACTCTACGTAGACTTACGGCAGAATTATTTTTCATCAAGATTTCAAATTTTTAAAATATTTTGACTTCTGGTAAATGACACGGCGTCCGTAACTGTCGGCCATTATTCTCATTATGTGAAAGTAAGCAACAAATCTCGTAGACTGATGATAACATAATTTACAGAAATAATTAAAACTTAAGAAGGGAAAGGATTTTAAATAAAGATTTCTAGTGCCGAGAGTATACACAGCATTGCCAAAATCAATCAGCGTAGGTGTGAATGAAGCAAGCATGTTGACTATTAGCTGCCAGAACATACCCCTATTTCTGATAATCTGCTGGACTCGCAACTACAGTATCGATACACGCTTGATTTACGATCAAAGGGCTTCCGACGGACAATTGTATAATTGCACACTGTCCCCCACTTTTATAGCCACTGGGCCAGATTTGATTATCACCTATCGTATCCAGGCGACTTCCCGAAAATTCCAGGCGACTTCGACTTCGCTTTGATCAGCAAATCAGGCGAAGTTTTATGAAACCAGGCGACTTTTTCGCCTGAGTCGCCCACTCTGCAGAGCCCTGATTATTAGTTTGAATCAAGTCTAGAAAATCTCAAGAGTACTAAGGCGAAAAAATTATTTCTATTTTTCATAAAAAGAAGTGCCGATTTTATGCACGAAAACCAATGACATTTCTTGGACAACATATTCTTTGGTTTCATTTTACTGCTTGATCACATTCTCTGAGCTTTTTATAAAGAAAAAGCAAATAAGTAAATTTCAGTGGGATTAATACTCTGAAAACGGGTTTCATCATTAATTTCAAAGGTGTCAATTACGATCGCCAATGCATGTCCCTCACTCTAGAGTGTTAATTACCAATCAAGCTTTGTGTAATCCTTGATAGGGATGTATATTTTCATAATCAAATAACTATTTTCCAATAATTTTGGCACACTTATGATGACCCTTGACGCACAGTGACAAATTTCCAAGCGTCAAAATTGCTTCTTTTTGAATTTCTGTGCGTCAAAACCCGAGGTCTCGGGTCAAACGAAAACCCTGAACACTATGCCCCCGAAACAGGAATTCTTTAGAAACAGGTAATTTTTATTTATTTTTTTCTTTGTTTTAGGGAAAAAGGGTTAAAATTTTGACCTTGACCAAGATGAAATGACCTTCCCCAGTTGCGCCATGTTGAGACCTATCTACATATCAAATATTAGCATTGTAACTTAATCAGAGTTGAAGTTATAGGAAAATGTTTAGTTGACAGGTTACGTTTTGCAGAAAGACACATACGGACAGACAGACAGCAGTAAAACAATATGCCCCCGATCTATCAATGCGGGGGCATAAAAAGGGTCCTTTTTTCCCCCATCCATGGCAGAGGAATTTCCCAAAATAACAGCTTTATTTTAGCATTATATGGATTCATTTTCTTCAAGATTTCTTTTGTTTAATATTTCTATCCATTTTATTACTGATAAGACCCTTCAATAAAGTTATTTATCATTGAATTTGAGAATGATGCATGAATCTTACTTTTATTACTTTCTTTCATTAAAATTTGTTTTCCCAATTCTTCTGAAAACTGCTCAAAAATTTCCAAAATGAACAGGCTAAGGCTTCTTCCCCATTTCTAGAAAAAAGGCCTGCTTGTTATTTACATACATCAAATATAAAATGCCCATGACCACCATCATGTATTATTATATTAATTGACACACTGGTAAAAAGAATAACTGTTATAATGAATTATAAAAGGGATCTTGAGGGCATCACCCTAGTACAAAATCCAGGTATATTTTAAAACACTATCTCAAATATAACACTCAAGACTACCTTAGAACTGAATTCCTCTATTCTAATAGTAATTGCATTACATCAAAAACATTAACACACATTGTGATTTGACCAAGATTCTTTCTCTGACTATTACTAACAAAACCAAAAATAAGGACCAAACTCAGTGGCAAATAAATATTAAACTTCTTCACAAGATGTAAGCATTACATTTCATTATAACTGCCCAATGAGTGACTATCGCGACACACTAGA
Organism: Fragum fragum; assembly: GCA_946902895.1. NCBI lineage: Eukaryota > Metazoa > Mollusca > Bivalvia > Cardiida > Cardiidae > Fragum > Fragum fragum. Next base: position 26,965,218 of record OX336366.1, read on the forward strand.
AAAAGGCAAAGCTTCAGTTTGAGACGGTGCATAACGAGTATTGGTTGATAATCGGAACAGTACTTTTGTGGACATCAGAAACAATAAATGATAGAATTGTCATGGAATATAAAGTGCGCTACAGACTTTGTTAACTCTCTTAAAAATTACAGAAGAACCGTAACTATAGTAAACAAGTACCTTTTGCAGCTTCAATGTTGCTGATTCGAATCTGGGTCGGTTTCTCTTTATCCTTGTACTCCGACTGACTTTTAGCCCCACCTTGATGCTTTGCTGGAGGCATTTTTCGTAAGTAAATAGACGAAACTTAATCAAAAGCTTATTTCACGAAGATGACGGTGGATATTTTCGATGCTTCTAGAACATTTGGAGATTTGTGCACGACCGGATACAGGTACGGTCATGTACAACTTCCGGTTTCTAGGCGAATTCTTAATTAGACTGGAAGCAATTCAGTTCATTAAAAACAGCAATGGCAAAACCGACAAAAACAAAGAATATTAAGACCAAATATTGTATAAATGCATCATTTTCTCACAATTTTCGAAATGAAATTGCTGCAAGCCACCAGCCAATTCAAGCGTAAAGTTGACCAGTTTCACATCGTTGATCGCTGTTGGTTCATTTTTCAAATGACGGGTTAAATAGGCGAATTAGCAGCTTAGATTTGGCTTGTTACAAGCAATTTCTTCTTTTTCGAAAATGTTTTCTCAAGTATAAAATCACACCGACGTAAAATCCTGCGTTTGCACAGGAAAGGGTTAATGAATAAATCGAGTGGTTAATTATGGAACACTCACGGTTATCATAATTTATGCAATCCCGCTCAAATCATTCACGTTCCTAATAGCTAGCGTAAGCGTTCCGTTTAAAATATTATGTGAAAACTAGAAATTGCTATTGACGAGCAATAGATCTTATTTCCCCACAATACTTTACAACAGCGACCGTTCAATCCACCAACTGGGTACTCAGAACATTTTCAAAGTTTTCACTTTAAAACCTGTCCATTAAAGCCAAGATATTAATCCCTATTTATTTACTTGGAGCATATCAATTAGATCACTCATGAAAAGTTTGTTGAAATCAATAACCCAATTTCTGAGTTTCGAAGTTTTTACTATATGGTCATAAATATAAAAACATGTTTTTCCTCTTATCCAAATTCTTTTTAAGGAATCTAATAAAGGGTCATCCAAGAATTAATCTGTGATGTTTTGTTGAAATCTACTGAATAGTTTCTTAGGAGAAGAGTTTCAGTTTTCACCATATATGAAAATTAGCCCCGCCAACAGACGCTATGTTTTTTATCCGATCAAATTCTTTGTAAAGAATTGAGAAGAGCCACCTAGGGATCATTATATGAGGTGCGGTTGAAATCCGTGCAGTTATTTCTGAGAATTCGTTTTTGAAAGTAAAAATTTACGGACGGACCGACGCATGCACTCCCGGAAGGACAAAAACTTGCTGGATTTAAGCCTGTGGAACTAAAAAATCAGAAAGTGAAATTAAAAAAAAGAAAGAGGGGAAAAAAAGAAGAAGAAGAAGAATAGTTTAAAAAAGCAATGAAACAAAGGAAGATGCGAAAACAAACTAACACGAAGAAACCAAATCAAGCCAAAAAGAAGAAAGAAGACGAGACAATCAGAATCATCTGATAACGATGACTGGGTCTCTCTGGTACACTTGGGACTGAACTCAAACTCCAATCCCTTGGGAAAACATGGATTAAATGCAATGACTGTCATGAATGGGCACATGTCGAGTACCCAAATGTTCTTAAAGGGCGAGTGTATATCTTCTTACGTTGTTGACTTATTGAAGTGAGTTAACCCATTTCCGTGGTAGATGACCATTCAAAATTTATGAAATTTTAGATTTTTTCAACTCTCTGGGTAGAAAACATTGTAGAAAATGAAGAAATTGCTTGTTACAAGCAATTTCTTCATTTCACACAATGCTTTTCCATTTTTTTTCTTGCAGGGTGTCAAAAAACTATTTGGAATGGGTTAAGTAGCCCCGCACGCTTAAGTAACATTAAGTCACGTACACGGGGCTTGTAGATACACACCTGGTACTTTCAAAAATAGTTAGATGGTAGGGTTGAAATAATTCAATGTTTTGTAACGGCTCTTTTTTGAAAAGAGCGTAATATTTTTCTTTCTGAATTACAAAATTAATTTTCAGAATTTCCAATAAGAGATACAGAGTACCAAAGAATATAAAAAATGTAACAACTAGCCCCGGTCTCCCCTACATGACCCTATTATCAAGGTCAGTGTTACAACTATTGAAATCTGGACTAGAATATCTGGAATCAATGTATATAATAGTTATTTCATTACCAGACGACAAAATTTTAGACTGGAACAAATTCAAAGGAGTTGCAGACAACAATTTAAACTTAAAGAAATTTCAGATTTTTTTCGACTTCCTGGGTAGAAGACATTGTGTAAAATGAAGAAATTGCTTGTAACAAGCAATTTCTTCATTTTACACAATGTTTTCCATAGTGTTTTTTACTGGAGGGGCGTCCAAAATCGTCATTGTGTGGGAATGGGTTCATTTGGCAATCCTCGGACGATCTCCGTACTCTCCGATCTAGGTACAGAATCGGCCGAGTTGTGACGAATGGGAATGGGTTAACACTCAAGTGTGATTCGTCAAACAAAAAGGGGCCATCCTAAATTGACGGATCGTAGGCCAAGCCCACCCAGATATTACTTAAACGGCGTTATTTTTGCAAAGTTTATGACTAGTATCACGTAACAAAAAGGTTAAATGGTTTGTTGACGAACTAAACGCCATAACTACAGTGCGAAAAAGCTGCAGTTACGATGGTTGAATAGCCAACACAAAAATGCTTCACTAATGGTATACGTCAGACTATGTTGGAGTTCCAAAGTTCACACCCGGTATAAATGACTGATTTGATCGGTCGATTGAATCTTTGATTGAAACTCGCGACCCGTAAGTTACGCAACAGGTATTCGAAAAAAAGATCAGATCAACCCGCAGCCTGACGTGACAGCCAGAAGCGATATTTAACCCATTCCAACTCGAGCCCTCCTTTCTACGCCCCGCAAGAAAAAAACTTCGGAAAACATTGTGGACAATCAAGAAATTGCTTGTAACAAGCAATTTCTTCATTGTCTACAATGTTTCCTATCCCAAAAGTCGAAAACATTTAGAATTCCACCAACTTGAAATTGTCGTCAGTAAATTCTTTCAATTTGGCCGAGCCTAAAATTTTGTTGTGTGGGACCTGGTTAAAAAGATACTGTAGAGTAGATCTGGTTAATTCCGTACAAGAGGGAAATTCTGTGCAGTTAAGTAAATTACTGTTTTTCTCGTGAATCTAGATTTTTTCACTCTAAACTATCTTTAATTTACGTTGTACTCATTTAGAAATACCCTCAATGGAAAAACAACCTGTAAGATTTTAAGCTATCTATTCCAAATTGCAGATTTATGAAATGCCTTAACGCGGAAAAACAACAACAACAACAACAACCAATCAAACAAACAAACCCCAATTCACATCACCCTTATCAAGAGATACAATATTGGCACGAAGTACTTAACACCAGCTGATAGTTCTGGTCATAGACCATTTTCACGCAAAGCGCTTTAAGACGGAATGGGAAGATACTAATTAAACGATTTATTTGTTTGATATTGAAATTCAAAACTAATGCAAAAGATTGTTATCCTTACGGATTTAATATTAGCAGTTTCACTTGCTCATATGAAATGCAACATAAAATAATTTTGAAATTTATTTATTTATTTTTTTTTCTGTCCGACAACCCCTTTCTTATCGGAATTGCGAGGGATTCTGAAATTGTTGATAGAAGGGTTTGTAAACAATGGAAACGAATATTTGAGGATTTCTTTTGGTGAGAAAGGTTGTCCCTACGAGACCCATAGAGCTTTTAATGCTATACCTGGATGGTCTCTTTTCACTTGACGGATCACATATATGAAGGAAGTGTAGACCCCCAAAAATGTTGTCAGTGACTAGGGAGAAAGGGTTGTAAAAATCAAGATAAGCCCCAGTGTAAAACATACTTTAAAACGATTATTCAATAGAGTACGCTTGGTGATTAGGGTTAATTTATGGTCTTTAACTCGAGTGCAAGAGAATAGCACTGCGTTCTATCTGCCTAAATCACCCATTTTAGGGAGTTGCTATTAATTTTACAAATTTGCTACACTATCGTGACAAATATTTCACCGAAAACCTCATCTATACTTTGGTTCTGACCCGACTGTCTGTTCGATTAGGCCTATCTCACCCCTAGATACGCATTTACAGCGAGGATCGTGAAAGGTCGATATATTTTCCTCGTACAATCAGAACCTTTAATATTTTATCATTATTATTAATTCATTTATTTTCAAATGAATCGTAAACTGGACTTGATGCTGTTCCTATCAAGTTGTACCGAGTATTATTTGGCAAGCGAAACAACACACTAACCAAGATGTGTTCAGTATCCTGACATTGATATAAACGAAAACTGACTTTTGTTCCAGTGTAAAATCGATTTATCGTTCAGTTAGTATATTTTCTCGATTGGCGGAATGAAATGAAAGATAAATCGACATTACACGAAAAACAAACTGTTATTTTATTACTTTTATGGGACAAAATATTACCCTTTCAAGAAAAATCTCCGAAAGCGCGTCATTTCGCGCGCGGATTACGTAGCAACCTCATGACATCATCAGTGTCTTTGGTCCCGCGTAGATGACGTTCAGTAGCTTGCATAGAAATCTGATTAAAATCAGATCCACTGTAATAGCGTATTGCTATGCCCTTATTACGGAATGATAACGTAGTGGTTTCGTAGAGATGATTTTGATGAGATTGCTTGTATTGCCATCACTTGAATCTCAGAATATAAGTGAAACATCGAAAGAGTTACCTTTACTGTCAAGGGGGCTAACTCTTAAATCATATCAACAAGAATTATGGCCCTTTTCGACTCGGATTTTTCATTCATCACCTAACACCCAAAAGTAGAATGTCAGGTGCTGTGTTTGGTGATGTTGTTATTATATTGTGACCACTCGATCGTCTTTAATATGTTTCACGGGAGTCGTCATCAAGGTCGCCATAAATTGCCATAAATTGCATAGTTTTTGTGTCATAATTGTGTACGGTTTATTGGTTCCTATACTTGGTTCTGTGCGTGCGTTTCCCACTTAACCCTTCTCTTTTTTTTCTCAAAATGTTGGACTTGCCCAAATTCAAAGGGGTAGAAGACAACATTACAATTCAAAAAGTACCCATCTATGAGAAAGAAAATATTGTGTAAAAGAAGAAATTGCTTATAACATGCAATCTCTTATTTTCCCACAATGTTTTCTTAAGTATGATATTACAGGGACATAAAATCAGGGATTGCACGGGTTTCAAGGGTCAAATGTTACAAACATCAAAATTGACCGTTTGAATGGTGTGCAGCATTCTTCCTACCATCGCTTTTGGCAGATTTGAAGATTTCGGAAAGACCATTGTGCCTACTATGTTGAAAGGTCCGCGCGAAACAGTTGTAACTGTCTATAAACATATATGTAGTTACAATTGCTTCTCGCTAACCCATCGATATGCAAGAGTTTGAAATATCAACCAAGATCGACCTCCGCTGGATGAGACTATTTTTTTCAAATATCAATCAAACGGTATTCCTGGATTGTCACTTTTCCCGTGACGAGTCACATTCTATAAAATATCGTTTGTGGGCAGCCAAAACCTTGTAAGTACATGTTATCTAAACTGTAGTTACGAGGTCTTGGTCATCCAATAACGATATTGGTTATTTGACCATTTATGTTACAGTTAAACAGTTTTCTTTCCCCATTTCGAGTTTTTATGACTGAGTGGGAAGTATAAAGGGTAATATATTCAAACGGTGCTTTAATTTACATTTAGTTAATTCTGTGAATGGAAGGTGTAACTTATCCGTAAATTGATCTGGCATTTAAAAGGTATAGATAAAATAAAGATTGTTACAATAGATAGTGTTAAAAATAGTTAGCTAATGCTTGGAATGTTAGAAAATGTGTAAGTAGTTTATGTTACTTTGTGAGTCGTATCATCTTTCTTTAAATTGTAATCACCAATTAATTACTATTATCATGATCTTTTTTTTAAACAGATAAGCGGGAAGATGCTAAAATTCGTTTGATTTAATATTGGACAGAAACGCACACATCATTAACGGGACCGTGAGATAGAAGTCGTTGCTAACAAGAGAAGGTTTCTTTAAACCTTTACCAGACGACAAAATTTTAGACTTGTCCTAAAAGGAAGAAGTTGCAGATGAGGTTTCAAAGTTGATTGAACCTTGATTTTTTTGTGTCTTTTTGTGTGGAAACCGGCATTGTTGGAAATGAAGAATTTGCTTGTAACAAGCAATTTCTTAATTTTCCTCAATGTTTTCTCAATTCGTTTTTCATGAGGGGCGTCAAAAGGCGGGAATGTGTGGAAAATGATTAATACAAGCTGACAATGGTCGATATCCGAAGATTCTATTTTCTTTTCTTTTCTTTACAATGAGGTTCCAATAAAATCGAAAAGCCAGATTTCATATATTCGGGATTAAACAAACAACTGTTCGAAGTTACAAAAACACGTCTAGGTTTAGGAATTGGAATGTGAAAAAATGGCCTTGTTAGCAGAAAGAAATGCACGAGTTTATTCTAATACATGTAAGAGAAAGTCTAAAAGTTTCATTAAAACAGACGGATTTAATGCAATGCTACAATCATATTTTTTTTCTAAATAACCAGATCTCTGAAAGTTTATAACTGATGTCAGTGCGTGTTATAATCTCATCACCATATACTTTTATAAGTTGTCTTATTGTAGCGTCTTTTGAGACTTTTTGAAAAAAAAAATGACCTTTGAATAAGTAAACAAATTTGTTAGCTCAATAGAGGGAAAAAAGCTTGGTTAAAAAAATTTGTTCTGGTATAAGGCAGAAGAAACCAGAAAATAGTAAGTGTCGTTTAATGCATAGATATGCAATTTTAAAATAGAATTAATGTGTATCAAATTTCAAATCATTTAAGATTTTCAAAAGCTATTATCCACTCAGACAGTAGTGTTCAGCATGAGAGCCTTGTCAAGCTAACTGAGTAATATAACCCTCTGGCTCTTAATCCCGGAATGTTCCTGCTTTGACATGCAGCTTAACCCTTTCCCGTACAATTCCTGATTTTTACGTTCCTGTGATATTATACTTGAGAAAACATTGTGGAAAAAGGAGAAACTGCTCGTAACAAGCGATTTCTTCTTTTCTCGCAATATTTTCTATCATATAGGATGATTACTTTTTGAATTGTACATATACATTTGTACTTTATAATGGCGTCTGCTTCCCGTTAGAATTAGGACAAGTCTAAAATTCTTAACAACAACAAGAACACCCCCCCCCCCAAAAAAAAAACAAAAAAAAAAAAACAAAAAAAAAAAACAAAAAAAAAAAAAAAAACAAAAAAACAAAAAAAACTAAACAACAGGAAAGGGTTTTACGGAATTTTGTAACTACAGCATGAATGAGGGTAAAGAGCTCTACGATATTTTGCTAGCCTACCGAATATATTGTGAAGTAATCTTATTTGTCCATCTTTTACGATATTCAATACCCAATTTGACATACAATAAGACAAGCGGTTCAGTCAATACACAAGTGTTTACTGATAAACAGGGCTATTGTCTTAATATATTAAACAAACAAGGATGAGCTGGGCCAAAGAACTACCTGTCAAAACTGGCTCCCATGTGGCTGATCTATAAAACATAATATATCGTAATATTTTTATTTCGACCTAAAGCACACAGGCTAATTGACAAAACATAATAATAAAAAACGCATGGTAAGAAAATGACAAACATGGTACAAGATTGAAGCCGATTTAAACTGCATTTATATCTCTCTAAAGTACACATGTACAAAAAGGACACTGCGTGTTTTTTTTTTTTTTTTTTTTTGGTTTTTTTTTCTCTCACAGATATGCAACTCCTTTAACATCATTTCGTGACAAACAAGATCTCCTTCATCGCGAAACTTGATGCAAACATAAAGAGGAAGATTTTCCTCGACAAATATGTTTAAAAATCTGTGCACTGTGTTACTATTTTGTGGATTCAATAATCTCATCGAGAGGAAGACGAGCCTTTATACGATTTAACCCATTCCCACACAGTGACGCTTTTGTACGCCCCTCTAGGAAAACACTTGGGAAAATATTGTGTAAAATGAAGAAATTGTTTGTTACAAGCAATTTCTTCATTTTACACAATATTTTCTACCTAGAAAGTTGAAAAAATGTAAAATTTCATAAATTTTGAATTGTCGTCTGTCACACCTTTCAATTTGGACCAGTCTAAAATTTAGCCGTCTGGTCATGGCTTAAACAACAACCACGCATACTGGCCAGTTGACCGATCGCGGCTGTCAATGAAGGAATCAACCGTCCAATCAAATCATTTATTCAGCCCGGACCCGAGCTTTCAACTCGCCGCTATTTTTTATTAACCTTTTGTTGGTTTGGCGACTTAAACATCGTAACTACAGTTTATTCAAGCTCTTGCTGCGACGTTTAGGTCACCAATTAACCATTTTACTTTTTCTTGCATGCTACTGGCCTAAATTTGGAAAAAATAACGCCGTCAAAAATCGAAGCGGGACTTCCTGTAGAGTAAGATAGCGGGTTTCAGCCATCGGTCAATCAAAGACTCGGACTAGATTGAACATCCACACAGTCTGATCAGAATTTTCACTTTGCGCTTTGTAGATAAGTTCTGACTCAAATATCATTTATAAGGTCAATGCAATGCGCTTAAATGGTTTTACGAGCTTGTGAAATTGTAGGAAATGTCATATCCACAAACATGTCTTATTTCCAATCCTATTTCCGTAGTTTTCCCTCCAGAATCAAATACTCTTAAAATGAAAGAACATGCTTTTTCCACACCATTCATAATCATCCTCTGACCTTTGCTCTTCTTATTTTCGGCGAATTTCGCGAAAGGTTCAAAACGCTTCCTAGTAAAAAGTAAGCGTACAAAGATATTAAAAAATGCGCAAAAAGTCTTAGAATTACTAAATGTCCATAATTCCAAAGAAAATATTGACTCAAAAGGCGGATACTTTTACTCATTTTCAACTTATCATAGGTGGGCTATCAAAACAGATTTGTGACCGTCAATGGAAACGGGACCTCCCTGGTCAAAATGTGGAGATTGTGCAGGATGACCTGGGTCGATTTCGGTATATTTTCTGATTTATCTAAGGATACATCCATTTTTGAAATACCGTCCCCTTATTGATACGTGCTCGATCCTATCTCTTTTACAAGTATTTGCCTCAACTCATTATCAGGCGATACAATTTTAAACTAGTCCAAATTGAAAGAAGTTGCAGAAGAACATTTTTATTTTGTGGGATTTGAAAAATCTTTGTCGTTTTGGGGTTAAAAATATTGTTGATAATTAAGAAATGGCTTATCATAAGCTATTTGTTCATTTTCCACAATGTTTTCCTGAGTATTTTTTTTTTCTTGAGGGAAGTGAAAACGGGATTTTGTGGGAATGGAATAATCAACCGAAGATATTTCTTTTCACCTGGCGGTCAAATTCACTTTTGCTTGACTTCAAAATTTAAGACCTGTCGAAATTCAAAGATTTTGCAGATAAAATTTTAAAGTGTGTTTAATTTGAACCCACCATTCAGTATTGTAGTAAATATTGTGTAAAAAGAAGAAATTGATTGTATCAAGCAATTTCTATTTTTATCCGCAATGTTCTCTCAATTTTTGAATTATGGGGACGTAAAACCAGGGATTGAACAGGAGGCTGTTTAAAAGGGGAACACTTCGTTGAAAATAGATGGTTAATATTTAAATGAAGGAAATGGTTTGCGACATTGAATTTAGTGTAAACCTTATCGGGAGACATTATAAAGCCAATATTTATCTTATGTTTCTGATTTTGTATGGTGAATACTGCAGTTGACAAATAAATATTATCACAGGATCGCAAAAAATAATAGCTACTTCTAAAACTGTACTTTAGAGCACATTACCTTAAACCCATTCCCACACAATGACTTTTTTGACGCCCCTCAAGAAAAATGGTTGGGAAAACATTGTGTAAAATAAAGAAATTGCTCGTAACAAGAAATTTCTTCATTTTACACAACGTTTTCTACCCAGATTGTTAAAAAAATATGAAATTTCATAAACTTTGAACTGTCGGCTGCGACTCCTTTAAATTTGGACCAGTCTAAAATTTTACTGTCTGTTAATAGTCGCAAGATAAAAGGGACACAAACATATCAAGGTAATGTGATGAATTACAGGTTACATATTTTAGGGGCCCGGTAGTCTTCTAGGATAACGTTGGTTTTCTTAATTTTAGTGATATTTATAAATGTGTGTTCAGCTGTTTAAGCCATAACCAAACGACAAAATTTCACACTGGTCCAAATTCAGAGAAGTTACAGGCAATTTCTTTTTTTCTCCTCCACATTGTTTTCCTAAGGTTTTTTACTTGAGCTGTGTAAAAATGTGGGATTATTTGGGAATAGGTTAAGATATGTCGAATTGGCAGTGATAGTTCATAGCGTCTTAATAAAATGATGTCACGAGACATCCATGCCTCGATTAAGCTAAATGTTTCGTATTTTTGAATGACGCATGTTATGGACATCGCATCAAACGACATTATTTCGACCATCGTTATCTCGAGTTTACGTTGTAACATCGAATAATTCTCAACGTCATAGTCTGGTAATCCCGTACTATTGTATTCTTAATGTCAAACTCTTGAGCCTTGCGTTCCATTTTATCGCAGAAAAAGCGATGGTCATAACGACATACTGTATGACCGTATGACCGTATATCACTTGGTATAAAGGGTTGACTACTAAGTTAGTGGATTTAATCTGTATATATGAATACAGTTATGAGTTTATCATTACAGGAATAATACTGAAGGTAGGCATAGTTAATGCTAAGTATGAATATATATTAAATAAATTTACACCGACTCCTCGAAAACTTGACATGTTTCTGCACAACAGCGCTGTTTATATCTCCGAGTTTTTATGCAGAAGTAATTGATTATTGTAGTGACGCGTTACCAGTCAACAGAATGCTAGACTAGTCCAAATTGAAAGATTTTGCAGGCGGCAATTAAATGCTTGAGTAAGTTGGAAAATACATGTAAGTGCAAGACAGTTTAGAGAACATCGCCATAAAGAAGAACTTGCTTGTCACAAGTAATTTCTCCTATTCTCACAATGTCATCGAATGTTAATTCTCTGTAGCGCTTAGAAATATGGAATTTTTAGGTAATTAGTTAAGGAGACACCCACTTGCTGTAACATGGTAGGGGCAGACGTAATGATACCATGCCTTGATAATGACCAAGATTGACTTATGTCATAATTGATTTTCAAAAGTTTGAATAACGCATTTTTTTGTTGTAAAAAGAACCTCCATTACAACAAATTAACTTGTTTTTGATTAAGACCCCCGTCCCCTTATCTCATTCCCACACATTGACGCTTGTAAACGACTCTCACTATGAAAACATTGGAAAACACTGTGGAAAATGAAGAAATTGCTTGTAACAAGCAATTTCTTCATCATCCACAATGTTTTCTACCCCAAAAGACAAATATTTAAAAGATTCTATCACATTGTAATTGTCATCTGAAACTCCTTTAAATTTGGACTGGTCTAAAATTTTATCATGTCGGAATGGGTTAAGTAGGTCAGTGGCTCACGACGGCGGACACGAAATCTGTTTGATGTCGAATGTTACGGGTTCGTATCCCGGTCTCGCCGCTGGTCATTTGGGTAATATAAAAACAGTAAAAGATCGGCTTAAGCAGTTACACTTAATATAACCATTTCCTGTACAAACTCGGGATGTTACGTCACTGTGATTTTATACTAAAATATTGCGGAAAAAGAAGAAATTGCTTGTAACAATCAATTTCTTCTTAAACCACAATAATTTCTTTTATATAGGATGGCTACCTATTTAATTGTACTAACTTTATAATGTTGTCTGCTTCCCCTTTGAATTCTGACAAGTATAAAATTTTGAAAAACAGTAAAGGGTTAAACTTGTGTATTAGTGCTTTGACAGCTTTGGTCAATATAGTGATTTGAAATGATCCTAAAATCACGGATTAACGTTTTAATACCCTCACAAAAGAACGAACTATGTGCTGCCATATTTCAATGGGGTCCATAATAACCCCTGTTTCAACTCTTTCTCGGCGCGAGTATGGCCAAATGAAATCGGACTAAAGAAAACTGTAATATAAACAAGACCAAATTGTCATACACGAGTGCCGACGTCCCTAATGCCGTTATCTTCCCGGTAGATGGCTTTTTTAGCTAGCAGAGCGTCAGCTTTGATAGCTTAAGTTAACAGACAAGATTTTGAGGTCGTCTCAAAGTTCAGCGAGTGCAAACTGCCACTGGAGGCTCAACCACTAAATTCGTTGAATGCCTACGCCGTAAAAAGTAGTTCTTATGTCGTTTAAGCTCTATTCAGCACATCGTGTTCAAAATGACTCTGATCAGAATCTTCAAAGAAGTTGCAGACGACAATTTCAAATTGTTGAAAATTCTAAAATATTCATCTCTTGAGGTAGAAAACAATGTGGAAAATGAAGAAATTGCTTGTAACAAGCAATTTCTTCATTTTCCACATTGTTTTCTACAACTATTTTCTTGGGGAGTGAAAAGTAGGGGTTGTGTGGGAATTTGTTAACAATTTGGTTACTTTAACCTCGTTTCTTTATCATGATAACGTTTGAAAAAGACGATCACTGGACAATGCTTTGCTAGCTTACAGTACTTTTCAGTAATTTGATTTCAAATATTGTCAATGTCTCTCCCCCCCCCCCCCCCCCGAGAAACGATTTGGAATACATAGTGCGAAATGAACAAACCACTTATTCATTTTCCATAATGTTTTATACCCGGAAAGTTTGAAAAAAAATTATAATATAATAAACTTCGAATTATCGTCTGCAACTTCTTAAAATTTGGACTAGTCTAAAAATTTACTGTCTGATAATAGGTTAAGACTGTGTCGCAAGATAAAAGGGACACAAACATATCAAGGTAATATGATGAATTACAGGTTACATATTTTAGGGGCTCGGTGGTTGATTGCGTTAAAAATAAGTCTTCGAGGATAAAAGTGGTTTTCTTAGTTTTAGTGATATTGATTAAATTGTGTTCAGCTGTTTAAGCCATAACCAAACGACAAAATTTCACACTGGTCCAAATTCAATGAAGCTACAAGCAATCTCTTTTTTCTCCTCCACAGTGTTTTCCTAAGTTTTTTCTTGAGCTTCTTTATTTTTCATAATGTTTTATACCAGGAAAGTTGGAAAAATCTATCATGTAATAAACTATGCAACTCCTTTGAATTTGGACCAGTGTAAAATTTTACCGTCTGGTGAACTTGAACTTTGAACTTGAGGAGATGACCATACCATAAGGAATATACATGGTGTATGTGGAATCCCGTCACAAATTATTAAGTAATTGGTTTGATCAAATTTTAAAATACAAATACCACATATAAATAACGGTTTACAGATACATAATGATTACCTACATAATGGATGAGAACGAAAGCAACGCTTATATAGGCATATAGTGTTCTTCTCCTTCAAGATGTTCAAGAGGTAGACGGCTTTTTGAAACTCATGTTATTAAGTAGCTATCCCATTCCAACTCAACAAAATTTTAGACTGGTCCAAATCGAAAGAAGCTGCAGACGATATTTTAAAGTTGGCGGAATTTAAATTTTCTTTGTCTTTTTGGATAGAAAACATTGTAGATAATGAAGAAATTGCTTGATACAAGCAATTTCTCCATTTTCCACAATGTTTTCCAAAGCTTTTGTCTTGAGGGGCGTAAAAAAGGGGGGGGCTCGTGTGGGAATGGGTTATTTACTCTATGAACCAATTAGTAAATACCAATATTAAAAAGAAAATGTTTTATCAAGGTAAATTAGTAAATTTTGATCGAATTTGTATTTTAAAGATAGTTTTGACCTACACTTATTATCTTGAACTTAGTATCAATAACAACAACAACTACAGCTGTAGCAGCAACGGCTACCACCACCATAACAACAAAAACGGCAAAGATTCTACAAGCGTTTCAACACGAAGGTCCAAACACTTAGTAACTCTCTAACCCATTACAAGACGACAAATTTTAGACTGGTCCAAATTCAAAGATTTTGCAGAGGATAATTTTAGTTGATTTTTCAAAAATATCTTTAGGTAGAAAACATTGTGGATAATGAAGAAATTGAATGTTACAAACAATTACTTCATTTTTCACAATGTTTTCCAAATCTTTTCTTTGGGCGTCAAAAAAGGGTAATTGTGGTGTAGGAATATGCTAAAAGTAAATTATGATTCTAAACTTACATCCTGAACAATGACTTCGCTCTTCAAAATCAAGGTCGATATTTTTGATATTGACAAACAGACAAAACAAAAACTATGTTCCCCGAGCATTTGAAGGCATGAAAATTAAAATCAACTGATATTTCCTAATCCAGTTCGCCTTTGAAATTTGAAAACAGAATAAGCTTGGATTACCAACATAAACAGACACAGAAGATAAGAAAATTCACGATATGAAATTTTGGCTATTTGACGATATAAAGTAAATTAAATTATAGATGAAAACTGTACGCAGCGGGAGATAGGAGTGGGTTAAATATTGAAAACATAGACATTTAACCCATTATACAAAGTGACCGGTCCAATTCAAAGTAGCTGTGGACGTTTGGATATTGGAAATGAAGAAATAGCTTCTCATAAGCATTTTTTTTCATTTTCTACAATATTCCCCAAAACCCTTTTATATGGGCGATGGAGATAGGGAGGGAGGTGGGTTAAAATGGCTGGACTGTGAGGGAACGGACAAAGATATGAAAAACATACACGAATTTTGTTTCCGTTGAAAGTAAAAAGCCAATCACTCCTTTGCATGAATCCCTGTAGAGCATATTCTTTGTTTGTTTTTATTGAAACAGCTATTCAAATAGCCGTATAAATCATCCTGCAGTACTGTGAATTCCCAACCAACCCTTTAAAATATTCTTTAACCCTTTCCTGTACAATCCCTTGTTTTCACGTCCCCGTGAATTTATACTTGAGAAAATACTGTGGGAAAAGAAGAAATTGCTTGTCACAAGCAATTTCTTCTTTTCCCACAATATTTTCTAGCTTGTAGGTTCGTAACATTTCAAATTGCACCCACTTTTGATTGTTGCCTGCAACTCCTTTCAAATTGGACTGGTCTAAAATTTTGAAAAACGGGAAAGGGTTAACAGAACCTGAAATACTTGGGGGTACAACAATTGATGGGCCAACCTAGTATGTATTGTTTTTATTAATCCTTGTCATGCTGAATAATTTCCTCTACAGATTTGAAATGCACCAAATTCAAACGGCTGGAGGCACTGGATGCACTAAATGTGACTCAAATTTATTGTATTAAAAAGAGACAAGCAGGGGGTGTAGACAAAGATCAGACTGCACATATGTGCAGACTGATCTTTGTCTATAACTCCTGCTAAAACAAGAATATTCCGGTTTCAGCATGACAAGGGTTGAAAATTAATCACAATTTAATGGTGCAAGAGCGTTTGATTATGATAGAAGAACTATATATTGAAAAAAGAAGCTAAAGCTATTAAAACATCAACAACAACAAAAAACGTTTGAATAACACTAATCTGTCTGGCCTTGCCCACTTTTTGTCTTGTAATTTTGGGTTATACTGACAATGAGAATATTTCATCTATAACCAGACGGCAAATTTGACACTAGTACAGATTCAAAGATGATGAAGACGAGATTTTTTCAGATAATGAAATTTTGCAAAAATATCTGTCTTTTTTGGTAGAAAGAATTGAATGAAGTGAAGAAAATGCTTACAACCAAGATCTTCTTGTCTTACAAAACCTTTTATATGAGGGGCGTAAAGTTCCGGATTTGTATGGGAATTGGTTGATGAGAATGAGATTCTTGAATTGAAAATGCTCTTAACCCTTTCCTGGTTAATCCCTGGTATTTACGTCCCCGTGATTTCATAATTGAGAAAACATTGTGAAAAAAAGAAGAAATTGCTTGTGACAAGCAATTTCTTTATTTTCCACAATATTTTTTACCCTACTGAACGGTTATTTTTCAAATAGAATCAACATTAAATTTTCATTTTCAAAACCTTTGAACTTGGACGGGTCTAAAATTATGCAAAACAGGAAAGGGTTAAATTCGAAATCACCTACAATTACGTAGAAAAATATGATTACTATATGCAAACCTAATAACTCTGTCATCCGTGCAATTGACCAATCGCGGCTGCCAATCAATTAAACAGTCGACTAATGAAACCATTATCTGCCCAAGATCTTTCGAAAAAACGCCTTAAAAAAGCAAAGTAGGACTTCCTCTCGGAGTCAATGGGCGAGGCTAAAGAAATAAGTGGGCGGGGCCTGCGATTGGTCAATTATCTAATTTTGAGGAGAATTCACGTTCTAAATTTTTCTCTCAGATTAAACCATTAACAGGTGCCAAAATTTCAAACTGGTCCGAATTGAAAGAGAAAGCAAGTGACATTCTACAGAGTTTTTTAATGGAAAAGTAGTGCCAGGGTTGGTGGGGGTGGGTTGGGGGTCAACCAACATTGTGAGAAAAGTGGCAATTAACCAATCCATTAATCAACCACACTATATTTTCAAGGCCTGCTGTTTGAGTGCGTCAGAACGTGGAATTATTTCTAAAAGGGTTGAAGAACTGTTGCTTGAGACGCGAACACATGTTTTTGGGCTTCTTATCTCATATAGTAAAATACAGGTTAAGTTTTAAGTATCGGTCAAAGTCGGTTGATTCATTAATTAATAAGATATAATCACAATATAATCATTTTTTTAAGTTCCGAATATTGGTATTTCAAGTTACGGCAAATCGCCGTATAACCAGGATAGATTCTATTCGTAGTCCAAAGTGTATATCTTTCTTTTTTGTCTCGTTTCAGACAGCCAAAATGACGTGCATATCAACTGAATAATCACCACAAGTGCTGATATGGAAATAAGACTAAGACCAACCCATAAAAATCTGTTAACAAACAGTCTTACCGCAAGGGTTCGTAAAACAGAAGAGGTAAAAAACAAAAGTTGTCTAAGAAATCACTGTGGTCGACAATCAGGCATCAGCACCATCCAGTTGAGTGGTCTGAAATATGACGTCATTCAACGTATGGACAGTAGACATAATGGTAGCGACAACAACCACATCAGTCCTACAGCGACACAGAATCAAAAGGGAAGTCAGGACAAACACCGTTCTGTGTTGTTTGAGCCTGGATTAAGAACTCGATCGGAACTAAGCTCGGCGTCATTGTTACCTCGATTAGTGGGAAATGAATCAAGCATGTCACAGGCAACAATCAAAGAAGAGTTCCCACAGTTTGCATTTATTGACAAGGATGATTTGTCTCATGTCAAAGTGTTTAAATTGAAAGGTGTTTTTCAACCACAGAATAAATATTTTAACAAGATAGAACCAATGGAAATTTCGGATAAAGTCAAGTTTGTATCCCAGGATGTTAAAGAAAAAGAAATACAGTCACCGAGATATTCCGAAGAACGTACCGAAAGTGCGAGTCCATATGACCCGCCGAAGTCCCGAATGTCGCGCATGAGCAGGAAAGGTTTACGTGTAACATGGAGTCGTCGAAGCCAGTATTATAGTGCCGATGAAGAAGACAATTTATCTGTTGTTTCACCTCCAAGAGCTGATTCTCAAACACCGAAATTAGACAGCCGAGTTGACAGTAGGGAAGAAAATGTTAGAACACCGTCAACCACCAAAAGTTTTAGTATGAAAAGTGAAAGTTTCTTCGTTAAAAAACGCCCCGGTAAAACAAAAGTTGATACTGTAGGTTTAAAATGGGCTATTCCTCCAAGTGACCCATTGAAATCTGAATCTAGTATAAGAAAGCCAGTACGGACAAAATTCGGAAATCTTTCTCATAACTTGATGCCAGTGACTACAGCTTTGGACAAATATGGAAGGTCGACCAATAAAATGAGATGGAAAGTGCAAAGTTCCGATTCTCTTCGAAAAAGTCAAACATATCAGAACTGGGTCGAACAACTTGCTGATCTAAAAGCAGGAAAACTAGAAAATCTGGCAGATCGAATACCAAATAGGGCTAACCTTTCTGTTATGACACAACCAGTAAAATGACACAGGTCATAATATTTAATGGAACAAGTATTTCTACGATTTCTTGGAAGATGAAAAAACGATTTAGACCCACTTTTAAAATCTACATAAATTTGAAAATCCTGGAAACCTAGCATAAACCATAAAAGTATTGTTAACTTAATTGTTTAGTTTTAATTCAGTATCCACGTTAATGAATGAGCATTTATGAGCATATCAATTACAACGTATGTCATGCTAGATTCATTTTAAGTAGGTAATTTTAGTTAGAGCTAACATAAATAAAAAAATAGCACCACCAGCAACTAATATTAATACGAAGACTACACCCTGTTTCGTCGTGCTTATTGGTCGGCTACTAAAGACCGATAGGTACTGTCAATCAAAACATCGACTGACCAATCAAATATGTTATATGGACCGGAAGTGAACTTTGAGGTCAGGATTTTTTGTTAAGCAAATGTGTTGCTTTGGCTTCTAAAATGTCGTAACTGCATCTTATTCTAGCTGTAAGGTCACCAACAAATAATTTCATTTTAGTTTCGTCTATCAAAAACGAGCGTACTGATTTGTCGAAAAAAATAATTCATGACTCAATGAAATTTTCATCTCGCAGTGATTTTTGTATGCTTCCGCACAAAATAGTCCCATACGAAAAGGTATCAAAATTTCTAAAGCTCATTGTTTTTTTTCCCGCTCGATGCTATTAAATTATTAGAAATGAAGAGACTATTTTTTGTTTTCATGGAGGTATGAACCGAAAAACCTAACCACACAATGAATCCGCTTCGCGTATGCATACAGTGTGATTAGCTTTTTCGGTTCATATCTTCATGAAAACAAAAAATAGTCTCTTCATCTCTTAAATGAAACGATTATCGTATGTCCCTGACCACATTGTCTCCAAAATTATTTGAGCCTATGCGTGACATTTCCAACCAGTTCGCAAGTGCGTGACTCGCACACATTGAGCACTCTGGACAGCCATTCGGGGCAATTAGAACATTCGCTGATTGTTTAAAGAAGTTTTGGGTCAGTATCTATCTACAGAGCGCAGAGTGAAGAATCTGATCAGACTGTGCGGATGCACAGGCTGATCTGAGTCTTTATTTGGTGCACATATGTAATGGTTGAAAATGTCACGCATGC
This sequence comes from Fragum fragum, assembly GCA_946902895.1. NCBI lineage: Eukaryota > Metazoa > Mollusca > Bivalvia > Cardiida > Cardiidae > Fragum > Fragum fragum. The sequence continues at coordinate 26,984,678 of OX336366.1, forward strand.
GCTTATTTCATTTATTACCTCAGCTGAACTGCTATATCAGAGGTAAGTGGGCGTGGCCAGCGATCAGACAATTGTTAAGCTTTGGTTTCCTCTGCAAAGAAAGGAACAAAGTCACTGGTTGGTAATCTAGGCAAGCGACCTTACTCTAAAACTCGTGCATATATTACAATGATTTTCGAGTACTATTTCGGTATGTTAGTGGCTATTTAATCCATTCCAACACCATACCTCCTTTTTATGCGACAAAAACATTGCAATTCATTCATTATCCACACTGTTTCTTTCCAAAAAGACGAGAAAAAGTAAAATCCCATCAACATTAAATTGTCATCTGCAGCTTCTTTCAATTTGGACCATTCTACAATTTTGTTGTGTGGGAATGAGTTAATCTTATCTAGTTCAAACTGACCAGCGGATTTGGTGCAAAACTGATCCCCCCCACACTTGTTCTGTGAGGAAAATAGGCTTAATCTATTCAGAATTCTCTGGGTTTGGTTATTTTGTTAATGTTATCGCTAGGAGTATGGCTCCATACAAAAAATCTGTACAACTGACAAGCCAGGGGCAGATAATTCTCCAACTAATCGCAGTAGAGTAATGACAAGTGACGGATCGCTATAGCCCCGCCCACTGAGCTCCAACGAGAAGATTCGCCTAGATTTCAGCGATGTTTTGGGTGTGTTTTTTTTAACAAAATGTATGGTAAAAATCATGTAACAAAAAAGTTGAATGTTGGTTGACAACCTTAACGTCATAACTTTAGCTTGAATTAAATATAGTTATCTTGTTTAAGTTGCCAAACCAACAAAAATACTTCGTATAAAGTTGGTCAATATTGCTGCTCAAACTTTACTTCCGTTTTTCTGATTGACAGCCGCGATCCGCTTGTTGAAAATATTTAAATTCATATCAACAGATGCACTGTAAATGAATTGAGTTAAGAGCATCTAATTATGTAGGGGTGTTATGCCGGACAACAATAATTCAGTAAAAACACGGAGCATATGCTCCAAAAATAAGGACAGCAGTTATAAAATGTTTTCTCAAAGTCGCGTTTCATCGACAGATGGAAATGCGTTAGTAGAGGTATAACTAGGAGCTTATGCCTATGATAAAAGATCGAAATATTAAATATTTGTTTGGTGGAATAGAAAATTAGAAATTTCGTTCATCGAATTTGTTTTCCCTCACGCTGTATTTGTCCCGGTAAGAAAAGTCGTAACTGCAGTCTGTACAGTCACAGTTAATAAGACCAAAATAACGTTGTTTAAGAACGGTGTAATGGGTGGTATTTAAAATGTTCAAACATGCACATGAAAGAAGTCAGCTGATCATGAAACAAATCAAAATGAAATGAAAAACAGACAATACAAATAAGTTTCAAAAGGATTGCTAGGTAAAAATCAACAGTTTATTAAGTGAGCCGTTCGGCAACCTAAAACTCGTGGCTACAGCTTTCTAAAACCGAGATCTGACTGACTGTTACCAAAAGCCACAACCTGTCCTGCGCGATTGCAGCACGATTACCAAAGGGCCCATCTTTCCAACCAACACTCAAATATCTAGAAAAACTACTTCGCCATTAACTACTCAATGGCTTCCCATTCATTTTTAAATTAATGTGCTCTTTTCCCTATCAATACGGATTTCAATTCGAAAACATGCATACAAGCGCAGTTTTCCACTGTTGCTTCCTTTTTTGTACCAATTTCACAAATAAAACTTTACTAAGTATAAAAACAGCTATTCGAACCTTCGGGGTTATTGTTCCCGACATCGCATGTGAGCGATCAAAACACCGTAACTAGATTAGATTTTGAAAACGACTTCGTTAAGGTTATAAGCCATATAAAATCCAAGTCACCTGAAACAAAAATTTGTATAGCTGAAATAACTCCTAGAAGAGATGCAGACGTTAGCGATATGAACGATATCATTAACTTCTTATGCAAGGACAACGGTGTAACCTGTATTCCAGTGAGTGAAAGATTGAATCTGAATTCGTTCCTATATTGGAAAGATCTAGTCCATTTATCCGACGAAGGAACTGCTGTTTTATTGAAAACGTATAACGAGTACATTCCAATACTAAAACAAAAACCGAAACAGAAACAAAATGCATATATTACCTCAGGTGCCAATTTCAATCGCACATGCTGTTATTTTTGTGGACAAGAAGGGCATCGAATTAAGGATTGTGAGAGTAGTTAACAAAGCAACCTACGAAATGCACATACAAACAGATCAATTAGAATGAATAACCGCGAGATTTTAAATTCCGGTTGTATTCATTGTGGATTGACCAATCATTTTTCCTCTGAATGTAGACGAGTCTTCTTGCATTAGGAAATTGCGGACAGTTACACACCAATCTCCCTTAAAAACAAGTTCGATGCTTTATGTTTCTTATGTTCAAATTGTCAATTATTTCCTTGCAGCTGCATCGTTCTTATCTCTAACTCTGAGAATGTACCCAAATTACATGGATCTAGCTCTAAATCTAATTCTCGTTATAGTTCTAATTTAAATGCATATTCACAATCTAATTCTAATAGCACTATATCTTATTCTAATTCTAAAATTAAAGAATGTACGAATAATGAACAAACCAAAGAATCGATTATGTCTTGTAGTAACAATCATTTCAGTTCTCGGCCTATAAGTATATTGGACCAACAAATAAAATTTAAACAAAAAGGTCTGCATATCGTTAACCTCAATGTTCAACACCTTCTCCCTAAATTTGATCAGGTCAAATATATATTATCTGCAAATGAAGTTGACATTTTTGGCGTTTGCGAAACATTTCTATGTGATTCTTTGTGCGACCTTAACCTCGATGTTCCCAATTTTACATTTGTAAGGAAAGACAGAAAACATAAAAAGGGTGGGGGAATTTTGGTTTATTTAAAAAATCACATCCCCTTTAACCGTAGGTCAGATTTAGAATCGGAGAATATAGAATCTATATGGATTGAAATAAGCTACAAAAACTCTAAATCTTTTTTAATGTGCTTTGTTTATCGGCCACCACAATCCAACAAAGAATGGATATCTTCATTTGATTTGCAGGTACAGAAAGCAGATGAATACTGCACTGAATTTCACATAATTGGTGACTTAAACTTTAACTACTTATCAGAGAAGAAATACTTTGAGTGTAATGAGTGGTCAAAATTACTTTAAAATATGGACTCTCACAAATAGTTAACGAACCAACTCGAATATCAAAAACATCTTCCACAATTATAGACCATATCTATACGAATCGAGTTGACAGAGTGACAGAAATATTTGTTTCGCCTCTTTCACTTAGCGATCATTTTCTAGTTTGTATGACGCGAAAAGTAAGAAACATGCGCCTTAAAGAAAATTGCCATTCAGTTATTACGTATAGAAGTTTCAAAAACTTTTCAGTGGTCGATTTTCAAAATGATTTAATTGCTTCAGAGATTCATTTAATTGAAACTGAGCATGACCCAGAAAATGCTCTTTCTTTATTTTACGATATCTTAAACGGTACTTTATCTAAACATGCCCCAATTAAGTCAAAACGTGTAAAAAGTGACCATCTACCCGAATGGATAAATACCGAGGTAAAACAAGTAATGTACGAACGAGATCGCTGTCATAAATATAAAAAATGGGACGAGTATAAAACTTTGCGAAACAAAGTAGTGCACCTCATTCGTAAGAACAAGAAAGAATTCTATAATAATGCCATTAATAAAGGAACAAGTAGTAAAGATCTATGGAAAAACTTAAATAAAATACAAAACAATGACAATTTATTAACTGATCTTGTCCCATTACCTGCTGAAATGATTTTCAATGGCAATTGTATCCGAGGAGCACAGCATATTATAGACTCTTTCAATAATCATTTCATCAATGTTGGAAATATTGTAAAAAAGTCTCATTTCATCGAAGCCAATTTTTCCTACTTGCAATCACATTTAAAGAATATTTTGAAAGGGCAAATTTTTGAAATAAATTTTATCACACCTTTTGAAGTATGTGAAATGATACGCAATCTTGACAAAAATAAATCAACTGGAATTGATGGTATCAGTGCCACTATTTTGAAATCTTGTGGCGATCATATAATTTCACCATTAACTTCTATTATCAATAACAGTATTGCAAGGGGCATTTTCCCAAATGTTTTAAAGGAAGCGTATGTTCTTCCAGTGCATAAGGGCTCCGATAAGAAAGATCCAAATAATTACAGGCCAATATCTATATTGCCGACTATTTCAAAAATCTTTGAACGCCATTTATCGAAACAGTTATTATCATTCCTGAATAAAAATAATATACTAGCTAAGCACCAGTCAGGTTTTAGAGAAAAACATTCTTGTCAAACTGCACTTATCCGACTGATTGATGAATGGTCAAAAGAAATTGATACAGGAAAAATCATTGGTTCGGTTTTCATTGACCTAAAGAAGGCATTTGATCTTGTAGATCATAAAATTCTATTATACAAGTTAAAGTTACACAACTTCTCGATGAATTCCTTAGCAATATTTGAATCTTATTTATCTGGCAGAAAACAGTATGTTAAGAATAATAACAACTTCTCCTCTTCACGTACTATATCTTGCGGTGTCCCACAAGGTTCTATATTAGGACCGCTCCTGTTTTTAATTTACATAAATGATATTGGTTTACATATTAATGACTCAAGCTTAGACCTATATGCAGATGATTCGACACTCTATAAGTCTGGAGTAAACATTGATGAAATACAAACCAGCCTACAAAACAGTTTGCAATCTATACTGTCATGGTGTTCAAATAATAACATGCTTGTCAATCCAATTAAAACCAAGTGTATGCTTGTCGGACCAAAATATAGATTAAAGAATATTAAGTTAGGTTTGAAAATAAATGACGTTTGCGTTGAAGTCGTTGAGTCTCATAAGATCTTGGGTGTACATGTTGACAAACATCTGTCCTGGAATATCCATATTGACAAAACTACCTCTAAAATTAACAGTAAAATTAGTTTGCTCAAACGAATTTCGAACTATCTCACTCTTGAAATGAAGCAACTATTTTACAATTCGTATATACTTCCTATCTTTGACTATTGCTGTACAGTTTGGTGGAAAAGTGCTAAATATAGGACCTCTAAATTATCTGTACTCCAAAAAAGAACAGCTCGCGTTATTTTGGGCTCTGCGCCTAGAACACCATCTATTGAACTTTTTACTAAACTAAATTGGTTGACTTTTGAAAAACGATGTAATTATCACACTGGTGTTTTAATTTTTAAGTGTTATAACAACCTATCACCAGAATATATGAATGAGGTCATTTCATTTTGTAACAACACTAACTATAGCTTAAGATCAGCTGCACATAGTGACATCACACACTTGAAATATAAGACTTTGTACAAGAAACGATCTTTCTCATACTGTAGCATGAGTGTGTGGAATGAAATCCCTATTTCAATTAGAAGTTCAACTTCGTTATCTAGCTTCAAAAACAAATTCAAACAGCATCTGCTATTAAACAAATCAATCGACCAAGAAGAAATTATCTAAATCATTTAAGTACAGGGTGTGACTGTCCAAGAATTTAATAATGCATCTATTCTTTTCATTTGTTCCCATCAAACCCATCTATCGTAATTTCAAAATATGTCATCATTTTTACGTCATTGTTCTTTAAGCATGGTTATGGCGTGGTATCATTTTTTATTAAATCATCATATTCACTTATTTTTCATTCAGTGAAGGCAACATTGTAAAAAAGATTTATTTTCAAATTGTTTTATTTGAAATGATTGTCTTATTGTTTTACCTTCATGAAATAAAGATATTATTATTATTATTATTATTATTATTAGATTGAAGCTGTTATAGCCCACATTGTTTTCAACCGTCGATATTCTGTTGGGGCTACGCCGAATTTCGCTCCCCATGATTATTATTTGAAATCTCTGTGTTGCCTGATCAGGAATTGAGCTTTCGGGTAAAAAATTCAAAGTTTCTCTGTCGCAAGAAGCACAGAGTACTAGCTTTATAGTAAACTTTTGACCCAAACGGTACACTGTAAATGAAATTAGCAACGGACCAAAGGTTTCGGAGATATATCAAAATATAAACGGATCAAAATATAAACGGTTAACCCTTTCCTGTTTAATACCTGGTTTTTACGTCCCTGTGATTTCAAGATTGGGGAAACATTGTAGAAAAAGATGAAATTGCTTGTGACAACACAATTTTTTGTAAAAATGAATCCTTCATTGTTTTAACGAACGGCCGGAGCCAAATTTTAAAACATATGATTATTCAAATAACAGAGTGCCTGTCCATCCAGCTGTCTAAATAGGCAGTAGTAGTTTGAATCAATTAATGGATCTAGATGTCAATCAAAGAATCATTCGACCAATCCAATCATTCATTTAGAGCAGAGGTGAACATTGAACTCCGACATTTCTGACATTTATGTTCAGCATGGTTGGGTTGGCGTCTTGAACGTCGCAACTACAGGTTCTTCAAGGAAACGATAAAATGGTTGGCGACCTAAACGTCGTAATTTCAGCTTATTCAATCCATAGTTACAATTTTTAGGTCGCCGACCAACCATGTTATCAGTTTGTTCCATTATTTGTTATAAATTTTATAAATTAACGCCTATTAATTAACCCATTTCCACACAATGACGCCTTTAGACGAAAAAAAACAAATTTAGAAAAAATTGTGGAAAGTGAAGAAATTGTTTGTTATAAGCAATGTTTTCATTATCCATTTTTAAGTGCCTCTTTTGCTCCACCGGCCTGAATTTACTTATCATCCCTGAGAAATTTGGTTGAAAACCATCCTGCAGTTTGCAAGAATAAGATTTTCAAAACACACTATGTACCATATATAGACACAAGCTCCCTATAAAAGCCTTAATTTTTATCTGAGCCATATTTTATGCAGGAAATATAGAGTCACCAAAGGTTCATTTTGTTGAAAACTTATAATTTTTTGTAATCCGAGATGATGGTAGGTTTTCACTGTTTAACATATATGGAAATTATCTCAATCCATTAAAGCAATGTTTACAGCCAACCAATTCTTTTTTAGCAGTCTAATAAGAGGTAACCAAAGGATCATTCAGGAATCTGATAAAGGGTCACCCAAGGATCAATCCAGTGAAAATTGGTTGAAATCCATCCATTAGCTTTGAGAAAAAGATTTTTGTAGATTTCACTATATATGGAAATTAGCCCCACCAATTTAAACCATATTTTTCATCCTATCTTAATTCTTTGAAGAAATCTGATAAATGTTCACCGAATGATCATTCCTGTAAAATTTGGTTGAAATCCATCCATTGGTTTCAAAGAAGATTTTTAAAGAATTCACCATATATGGAAATAAGCCACGCCAATTAAAGCCATGTTTATCACCCGATCAAAATTCCTTGAAGGAATCTGATAACAGGTCACCCAAGGATTATTTTCGTAAAATTTGGTTGAAATCCATCCATTAGTTTCTGACAAGTATTTTTTAAAAGGTTTAACCAGATAAGGAAATTAGCCACGCCCATTAAAGCCATGTTTTTCATCAGATCAAAATTCATTGAAGGAATCTGATAAAGGGTCATCCAATGATCAATCCTGTAAAATTTGGTATGAATCCATTCATCAGTTTCTGAGAAGAAGAATTTTGAAGGTTACACCATATATGGGAATTAGCCAACCCCATTAAAGCCTTAAAGAGATGTTTTTTTTTCATCCGATCAAAATTCTTTGAAGGAATCTGAAAAAGGGTCTCCCAAGGATCATTTCTGTAAAATATTGGTTGAATGGATTAATTGAATAGGGTTTAACACCACTTTTAACAGTATTTCAGTAATATACGGCGGAAGGAGCCCCTTACAATTGATTCCTGGTAATTCTCACACCAGTACTACCATTACATCCTTTCCTAGCCTCCAACTGCTATTCAACCTAGGTTTCCGACCAACCCTTTGGTGAGAGACAATTGTGGTAAAGGATATGTGCTGCCGCCTGGGATTAAACCCATGAAATCCCATGGAAATTTGATTGAAATCAATTGACTGGTTTGTGAGCAAAAATTTTTTATAGCTTTCACAATATATGGAAATAAGCCAAGCCAATTAAAGCCATGTTTATCATCCGATCAAAATTCCTTGAAAGAATCTGATATAGGGTCAACCAATAATCATTCTGGTAAAATTTGGTTGATATCCATCCACTGGTTTCAGCAAAGAAGATTTATTAAGGTTTCACCATATATGGAAATAAAGCCCGCCCATAAAAGCCATGTTTTTCATCAGATCAAAATTCTTTGGAGGAATCTGATAAGGGGTCTCCCAAGGATCATTCCTGTAAAATTTAGTTGAAATCCATCAACTGGTTTCTGAGAAGTCTTTTTAAGGTTTCACCACATATTGAAACAAGCAGTGCCCCTTTAAACCATGTTTATCATCCAAGAAGAAGTTACTTTTCAAAGATTTCACCATATATGGAAATGAGCCCCGCCCATTAAAGCCATGTTTATCATCCGATCAAAATTCTTTAAAGGAATCTGAGAAAGGGTCACCCAAGGATTATTTCTATGAAATTTGGTTGAAGTCTGGTCAGTACTTTCAGAGGAGAAGATTTTTAAAGTAAAAGTTTATGCACAGACAGACGGACGGAGGCAAGCTCACATGGACAGATGCATGATGGACACAACCCCGTGATAATAGCTTGCTGGCTTTCAGCCAGTGGAACTAAAAACAGCATTTGATCAGAAAGTGTAGAAAAGTCGCTGTACCTGACATTTTCTTTATTACCATTAGAGCATCAATGGTATCATTTCTTCAGCTGGGTAATGCGTTGTATAGTAAGAGTTGTTTTCTACCCAGAAAGTTAAAATATACTAAAATTTCATTAACTTAAACCCTTTCCCGTTCAATTACGGGATTTTACGTTCCTGTGATTTTTTACTCAAGAAAACATTGTGGAAAAGAAGAAATTGCTTTATAACAAGCAATTTCTTCTTTTTCCACAATATTTTCTACCACATAGGATGGTTTCATTTCAAACTGCATCCAGTTTTCATTGTTGTCTGCAACCTCTTTCAATTTGGACTGGTCTAAAATTTCCAAAAACGGGAAAGGGTTAAATTGTCGTCTGCAATTCCTTTCAATTTGGACAAGTCAAAAATTTTGAAAAAAAAAGGAGAGAAATTATGAAATCCTAAATCTGTAAATGCAAGTCATTAGATACATGAACTACAAGGCGACATGACGTCATCAGTGTCTTGGGTCCTTCTTATATGACGTTCAGTAGCTCAAAATCAATGGAAGATTGGCAGAATCTTTCAAAACAGAGAGTTTATCATTTTGATAATTTCAGGAAACTTTCTAGTAACAATCCTCAGAGAAATGTCTGTTATCCACCAGAAAGAAATAACAATCATCTTTAACATTATGAACAAAATTCACAATGATTCAGGAAAAATTATTGCAGCTAGAAACAACAAGATTTATCTAACATTATACCTTGTGACCTACTTTTTGTTCTTGCTGATCTCATATTAAAACTCGACCGATAAATCATTGAATTAAAGATACTTAGTATTTAGTTTCACAGCAAAAATTGTGGGCTCTAGACTGCAGTAGAAATACTGGAAATTTTATATTAATCGGATGATGCCCATTGGATAACAGACATTTACAAAACACAACGACGGATAACCAACATTAACTAATCACAGCAACGAAAACTCGACATTAAAAAATCACAGCAACAGAAAGAGACATTAACCAATCACAATGACGGACAGTAGACATTAACCAATCGAAGAAAAGAAAAAGAGACAAAAAACAATTGCGACCAATCACAAAAGCTTACCCTGTACTAAATTGGGCTAAATCAAAAGAGTACTGGTGTTAGTAATAACTTTATTGTAACGATATATGTAAAGATAGAAAATTACTCATTCATTTTGTAAATATATGTTCGGTATGTGATAACAAGAATATCGAAGTACATGTAAATTGTAATGTAGAACTTAAAAAAGTGTTCAAAATTATCAACAAAATGGTCAAAAGTGCAAGAGCAGTAACTTTGACCAATGTAACTGTTAAGAAAACTGTTATCATGCAGATTAAAATCCTTCTTCTGAATTAAATTGATCAAGGCACTGCAAGGCCTGACTTTTAGACAATGATTCTTTGACAGTCAACTTTCTAAGCAACTCTGTGTTCAAAGGGAAAAGCAGGTGGTTTAGACCAAGATCACAATTCACATATGTGCAAGCTGATGTTACTCTTTAATCCTGTCTCCTTGAGATTAAGTATGATAAGGGTTAAAGTGGCTTGTTCTTGTCAAGACAGACATGGTTAATTAAATATTAAGAGTATAAACCTTCAGGCTATGTCTGTAGAAAGCCTTTCAAGAGGAGGACAGCTAACTTGGGGCAAGGGAGATTTTTCAAGGAGGACTTTTGTATTTAGGATGAATTGGTTACCAATACTGTTCAAAACATTTAAAATTGGGTAGACCGTCTCACCAACCAATTGCGCCTACATTACTGTTCAAACCATTTAAGATAGGGGAGCATGTCTGCCAATCAAATTGTTCCTACAGACTGTAGCTGTTATCTTTCTCAATTACAAAATAATGATGAAGTAAGTGAGAGCTCCAAAAGTGGGGCACCTTTAAACACTTAAACCAGAAACCTATAGCTCACAAGTCATAGCAATATAGAACCTTGGCTTTGACATATTTAAAGAAACTTATTTCCCATGTAGAAAGAAAAGAATCAAACTTCAAACTATAAGGCAAAGATAATTTTGAGTTTTAGTCTCACTTGGGCTCATTATAGTGGGCTCATTATTGGGCTCATTTGGGCTCATTATTGGGCTTATCCTTGGCCAGTAGTGGACAGATATTTGACCAACCACAGAATGATGTCATTCAAGGCATCTATCTACCAATCAAATCATTTATTCAGCCAAGAATTGAGATTTGAACACAACAAATTGGCCACCATTTGTGTGGAACATTTTTGTTGGTTTGGCAAACTTACACAGCATAACTAAGGCTTATTCAAGCTGTAGTTACGATGTTTAGGTCACCAACCAACCACTTTACTTTTTTATTACATGCTACCGGCTCTTAATATTGCAAAATAACGCCAGTGATTGGTCAATTGACTGATCAGTGAGATCACTAATCAAGCTATGTCAATCAAAAAGTGATTAACCCATTCAAACACAATGACGTTTTTAAACGACCCTCTAATATGAAAGCTTTGGAAAACATTGTGGAGAATGAAGAAATTGCTTGTTACAAGCAATTTCTTCATTATCCACAATGTTTTCTACCCTAAAAGACATGGATTTCGAAGATTTCATCAACGTGAATATTTCGTCTGCAACTTCTTTGAATTTGGACTGTTCCAAAATTTTATCATGTGGGAATGGGTTAACTTATCAAATAACTCATATTGACCAGAAGTTTAATATTGACCTACAACATAAATGAAATTTGAAATCTATCTTAGTTTAGATAACAAGGGTGTCGACTTAAAAATTTGGATAGACAGACATACATACAGATGCAATGATGTACATTGTGTCTTCAAATACCCCCCTCAACTTTTTTTAGTAGAGATAAAAACAACGAAATTACATATACATATAAATAATACATTCATGAATAGTACATATACTACCTATGTGACCACTTTATATCTCAATGATAAACTGAACAATCGCTGGCCCCTCCTACTTTCTTAGCTGGCCACGCCCACAGACTCCGACAGGAAGTCCCGCTTCGATTTTTAACGGCATTGTTTTTTGAAATATTAATGGCCAGTAGCATGTAAAAAAAAAATGGTTGGTTGGGGACCTAAATGTCGTAACTACAGCTTGAATAAGCTGTAGTTATGATGTTTAAGTCGCCAAACCAACAAACAAGGTGCCAAATTGTCACAAGATACGCCCGTCACACTGCTTAATATAAATTGGGGGTTTGAATAGAACTGATGTTATTTTAAATGAATATTTTTTGTCAAACAAAGTATGAAAAACAACAAAGGGCAATAACTCAAAAAATAGGCCAGGTAGAGTTATGGTTCTTGTACACTGCACTCCCACTTGGTGAGCTCTATCCATCCATGAAGTTTCATGATTCTATCTATTATACTTTTAGAGATATACTCCGGACAAGATTCAAGTATGAACAACAACAAAGGGCAATAACTCAAAATATACGCTAGGTAGAGTTATGGTTCTTGTACACTGCACTCCCACTTGGAGAGCTCTATCCATCCAAGAAATTTCATGATTCTAGCTATTAAACTTTTAGAGACATACTCCGGACAAGATTCAAGTATGATAAACAACAAAGGGCAATAACTCAAAAATTAGGCCAGGTAGAGTAATGGTTCTTGTGCACTGCACAACCCCTTGGTGAGATCTATACACCCATGAAGTTTCATGATTCTAGCTATTATACTTTTAGAGATATACTCTTGACAAGATTCAAGTATGAAAAACAACAAAGGACAATAACTCAAAAAATAGGCTAGGTAAAGTTATGGTTCTTGTACACTGCACTCCCACTTGGTGAGCTCTATCCATCCATGAAGTTTCATGATTCTAGCTATTATACTTTTAGAGATATACTCTGGACAAGATCCAAGTATGAAAAACAACAAAGGGCAATAACTCAAAAAATAGGCCAGGTAGAGTTATGGTTCTTGTGCACTGCACTCCCCCTTGGTGAGATCTATACACCCATAAAGTTTCATGATCCTAGCTATAATACTTATAGAGATATACCCCGGACAAGATTCAAGTATGAAAAACAACAAAGGGCAATAACTCAAAAAATAGGCCAGGTAGAGTTATGGTTCTTGTGCACTGCACTCCGTATTGATGAGAAGAATATAACTGCCAAATTTAAAGTCAATCGGACTTACGGTGACAGAGTTTTGCTCCAGACAAAGAAGTGGACACCGCCCGGACGCCCGGACGACCGGATGCCGGACACTCGGACACCCGGACGCCCGGACACCACGGGTGATCCCATAATACGTCCCGTCTTCCACGGGCGTATAAAAAGGTTAACAAAAATGGTGGCCAATGACGGAGTTTCCACGGGCGTATAAAAAGGTTAACAAAAATGGTGGCCAATGACGGAGTAAAAAAACTCAAGTCTGGGCTGAATAAATTATTTAATTGGTCGGTTAATTTCTTGATTGACAGCTCAATTGCTTGCAAGTACCCATGACCTCCAACAGGGCCATTGGACTGAGGTATCAAACAATCTTAATTTCATAATTTATGAACAAAACACATAGTAAGCAAATCAATATTTAGTTACCTAGATATCGAAACAACAGCTTATCTAAGCTTCCAAACCTACAACAAAACTTCCCACATTGGCACATATACACCCAAAGGGGCTTGTAAGTGAAAAACACTGTATTTTTATGCTGTTTTGCTATATCAAGGGAAGGATATACCCAAAAGAATGAGAAATCTCTGATGCACAACTACACATAAACACCAAAATATGCAATTTCAAGTCTTTTGGCACAGATAATTCCAAAAAACGTCTAGAGAGATCAAAATAATCTTTATCTTATGCCATTAAAATATCATAGAGATTAATTGGGGCAATAATCAGTTCATTCCAATGAAACCTTAAGAGTTGAACAAAGAATAGCAAATAGGCAGACAAATAGACAGAAGAGCGACCAGAGTCTAAATTAATACGCCCCTTTGGGAGTACAAAAATGCTTATCAGAGGTCAACGTTCAATGTGTTATATCAAATGATTTGACTGGTAAATTGATTTTTTTATTGACAGCTGCAATCTGTCAATTTAGGTCCTTGTGTACCTTCAATAGCTGTGCAAAAAAACTTTGAAATGTTGATGCGTTTAACCAATTCCCACACAACATAATTTTAGACTGGTCCAAAATGAAAGGAGTTGCAAACAACAATTTAAGGATCATGAAATTTTAGATTTTTTCAACTTTCTGGGTAGGAAAAAATTGTGCAAAATGAAGAAACTGCTTGTTACAAGCAAATTCTTCATTTTACACATTGTTTTCCCTTCAATTTTCTTAAGAGGCATCAAAAAGCGTCATTGTGTGGGAATGGGTTAACGACATATATCTTCAAAAAAATCTGTTTAAAGGAATATGATAGCAACTACAAACATTGCACTCTATAAGGCCAATCATTCTTTCATCAGCTTTTTAGTGATCCAACAGGTGAATGCCTTTCAGGTCCTGAGGTATGATTTAGGTCAAACATGACCGACGACAATGTGAACTTGACACCATAATGCCCTGCCCAAAACTGAGTATCTCTTCCTCCATGTTCAAAGATAATATATCTGACACCAGGCTTGTACCCACTAAAAGTATGTTGAGCCTGAAAAATAAAACACATGGTTTGTATAAGACTTTCAAAATTGATTTGCTTACCATTAACCAATTCCTACACCATGAGGTTTTTTGACGCCCTCAAGAATATAAACCTTTGTAATTCATCGTGGAAAATAAAGAAATTGCTTGTTACAAGCAATTCTTCATAATCTACAAAGTTTTTCTACCGAAGAAGACAGAGATTATTGAAATTTCATCAACATCTAAATTGTCTGCAAATTTTTAACATTAGGACCAGTCTCAAACTTTGTCGTCTGGTAATGGATTAAATTATCTATGAAATACGCTCCCTTTGGATCCAAATTGTTGCTCATAACAATGTGTTTCTACTTCTCTGATAATGTTCTCAAGTATTTTGCACTTTTGTTTCAGTTCAAACACTTTAAATTAAATGCTAAAATTTCTTTAAGTAAAAATTACACCAGAAATTTTCTTTATCAATTTAACCCATATCAATTTAAATTGTCATCTGCAACTCCTTTCAATTTGGACAAGTCTAAAATATTGTAGTCTGGTAATGGTTTTAAGAACTTGGGAATTCACCCCTTTTCTGACCTACATTTTTTTTCTGGTGGCTTATTTTGACTAGAATGAATGTTAATGCTGATGTTTTGTAGAATATCTATCATTTCTGAAGACATGATTTCTTTTCCAATAAATACCTAGATATTTTGGATATGCTTTGCTGGTTACACATTTATTACTCAATTAAACTAATGCCTTTGCAAAGGATAAAATAATGAAATACAAAGATATATGAAGATTACTTGATGATAGGAAGTCACATCCAAAGTTTTATAGTGGAAAAACACATAACTCATTTAACACTTTCCCTTACAAACATGGAATTTTATGTTGCTGTGATGTTATACTAGAGAAAATATTGAGAAAACATGGTCGAAAAAGAAGAAATTGCTTGTAATAAGCAATTTCTTCTTTTCCCAATATGTTTTCAACCACATAGGATGGCTAAATTTCAAATTGCATCCAATTTTTATTGTCGTATGCAACCTCTTTGCAACAAGCAATTTCTTCATTTTACACAATGCTTTCTACTGAAAACATAAAAACAAGAGGACTGTGATGGTCCTAAATTGCTCACATGAGGCATCTGCAAAATTCAGTACTTTTTTGTCTACCCTGAAATTCTTTGTATTTAGATTTCACTCAAACTCTAATTACTGTCTGCAACTTCAATGGGTGTAATTTTAGCAACCTCAATAGAGAACAATCTGGATGTACGATATTTTTAATATGAATGCATTACAACTTATACATTAGGAAAAAAAGATATTTGAACATGCTCTTATTGAGAGTTTTTCATAACTTTGGATGCCTTGGGCCATGTTTGTCCAAAGGATATAAACATGGTAGATAACAATAATGTTATCCTATGTTTTAAATGTAAATGCTCTAGGACCTATATTTAAGAAGAAGAATTTTTCAATGCGATTTAAGCAATTTTCGAACCAAAGAGCAGAGACATTTTTTATCCTCAGAGCATATTTTCCTGTAACATAGTACAGAATTATTAAGTCATGCTACATACCAAATATGAATGCCCTTCACCTTATATTTCAGAAGGAGAAGACTTTTGAAGTTGCTCTAATTGGGTGTTTTCAAAAGTTTTGGACCTCTGGGGCAGTGCCATGTTTTTTCCCAGGGCTAAGATTTTAGCTAACATGGTAGAGAACCATCTGGTAATGCTATACACCAAATATGTATGCCTTAGACTTTGTAGATTGGGAGGAAAAGACTGTTGAACATGGTCTAATTGAGCATTTTTACAAACTTTGGACACCCAGGGAAGGGTTTTTTTTTTAACCTACAGGCATAATTTAATCAAAATTAATAGATTACAGCCAGGCTATGCTACACTCAAAATAGAAATGCCCTCCGCCTAAATATGAAGATTTTATTTAACATACTCAAATTTTGAGTTTTTCCCAATTTTGGACCTCTAGTGCAGGGCCTTTTTGAACACTAGGAGGACAACTTTTAGTGATATAGTACAAAACCATCTAGTTATGCTACATACCAAATATCCTAGACCTTATAGTTTAAGAGGAGAGGTCTTTTGAAATTGCTCTAATTAAGCATTTTTCAAAACTTCAGGCCTCAGGGGCTTGGCCATTTTTGACCCTAGGGATTACATTTTTAAAAACTTGGTAGAGAACCATATGATTAAGTTCTATATCAAAAATAAATGCCTTTGGCCTTGAAGTCTATGAAACAAAGGGGCAAGTGGCCGTGGCTCTCACCTGAGATAAGGCTCTTTTTCCTTCAAGGCCTAATACAAACTGGGTTGGGAGAAGACCTCCATCAATATTTAACTAAAATAAACAAGCCCAATTTGGTTTAAATTGGCCAAATAGTTATGAAAGGGTTGCCTTCTTTATTTCTATTTAAGCCTAATCATCCTGTGGCTCTACATTTTATCAATTTTGAAAGAGGTCGATGTACTGATGCTTCATTCAAAATTCAAGATTCTTCAACTTCTGGGTCAGGAGGAGATTTTTTTTTCAATTTTTCTTTTATCAATTTTACTCTTGTTGTCAAAGCAACAAGAGTTTTCAACTGATTAAATTCTTTGGTTGAAATCAGCCCAGTGGTTTTGGAGGAGATGTCGTTTTAAAAATCCTTCTTTATTCTATATAAGCCCCCATGGGGCTCCATCCCTAGGGGCGATTTAAGCAATTCTGAAAGAGTTCAGTGGACTGATGCTTCATGCAAAATATCAAGACTCTAGGCCCTCTAGTTTAGGAGGAGATAATTCTTAAAGTTTCTATTAAAATTCCAGTTTTGTTGCCATGGCAACCAGAGTTTTAAATGGATTTCAATTCTTTTAGCAATTTTCATATAGCACCACCCAAGGAACATTCCTACCAAATTTGGTTGAAATCTGCCCAGCAGTCTGGGAGGAAATGTTATTTAAAGATTATTGACACACGACAGACGCCCCACAACGGATGCCGGACTATCAAAATACCTCACCATGAGCACTTCTTGCTCAGATGAGCTAAAAAACAATAACAAAGGTTTACAAAAATTTCCAATTTTTCACGGAATTAAATTCTTCTAACAACTTTTGAAGAGCTTCACCCAAGGAACATTCCCTGAAAAGTTTCAGCTTGATTGGCCTACTGGTTTAGGAGGAGAATATTTTCAAAGAGTTTTAAAGACTTACTAAAGATTCCAATTTTCAAATGCCGCAGCAACCAGAGTTTTTGACAGAATTAAATTCTTTTAACAACTTTATGTCCAACTTCACCCAAGGAACATCCCTGCAAAGTTTCAGCTTGAATGGCCTACTGGTTAAGGAGGAGAAGATTTTAAAAGATTTACTAAAGATTCCCATTTTCAAATCCTGTGGCAATCAGAGTTTTTGACAGAATTAAATTCTTTTAACAACTTTTGAAGAGTTTCACCCAAGGAACATCCCTGCAAAGTTTCAGCTTGATTGGCCTACTGCTTTAGGAGGAGGAGATTTTTAAAGATTTCTAAACATTTACTAAAGATTCTCATTTTCAAATGCCGCAGCATCTAGAGTTTTTGACAGAATTAAATGCTTTTAACAACTTTTGTAGAACTTTACCCTGCAAAGTTTCAGCTTGATTGGCCAACTGGTTTAGGAGGAGAAGATTTTTAAAGAAATTGTGGGCGGACAACGGATAGACAGACAGACGACGGACAACAACCAATCACAATAGCTCACCTTGTACTTTGTGCTCAGGTGAGCTAAAAATCTAAAATTTCATAAACTTGTAATAGCCCATTCCTAAAATATGTTGAAAGAGTTATTGCGCTTGAAAACTCTCCCATGTGGTGAAACTATAAAACGGTCCCAATTCTACTTCCGGGTAGCAAATTTAGATAATAGAAATGGCAGATAATAAGGCAGTAATTAAATCGACTCAGAAAAAACGAGTTTATTGTTCCATAAACTCTAATTATCGACGGAAAATAGTTGATGGCCAATCTATCATGACAGACGATGGACACGGCACCATCACTAAAGCTCGTCGCTAAAAAAAGGCGAGTTTCAAACTCTAGTTCGGATGAGAGTAACCAATGTTTATAGGATATAATGAATAAAATATGTGCAAAGAGATCTCTTAGAGTGACTTGTCTCTGAAAAGGAATATAAAGTAAATAAGGCCTTAGTAATGATTGGTCCCATGTCTTTAACCTATTACCGAATAACCTAATTTCAGACTGGTCAAAATTAATGTTACAGACAACATTTTCAGATATAACATAGGTGAACTTCAAAAATGGTTTTAGGAAATACTTTCCTTTATATTGCATATAAATCTGCGTTTGAAGTTCACATCTCATTTGTGTACACCATATCTGTTTTGAATAAGAGCTGTCAGTAAACAGCAACACTAGATTCAACTCCAATGATTGCCTGGGTAATAAATCCTTGCTTTCCCTTTACAAAACAATATACTTGGTCCAAATTGAAAGAAGTTACAAATAACAACTTTAAGTTGATAGAATTTAAAAATCTCATGAATAGGGTAGGAAACATTGTTGAAAATGAAGAAATTGCTTGTTTCAAGTAATTTCAAGTAATTTCTCCATTTTCTACAATGTTTTCCAAAGTTGTTTCCTTTAGGGGCGTAAATAAGCGGAAGCTAGTTAACACATTCCCACACAACAAAAGCAGGATGGTGAGGGAATGGGTTAACCCATTATCAGACAGCAAAATATTAATATGCTGGTCCAAATTCAAAGAAGATGCAGATGACAAGTTTAAGCCGATTAAATTAATTAATTCTTCATTTATGGCAGAAAACATCATGGACAATGAAGGAATTGCTTCAACCTTGTTACAATTTCTTCATTATCCAAAATGTTTTCAAATTGCTTTTTTTTGAAAGGTGTCAAAAGGCAGCAATTGTGTTGGAATTGGTTTACCCATTACCTCCTTATCTCTTTTTTTCTACACACTAGAGAACATAAACAGTGGAAAACATAATGTGAAATGGAGAAGTTGCTTGTACCAAGGAATTCCTTTTCATCCCCAAAATTAATCACCCTCTGCAACTTTCATTTAAGACCAGTCTAAGATTTTGCCTGGTAAGGTGTTAAAAGGTTGACTTACATTGTAAGACCCATTATACATGAGCGAATGTTCAAAACAAACTTGAGTCATTGCAGAGATGTAGAAATTATTGCACATTAAACATGAACAAAATGTTGTCAAAGTCTAATGATGACTTTCTTTTGAATACCCCTTTAAATAATATACATCATGTTATTTCTTTAACATTATTTCAAAATCTATGAGCACAAAGTTATTCCAGAGAAACTTATAACATAATCCATCAAAGTAAACGAAAACAAATGAGAGATAAAATTTAGACCTTTGTCAAAATAAGTTATCTTCAATAAAAGAGAAAAAATGTATAAATACAGTTTTGATGGAAATATTTTTGAAAAGAATGAACTTCTCATTCAAGTTTCCAAAATAAGTTAAACGAAACTGACATGGAAAAAAATATTAAAGGGTTTGCAAGGATTACTTACCAAGAAAACTTAAATACAGCAGATGTGACAAAGAGATGACTTCTTACGATCAAAGTAAAGTACACACATGACATACTGATAGGACACACGACCATGCTTCACAATGATATACATGTATATTGATTTTAATTTGCAACCCCTTAACAATTTCCTGTTTTAACGTCCTTGTGTTTTTACGTTCTTCCTTTCTTCCTTTTCCACAATATTTTCTATCCTACTGAATGATTATTTTTAAGATAAAATTGACTTTAAATTGTTGTCTGCAAAACCTTTGATTTTTAGACGGGTCTAAAATTTGGCTAACAGTAACATATTCATAGGTTAACCTATTTCAAGTACCTGTATTTGATGATGCTGGACATATTTTTTCATGTTAATATGACAATAATAAACCTGTTTCAGATAGCAGAGGTTTTTTTTTCTGCAGTATAATTCTTTATCCATTCCTTTTTCTTTGTTATAGATAAATATCACTTATGTTACGGAAAAGACCTTGAGGAAAATGGCTGGTTAAAAAATAAATAATCTTTCCACATAAGACTTCAATCTAATATAACTTTTACATAATATGCATCTGTCAATGCAATATTGGTTGAAACATATAATTTGAAATTACCGGTAAGCTGTTGGTCTAAAAACACCTTAGTTTCAGTTTTCTTTTTGAACTAGTGGCACGCAAGTATTTCTTCAAACAGCAAATATAAAAGTTGAAAAGTTGATGTTTTCGTCTGGTAGAAAGCTGTCATCCTCTGTGGTTCACGGAGTTTATCAAAATTTGCTACCTGTACAAAGGGAAGTCACTCTAACAACTTTGTGTCAAAGGGAAGTAAACCACATTTTCTGAAAAGGCTATTGTCATCTACACCTCATTTCAATTTGCACCAGTCTAAAATTTTGCAATCTGGTAATGGGATAGAGATCTTTATAAAATTGGTTGACAAAGTTATCTATTATATAGATATGTATAAAGATAATGTCTGTGGAGTCTGACTGAAACTACGTCTAGTTTAAAAGAAGATTTTTTTTTAATTGTGAACAGATGGACAGACAGATAGTCATCACCTCAAGCATGTACATGCTCAGGTGAGTTAATTAATGGCACCTAACAAATATATTTTGTGCACATTTGTGACAATACTATGTGCATGTGTGAAATTTGAATCAAATCCATCCAGTAGTTTAGGAGAGAATGACAAGAAAAGGCTGACAAGAAAAAGCTATAGACCAACAAACTGACTACCGAATCAACCAACAAGTTGAATCCTTTATATCCTCCAAAACGGCAAAACAATTATATAAACTGTGTCTGCAGGTTTTGTTGCCTAGTAATGTGATAACCCATTCCCACTCAAGGACACTTTTTGAGGCCATAAAGAAAAAGCTTTGAAGACATGGTGATCATTGAAGAAATTGCTTGTAACAAGCAATTTATTCAATGTCCACAATGTTTTCTACCCTAAAAGACCAAGATTTTCTTAATTTCACCAACTTTAATTTGTTGTCTGCAACTCATTTGAATTTGAACCTTTCTAAAATCTGGTTGTCAGTTAATAAGTTAAATTAGCTAGAAACTTACATGGTACCACTCTCTACCAGCTGGTTCTTGTTCCTCATATGTAAATTCCTCTACAGGTATCTTATCTGACTTATTGCACAGTAACTTAACATTCAACTTGTACTCTATACCACAATCAAATCTGGCGGCATACCTAAGGTAAATGTACAGATCAGTAATTGAATAATTAAATGACTACAATCTATTTTCAAAATGTTTTACCAGATGACCATACTTTAAATTTGGTTGGAGAGACATGCCTTAAATAGTTTGAACAGTAATGTAGGAACAATTTGTGGGGGAGACATGCTTCCCCCATCTTAAATAGTTCGGACAGTATTGGTAACTGATGTACAAATTTGTCCAGAATACTAAAGTCCACCAAGAAAAATCTCCCTCACTCCAGGTTAGCTACCATCCTTTTGAAAAGCTTCCTACAGGCTTTACCTGAAGGAGTTTTGATTTCATGATCTATCTGACCATTTCTGACTAGACATGAATATGTCAACTTTAACTCTTGTCATACTTTTACAGAAGGAGGCAGGATTTTGCAAGCAATTTCTTTTTCCACAATGTTTTCCCAATTGTTTTTCCTGATGGGTGTCAAAAAGGGTCAATGTGCGGGAATGGGTTAAATGATTAAAATTATTACCTAGTAATAAGATTATTTAACACATTACCACACAATGACGCTTTTTGACTCCCGTCAAGAAAATTGAATGATTGAATGGGGTTTAATGCCACTTTTAACAGTATTTCAGTCATATCGCAGAGGCTGGAGCACTTAACAATGGATTCCTGGTATTTCTCACACCAATTCTACCACTACATCCTTTCTTAGCCTCCAGCTGCTATTACACTTAGGTTTACGATTATCCACCCATTGGTGAGAGACAAATGTCGGAAAGGATATGTGCCGCCGGCGGGGTCCCCTCAAGAAAAACAACATGGAAAACTGAAAAGGCACAATTTGGCCATCCAAGGATCACTACTGTAAAAATCCTTGAATTTCTAACCCTTTCCTGTACAATCCCTGGATTTTACGTCCCTATCATTTTGTACTTGAGAAATCATTGTGGGAAAAGAAGAAATTGCTTTTAACAAGCAATTTGTTCTTTTTCCACTGTATTTTCTACCCTACTGAATGATTATTTTTCAAATTAAATCCACTTCAAATTATTGTATGCAAAATCTTTGAATTTGGACAGGTCTAAAATTGTGCAAAACAGGAAAGGATTAAAGTCAAAGTTTCACAAGTTTCTAAGATTTGACCTGGTGATCTAGTTTTTAACCCCACATGACCCATTTTCAATTTTTCGAGCTATCATTTAGACAAACCTTCTGACTGAGTTTAAAGACATTTGAGCCAAAAATGAGACTTTAGAGTGCACACAAGGTAAAAGTTGATGAAGGATGACTGAAGACGGACGCTGTAAACAGCACAATCACAATAGCTCACCATGACCACTACATGGTCATTTGAGCTAAAAAGGGAATCACAAATTATTTTTCATCCTATCATAATTCTTTGAGGGAATCTGATAAAGGATCACCCAATGATCATTCCTGTAAAATTTGGTTGAAATCCATTTAACTGGTTTCTAAGAAGAAGATTTTTAAAGGTTTCACAATATATGGAAATTAGCCCTGCTCATTAAAGCCATGTTTTTCATCCGATCAAAGTTCTTTGAAGGAATCTGAAAGGGTCACCACAAGGTCATTCCTGTGAAGTTTGGTTTAATTCTATTCAGTACTTTATGAGGAGAAGATCTTTAAAGTAAAAGTTTACCGACGGACTCACAACACCAAGACAATAGCCTGCTGGCTTTCAGCCAGTGGAGCTAAGACTCTGAGCCAGTAGCCATTTGGAGTGCATATACTGAATACTAAGATCTGAGTCTTTTCTTGATTCATTTGTGAAAATGTTGGAATGGATATGTTTAAGCCAATCCCACACTTTTCTTCTTTTTAATACCTCGCATTGAAGAAAATGTAGAACTTGCTTGCAACAAGCAATTTCTTCTATTCCCAAAATATTCTACAACCAGAAAGACGAAGATCTTTAAAATTTACCATCTTAAAATCGTAATATACAGCTTTTTATAATTTGGAGGTCAGGCAATTCATTGTCAGGTAATGGGTTAAATATTTGAGATTTCACTTACCACTCTGAGACTTCTATATTTGGTCTGACATGATCTAACACTTCCTCACTACAACCTTCCTTCAACAAGTCAATTATCTGATATTTATAACAATCTCCATATGATGTCACCCAACAACCAATGATTGTACCTAAATATAGGAAACAGTTGACTAGCCCTTTGTAAAGAGTTGTTAACCCTTGTCATGCTGAATAAATTACCTTATTGAATTGCTGTAACATCAAAGGAATGAAAGCACTGATAGAACTTGTTGTTAAAAAAATCAATATTTCTTACAGAAATAAATTTCATAAACAGCTCTGGCAGGAGAAGTACAGGCAGGAGGTGTAGACCAAGATCAGACTGCACTTATGTGCAGACTGATCTTGGTCTACACCTCCTGCCAGAACCGGAATATTCCGGGCTCAGCATGACAAGGGTTAATAATTGCAACATTTCTTAGACAACAGGAATAGTGAATTGCGGCTGCCGATCAAAGAATCAAACAACCTATCAAATCAATAATTTAGATTGGAACTGAAATTTGAGATTTGACATACATGTTGAACATTTTAGTTGGTTTGGCGACTTTAACTTCATTACAATATATTCAAGCTGTGGTTGGGATGCTTAGGTCAGCAACAAATCATTTCACTTTTTGTTACTTGATACTGACTATATTTACAAATATTTAAAATCTAGAGGAGCACATGGCTGTGGATTTTTAGCAACAAGAGGAATGTATAGAGCTGAACCACTATTTGAGATCAGAACACATTACTAAAAGGAGAAATTTGACTTGTTCAAAGTATAAGCAAGGTAAAAAGATTTTAAAATGTAGTCAACTGTAATGGTATTTGGTTTTAACCCTTGTCAGGCTGTATAAACTACCTTACTGAATTGGTGTAAGATCAAAGGGCTGGAAGCACTGATAGAATTGTTGTTCAAAAATCAATAGTTCTTTTAGAAATCAATTTCATAAACAACTCTGGCAGGAAAAGTACTAGCAGGAGGTGTAGATCAAGGACAGACCGCACTTATGTGCAGGCTGATCTTGTTCTACAACTCCTGCCAAAACCGGAATATTCTGGGTTCAGCATGACAAGGGTTAAATGTAAACTTTCAGTGTGAATATGAGCAAGTGAAAAGTTTTTGAAAAGTAAATAAAAGGTCACAGCATCATGGCACTCGGCCTTAAATAAAAACCTATCACTTGGTGAGTGCATAATAATGTCAAACATGAGGTCCTTTGTGAAGGCATCTAAAAAGTTAGAAGCAAGGTTGAGGCTACGGTTGAATTGCTTAAGGTAGGTAAAGGTCAAAGGTCACATGTCATGGTTTAAAATGGAAGACTATATCTTGAATATCTTCCTTAATATTCTAAAGGGGTATATAAATGAGGGATTATGTTGTAATTTTTTAAACCTTAATGCATGCTTGTGATTTGTTAAACTTTAATGCATGCCATTTAACCCATTCCCACACAATCTAAATTTTTTATGCCCCTCAAGAAAACAGCTGGAGAAATGGAAATGAAGAAATGACTTAAAACAAGCAATTTCTTCAATTCCCACTATTATTTCTACCCACAAAGGCAAAAGTTTTGAAAAAAAAAATCCACTTAAAATTGTCATCTGCATCATCTTCCAATTCGGACCAGTCCAAATTTTATAGTTTGGTAATATATTAAAGAAACTTCAAACTGCTTTCAGACTTTGTTCTGATATCTGGTAGGATTCCATCACTTGGAATCAATAGGTCATTATTTTCAACAACTTAAGAAGATCTATCTAACTTTTTCTCAAATTTCTTCTCCTGTTGCCATGGAAACCTTGTCATCTACAAATTTTGTAAATTTGGTTCAGTCAATAACTTTGTTGTCAGATTCCCATTTAATACCACCTTTTCAAGATAAAAGCTTTAGAAACAGTGTGGAAAATGAAGAAATTGCTTGTGACAAGCAATTTCTTCATTATCGACAATGTTTACAATCCCTAGAGATGAAAAGAATAAAATTCCATCCACTTGAAATTGTCATCTGCAGCTGCTTTCAATTTGGACCAGTCTAAAATTTTCTTGTGGGGGAATGGTTTAAAGATTGATCTGGCGATGAGTAAATATGTAATGTCAGACATACCTTTATGTTGTTCTGCAGTGGCATAGTTTGTTACTGGATCACAGCCTACTGGGGTCTCTTCTGTATTAAACCTATCTCCACAATTTTGAGTAATCTTCCAATGATTGAACCCTGAAAAAAATTGAAAAAAGCTTCTGTTGTGAACAAGTTGAAAGATTGCTGGTCGTACCAAATCAACTCCAACAAATCAGTTTGAGCAAGATTTTAAATGATGTCAATTAGCAAAATATATGGTCAACGACATAGAGTAAAAAGATTGGAAATCGTACCACATTTTCTTCCATTGAGTTAATGAAAAAGGAGTTCAGACCTCAGCCAAGAAGTACCTGACATTCAACAAAAGCCATTGCCATATAAAAGTGATTCGTGATCCACAAATGGGCAAATCTCCTTTGTCTGGGAATACGTTAAATAAATGTGACATCTCACATTTAAAAGACATTTCTTGGGTACACAAATATTGAAAAAAAGTGATGGGATGGAGCTGAAGTTAGATAGAAAACTTATTTTCAAAGAAGAGGGCCATTGGCCCTGAAGTGCTCACCTGAGTCTATAGAA
Organism: Fragum fragum; assembly: GCA_946902895.1. Classification (NCBI taxonomy): domain Eukaryota; kingdom Metazoa; phylum Mollusca; class Bivalvia; order Cardiida; family Cardiidae; genus Fragum; species Fragum fragum. The sequence continues at coordinate 27,011,036 of OX336366.1, forward strand.
GTTAAATAGCACAAGTGACCTTATTTTAGCCAGAAGTGACCAATTATCAAATCTTGTCTAAGAAATCAAGATAAAACATTCTTACCAAGTCTCTAGGTATTTGTGCAAGAAAAGTAGCAAGTAAATTGAAAAGATTTCTTTATATTAGACCTTGCGACCTAGTATTTGACCCCACCTAATATCAAACTTGACATACATTTTTATGAAGACAAACATCTGAATAAGTATCCAGTCAATTTAGTAAAAATTGTGGCCGCTAGAGTAAAACAAGGTTTTTCTCAGATTTTACCTAGATTTTACCCAAAATGAACCAAATTTGAATGTGGTTAAGATATTTTGAAAACAGATATTCTGACCAAATATCAAACTAATTAGGCCAAAAATTTAGTCTTCTGGAGTGTAAAGATATTTCTAAGATTTGACCTAGCGGCCTAGTTTTTGACCCTTTGTCAACCAAAGTCTAACTAAGCCAAGATTTCATGGACACACACATTCTTACCAAATATCAATTCAACTTCTAAAATTTGACTTAGTGACCTAGTTTTTGAGTCATTACGACCCAATATTAATCTAGTCCATGGTTTCATTGAGAAAAAAATTCTGACCAAGTTTCAAGACATTTGTGCAAAAATTGTGGCCTCTAGAAAGCACACAAGAAGTTGACACATGCAGGATGCCGGACACGGCTAGATCACAAAAGCTCACCTTGACCACTTTGTGGTCAGGTGAGCTAAAAACACATAGTAGAATGGCCTATCTACATTAAGAAAAAAATTGTAAGAAATGAAAAATTCATGTAAAATGAAAAGTTTTGATCCTGGTTAGATTGAGTAGGGCTGCAACTTCTCACAGGTCCTAGGAGGTTGCTTTCACCTAATTGGTCAAAAATTGATTATTTCTGTAAATCATTACCAGATGACAAAAAATGCTGATGCAGATGAGAAGTTGATGGAATCTTGGATTTTTTTTCATGATTGGGGTAGAAAACATTGTGGATAATGAGGATATTGCTTGTAACAAGCAATTTCTTCATTTCCGACAATATTTTGCGGAGAATTTTTTCTAGGGGGCATCAAAAACAGCATTGTGTGGGAATAGGTCAACCCATTACCAGAAAAAAATAGACTTTTCTAAATTGATAGAAATTGTAGGCAACATTTTAAAGTCTATGAAATTTAATTTTTTTCACCTTTCTGGGTAGGGAATATTGTGTAAAATGAATTAATTGATTGTTGCTAGCAATTTTTTCATTTTACACAATGTTTTACCTTGAGGGATGTTATAAAGCCTCATTATGTGGAAATGGATTAAATCTTTAGATGGCCCCTTATTTTATGATGGGTCACAGGCTACAATTGTGAATTTTTATACTCATTAATTACCTTCTGATGCATCTGGGTTTTTCACAAGATTTCTGTGATAGGGATTTAGAAAGTAAACAGTTTTGAAGTCTGCATGTGCCACATTAGTCAAGGCATGTATCGTATCACACGGAAAATCATAATCTCTGATGCACTTGTCCTTCCATACATGGTTGCTTTGCAGCAACTGGTACCAACGTTTGCACACTCTTAGACAAGATTTCACAAGGTCCCTTCCAGAAAGGCAGAGAAAAACTTCAACAAGTAGATCATCTGGGAGGTCTTGTATGGGAAAATTTGATGACGATAATGATGATGACATCTTAAGGTTTAAAATCTTTGAGCTTTGCTTTCCCATTCACAGTAGAATTCTACCTGTATGCAAAGAAATAAATCATTAACCCAATCCCTCACAATAAGGATTTAGAATGGTTTAAATTAAAAAAAGATAGACAATGACTTGAGTTGATAAAATTTTGAAATTCTTGGAATTTTTGGGTAGAAAAAATTGTAGATATAATGAAGAAATTGCTTGTAAAAATAAATTTCTTTTCATTTTCCACAATTTTTCCAAAGCTTTTTCCTAGGTGGTCATAAAGAAGAGGGATTGTGGGGGAATTTGATCAACACTAGATGAAATGGCCATTCAAACGCAAACATTAAGTAATAAAACAGATCTGACCAAAGTTGGAACCGTGTCACTACAGCAACACCACAAACAATGCCTGCATCCACAGCAACAATGTAATTATAATAGCTCAACATTTTGTTCCAAAACAGCCAAGAATAACAAGAGCTGTCAGAGGGCAGCAGTGCTCAACTATTCTGAGTGCTGGATACTAACAGTAATTTGATGTGGACATAAGCTTTACACCTAAGTAGTAATAGAGATAAAATATCTTTCAACAAAATTTTTAAGTCAAACAAGAATTCTAAGTCTGAAAAGGGTTAAAACTCCACTATAAAAAATATAATTGTAATGAATCTTTGCCTAGAAGATGATATGATGGTCACAAAAGCATGTGCAATTTTTCAAAGCAATAGCACTAGTAGAAAGAGAGTTATCAAAGACATATGATAGTTGCACATAAGGTTTAACCAAGAATTTCAAAGTCCAAAAAGGTTAAAAATTTCGCTGAAATTTAAATGAATGTCAGAGTATTTAATCTGTGTCTAGAGGCTGATATTATTGCCACAAAAACATGTGCAATGTTTAAGAGCAATAGCAATAGTAGAAACTGAGAGATGACACTTGCAGGTTTAAAGAAACCATTACGCTGACGCCGACAACCGGGTGACTGGAAAAGCCCCCCTTTTCTTCGAATAGTCGAGCTAAACAAGAAATAGATTGTCCAGGGAAAACATGTCGAGCCCGCTGATTTTCTCAGCGAATGTGTTGCACAGAATGTTTTATTTCAAACTTTAACCTTGACCTTTGACACATCACACAAACATTTTTCATGACACTAGCACTAGCACAACTTTGCTAAGCTTTTATCAAATCCATCCATAAATGTAGTAGTTATTCTGCTGACAAGTTTAATTTTTTCCTTTCACCTTCAGCTTTGACCTTGCCCTTAAACGTATCACAACAAACATTTCACATGACACTAGCTCTCATCAAGAAGAAAAACTGTACCAAGTAATTTTTAAATCCATCTGTAATGTAGAAGGTATATTAAAGACAAGTTCAATTTATTGTTTGACCTTCAACTGTGACCTTCACCTCGGAGGCATCACAATAAATGTTTTTCATGACACTAGCACTCATACAGAAGAACAACTGTGCCAAGTTATTTTCAAATCTATCCATAAACTTAGAAGTTATGTTCCGGACAAGGTCAGTTTTATTGTTTGACTTTTACCTTGGAGGTATCAAAACAAATGTGCATGACACAAAAAGAACAAATCTATCCATAAGTGTAAAATATAACTGTTCTTTTAACTGTTAGTGTTGTTTTTGTCACTTTGGAGAAGAGATTACAAGCTGTCCAGAAGGACTAACCTGGAGTCAGTATACAGACGTTCCCCTGTTAAGAAATACAGGTTTTAGTGTCAAATAGTACTTAGCGAGAAAGAGATCACCATTATCTTGTTTATGTAGTCTGTAGTCTCCCATATTCATTCACCTTAACCCATTCCAACACAGTGGAATTTTAGACCGGTCCAAATTGAAAGGAGCTGCAGACGACAATTTCAAGTTGATGGAATTTTAAATTTTTTCGTCTTTTCGGATAGAAAACATTGTGGATAATGAAGAAATTGCTTGATCCAAGCAATTTCTTCGTTTTCCACAATGTTTTCCACAGCTTTTTCGTTGAGGGGCGTAAAAAGGAGGGATTGAGTGGGAATGGGTTAAGCTTTAAATTTACGCATGCCCACTTACAAAATGATAATTAGACTCTCTGAACTAAACTGAAAGTAACATAAATTCAATTAGAATATTGCAGTACGAATGATAAACCGATTTGTAAAAAAAAAATTAACAAAAATTACTTTCTTTTTGTATTCATACGCTGGTCATTGAGATCTAAATTCAGGACTTGAAAATGTATTTTGAGAACTTTATTTCCAATCTATTTACCCTAATTTCAAAAAGCATCTACATGGAAATAGCACTTGCAAGAAGAAAAACAACACAAGCCCCAAAATATTTGTAAGGAATGAGAAAAATAGTATAAACCGGGTAATGCAAGAGTTTCTAGGGATAATTTGATTACATTGATAAAGTTCATACACTGACATTTATCAAGGTTGATTTCTTACGATTTGCACTTTTGTTGCTATACACGAGTTAACCCCAAGTGGGCAGAAATGAAACTGATTGAATATGGGAAACTGGAGTATACTTGTTCTCCTCCTTTAACCAATTACCACATGACAAAATTTTAGACTGGTCTAAAATGAATGAAGTTTCAAATGTCAATATAAAGTTGGAAGCAAGTGTTAAATGAGGTAGCAAACATTGTGAGAAAAGGAGAAAGCGGTTTTCTCCTTTTCTCACAATGTTTTTCATGACCCACATGGATTTGTGGCTTATCAATTTCACAATAATCAAAATGTCGTAAGAATGGTGCAAAATCTTTCTAATTAATGAATAATGACTTACCAATGCTGTAACCAAGGATTTCAGATTTATAATAGTTTCTTCCTGTTCTTATCATTACATATAACAGTGTTAATTAGTCAAAAATTAGCCTGGGTTTTTCCAGATTTTCCACTTTTTCATGGGTTAGACCTATTTTCGATTTCGATACCGTGCAAAGTCAACAAGAGTTTACCAACTAAGTAGGCTTCAACAAATACAGTGCACAACATTCGGCATATCAAATGTATAAAGCCTATTTCTCCTTTTGGTCTTACAAAGAAATATCAGATCTATTTAATAAGTTTAGGAACCCATGAAATATTAGGAATTTATTATTACCTGGACAGTCTAGACTATATACCTGTTTCAGTTAGACTAGAAAAATGGATTCTTAATCGGTAGCAGTTCACCACACCAAAAACTTTATATTGTCGTCTGCAACTCCTTTGAGTTTGGACCACGGTCTAAAAGTTGGCCGTGTAGTAACGGGTTAAAGGATACGATAATTTCAATGATGTCTTCATTATCTTTTGGAATGAGAAAATCTGTCCTTCCTCTTTGCAAAAGAGTTTACACAATGAAAGTTTGTCATTTATTTCTCGAGGAACTGCCAGATACTAGATTTAATTTATCAAAAATAGAACCAGCTCTTTAACCCATTACCACATAAACATTTTGAGACCGGACCAAACTCAAAGAAGTTGCTGACGACAAATCCGAGTACGTAATAGAAATTCAAATACCGTCCGTCATTCAGGCTGGTGACAATGTGGAAATGCAGTAAACTTTGAATTTTGGAGGTGGGGCCGCGTGATATTGTCAAGGTTAAGAAAGTGCACGGATGTTCTTGAATCCATTTTAAATATCTCTTACTTAAAGCGCGTCATGTAAACCATTCCTTACATGTAAACCACGGGGACTTGTCACAATTGATTTTTAGCGGTTTTGTAGGACAAAACCGGTATTTCACATCGATCAGCCGGAAACAAGTTTTCACGAATTTTCCACTCATTTCAACGCATGCTCATTAACTTGAAGTGAAAATCTATGTGATCGCCTCCATCTTGTTTCATCGCTTATGAAGAAAACAACTTACTTGCTGAATGTCCAACAGTCTCCTTTTAGTCATGAATATCAAGGAAAATGGTTTAAAACTTCGACTTAATATATCTGTAGTAAATTGTCTAATGAACTGTCTAAATGAGAGAAATAATCTCCTCGCGTTTCAAGATGAATCTAGGTCAGTGGTTAGTGGAGTTAGCGAATACATGTAAACAAGCTCCTAACCCTGTCTGTAAGTTTTGACCTGGCAAGACTGAGCAAAATTTACATCCCGTATACGCAGTATATGCTACAAGTTACAACTCTGTTATTGTCACGATTCAAGCGCCTATTTAACCCAACCGAATAAAACACCCTTTTACCTCTCGAATTCGACTATAACTTTGAAACGAACATGTAGAACTTTACTTCAATTGTAACAATAATATCCTCAAAGCAAAAAGAATTGAATGTTAGCTTTAATTGATTTAACTTTTATCATTTAACCTTTTACCACACAACCTCAAATTTTCACGCACTGATGAAATAATATAAAAAAAAAAACGTTGTGATTAAATCAAAATAGCGATTTCGGTAAACAGTAAAGGGGTCATGATTAATTGAATGGGGTTCTAACGCAACTTTTAACAGTTTTTCAGTTATATCGGGGCAGCTGGAGCTCCTAACCATGGTTTCCTAGTAGTTCTTACACCAGCATTACCACTACATCCTTATGGAGCATCCAGTAGCTAATTCCATTTAGGCGTACGATTTATTTACTTATCTTGATGATACATGTTTGCATAATTGAGCGCGGTTACTGATAAGCCAGCAAAGCCGCTCTCAGGACTTTCAGTCCTTTGATTTAATACTATATACATACATGTAGTATTAAAAGAACATCGATTGTGACAAGTCCCTGTGATGTAAACTGGGGAAAATTGAGAAAATGGTGACCATTAACCTATTTTCTACACAATTCTGCGTCTTACAACCATCAAGAAATATGATTTCGTTTGTCACAAGCAATTTCTTTATTATCTGCCATATTTTCTAACTCAAAAGACAAATGTTTTAGAATATTACGACTGAAAATGTTCATCGGCATATTTTTTCATTTTGGATTAGTTCTGTGAATTTGTTATCACATAAAAAGAAGAAGCAAAGTTATTGGTCGCCGTTTCCTCATTTTTCCCTAGAGTCACCTGAGCAAAAAGTGCTCAAGGTAAGCTTGTGTGATCATACTGTGTATGTTGCGCGTCGTGCATCATCAGTCATCGACATATCTTTAAATATCTTCTCCTTAACCATTAGGTAAGTTTGGACTAACTTGGCATGGATGTTCCTTGTGTGACCCTTTCAAAAATTGCTAATGAAATTTTGATTTGCAAAAAAGTGGGGGTATGGCATGATGTGGACTAAAAAGACTTAAAATCTTCTCCAAAAGAAATACTTGGCCTTTTGGCCCAAAAGTTGGATAGAAATTTCCTTAGGTGACCATTTTAAAAACTTGTTCGGGAAACTTTGATTTGTGAAAAAACGGAGTAGTTGTGTGGGCGTGATTTATGAAAAATGATGAAATTATTCTTTGAACATTTTCTTTCTCCTAAACGACATGGACAATTTGTACTAAACTTAGCAGGAATGTATCCTTGGTGACCCTTCTCAAAACATGTTAATGGATTTTTGATTTGAGAAAAAGTGGGGCGTGGTAGGAGGACGACATAACAGACTTTGAGATGTAATTGAATAATTCTTTAAGAACCTTCTTTGGCTTTTGGCGCTGAACTTGACTTCAATGTTCATTAGGCGACCCTTTTCAAAACTTGTTCGGGAAATTTAAATTTGTGAAAAAATTGGGAGATTGGATAGGGTGGAAGGATTATCATACTTATGAGAAATAATAAAGATATTCTTTAAAAAAGAAAATCTTTCCTAAACACCCTGGACAATTTGAACTAATCTTTGCTGGAATGTTTCGTGGGTGATCCTTTTAGAAACTTGTTCGTGGGATATTGCTTTGTAAGAAACTCCTGGCCAATTTGGACCAAAATAGCAGGAATTTTCTTTGGGTGACCCTTCTCAAAACATGTAAATGGATTTTTGATTTGCGAAAAGGTGGGGCATGGTAGGTGGATGACATAACAGACTTTGAGATGTAATTGAATAATTCTTTAAAAATCTTCTTTGCCTTTTGGCGCTGAACTTGACTAAAATATTCCTTAGGCGACCCCTTCACAACTTGTTCGGGAAATTCAAATTTGTGAAAAAATTGAGAGGTTGGAAAGGGTGGAGGGATTATCATATTTATGAGAAATAATAAAGATATTCTTTAAAAAAATTCTTCTCCTAAACACCCTGGACAATTTGAACTTATCTTGGCTGGAATGTTTCGTGGGTGACCCTTTTAAAAACTTGTTCGTGGGATATTGCTTTGCAAAAAAATCTTCTCCTTAACAACTTTTTTTTTTTAAATCTTCTACTCCTAAAACAATTAGGAAGTTGTACCACACCTGCCAGGAACAATCTTGAAGTGACCCTGGCAAACTTGAACTTGGTTAAGGAATCTTTATTTGAAACAAAAATGAGGGTAGGTCAGGGCTAGGCTAATCGGCCTTAGAGATATTATTGATATGAGTGATTTAGGGTCATTTTGGCCCTCTTGTGTTCTATTTTTATTCCCTTTTAAAGTTAAGTGTATCTAAAGCTTGTATAGTGACAGAATGATAGGTGAATAGAAACAAGTCACAAATTACACTATTGAAAAAGGAAGTAACTGACAGTTTATAGAAAGTAATTTGTTCAGTTTAGAAATGTAGTAATATAATGTTTCGCTTTAGTTGTTACGATTCGCTGCATCTTACCTGCATTTATCTTGCGTGTTTAAGAATGAATGCAATTGTGAAAGAACTAGAAATTACTTCTAATGAGAGTTCCTCCTTTACCACATTATTTTCGATTGTATTGGGAACTTAAGATTAAGTTTATACCCTTTTGATTCATGTAATACTGTGCTACAATATTTAGTCTATCTAAAATTGGACAATCCTTAGCCCTTTCCCATATAATCCCTGTTTACGCCCCTCCAGAAAACGCCTTGGAAAACATTGTGAAAAATAAGTAAATTACTTTTTTACAAACAATGTTTTATTTATCCAGCATATTTCTACTTCAAGCGATTTTTTTTAATTTGATGGACTAAGAATTTTCTTCTGCACCTTTTTCGAGTTTGACAAGTCAATCTTTTTTATCATTCAGTAGAAAAGAAGCAACGTTAATGGTCACAATATTCTCATTTTTCCTTAGTGTACATTTTGTTGTTTTTTTTATTTTTTTCCAAAGTTGAAGTGTATTTAAAGCTTGTACTGTGAAAAATATAAGCAAGTCATAAGCTACATTTTTGAAAAAGTTACTTTGAATTTATAATAAGATTACAAGCAATTTTTCATTGTCCGCATCGTTTTCTACCCCAAAAGACAGAGATAGTTGAAATTTCAGAAATAAAAAGTTGTCGTCTGCAACTTCTTTGAATTTGGACCAGTCTAAAAAAATCATTCGGTAATGGAGTAAATCTTGTCCAAATGTTTTCAGAGTGTATTGAATTTGGAATCTTGACTGCATGTCTGAATATCCACAACAAATAAAAACTCTGCAATATTTCTAGAGTTACATTGTTGGCTTATTAGTAACATACCATGAAGGCATCACTGGCCTCGTGGGGTGATTTTAGGGTCGGTGTTACATCATTTATTGACCAGAGAAAATCGGAGTACCGTTATATTCTGGGTAGTTCCCTCGGATGAAATGTAGGCTATTCATTAGACTTCTTACACTTTAAAACGATTTTTTCCTATGTTCGGTGACTCAGCTTTCGATTCGGCCGGGGTTACATCAGCTGATCATGCGGCCTAATTTCGATTATCTTAATCGGGCCCGTACAAAATACCATGGAACTAGATTGACTGCAAGATATCGATCTACTTATCAGAAATGGACCAGAAATCATGTGAGAAAAATCAAACCTGATATAGAGCCGAAAAAGGGGGATTCATTAAAAGATCGATTCACCATCAAATCAGTCATTTTGACCGGAAGAAAACTATGAACAACGACTGACATTTATATTAAGCATTTTTGTTGATTTCGCAACATAAACGGATTATTCTATTTCAGCCGTAAAGTTTGTGTCCCAAGCTTCTAATATAGAACATGAATTAAAGAAGAAGATGGAATTTTCTTCTAAAGTCAGTAATGCTATTCAACAGATCGAGATGATAATGGTACAGCGTAAATCAACAAGATAACAATCTAATATTCGACTTTAATTTTTTTAATTGTTACGTTATGGACACGATTTGAAGTGTCCCTGACCATCACGTTCAATGGAACTTGCTTAATAATTTACCCAAATCGGCTTTACAGGTTTTTCTTTTCAATATGTATTTAAAGTATGAAATTAGTGTTCCAGTTAAAAATATGACACAGTCACAATATATTTATGTAAATCACACTAAAATTGGATATCCCCCTGTCCCTAGGAAAATGTCCATCCCGTCATAATTTTAGATAACTTGAATTTTATGGTTTATAAGTGCCTTCCGGTGACGTCATTCTTCATTTAGATGACGTTTTTTTTTAAATGGCACCTTTCTTTATCAGCATTGCTGAAGAGCTTACATAAATATTTTGGACAAACGTCTGTTAAGTATGACCGTATATTTGCTTTATGTCCAAACCGTGAAGACAAAAATTTAGAAGTTTTGTCTTGAATCATGTTTGTTTTCAGATAGAAAATTAGAAAAGTCGATAGCTTTATCGATAATGATGCCATACACGAACAAATATCCACATACACTGATAATGTCTTGTTGAAAAAAAATGTGTCTTTCGTAACAGTAACTACCGTAACAATCCCATATGTTGCGATACGGATGCATTCGTTATGGTAGTGACTGCATTATTCTAAAGTTGAACGGTTCTTTTGGTTTTAATAGTTCTATAAATAAATGTTAATTTTACCGGTTCAAGGTTCTAAAAGCATTTATACCAAAATAATGAAGAGATTATGGCGAAAAGAAAACGTTTGGCAAACCATTGAATCAGATAAATAATTATTTAACATAAATTCTGACTTGCTGTATTTTCAGAAACAAGTTTAAAAGAATAAATAGCCGAAACAGCCGTCCTTGAAAACATTGTTAATCTATTAGAAAACCAGCACTAAGAAATGAGTGCTAAGAAAAATAAGTATAGAGAAAAGTAATGAGTGATTTTCTTTTCCACGAAAGAATGGCCATTCAGCGAAAAAACGTAGTTACTTCAGTATAGTTACAATGCTTTAGTCTACCACCAACGACATGTTCTCATTGTAGTATGAATTTTCTTCAGTAAATGGATCGCCTGATACTTCCTCCCAATTTAGATATTCTAGGTTTAAAGAATATATATATAGACAGATTACTTGCGCACAAAAATAATACTTGGTGCATATCATTACATGTTCTTTGAGTAAGTAAGCATTCAACAGATTGTTTAGCAGGTTGAGTAGTATGATGTGTTAAGTATTTATACAAATGATGATGATAAGAGTATTAGTAGTACAAATGATAATAAGTATATACTAAATAAATTTGATAAGCATCACTTTTAGTTAGCTTTTGGTCATCTTCTTGGTTGTCTATCAAGCCCGGTTGCAGATGCTTTGATTCTGTGATTTTAGCCAACTGATCAACTGGTATCTAATGCAGCACCGAAACCATTGTTAGCTAGACATAGTGGGCTTTAGCATGTCTCAGACATGTCAACGGACCTAAGTCCATGAACTTTGTAGGACGGTCCATTCTCTCTAAACGTCGGTTATTGCCAACAGGCACTCACTTTAAGCACTAACCTCGCTAAAGGACTTAACTTTCTCAAGGTTTTCTACTACAGTAGCAAGAAACAGTGTATAAAGAGCTTGCATTGCGGATATGCGACCGAAATACAGAAATCCGATCGTGAACGTAAATCACATCTGTGCAATTCTCAAATGGGTACGCGTCCACTTTGGGTAAAGGTTGGATGATTTGATCCTATTTCTTTTCACTGATAAATTCAGCGTTTGGACGAACTACAAAGATAGAATTACGCGCTTTTAGTCATCACTAAGTGGTCGGAGCTCATTTATGGTGTGGACGAGCATAAGATTAAGGTGACAAAAAGGGACCTATCAATCGTAAAAAATGGTAAAACGACGTCCACATGATACATTGATGTATATTTCCCTTCATTTCAGGACCTGTTTCAACTTTTATGGCCGACAATATCCGTAGAAACAATGTAAGGGTCATAAGAAAACATACAAGCAGTAACAATGGAATGTCTAGCAAAGTCAATAGACCTTTATATGATTGAACATGTATGAGGAATGCTGCAGCCACCATGGTATATTCCCTCTCAGTCAAATCACCGAGCTTCATTTGGCACTATTGAAACAGTCCGATCAACCCTTGCAGAAAGCTTCTGAGTTTTCAGAATTTATAGCAAATATTTTGACACCTTATTTCGGATAAGTAATAAACTAAATCTTAAAAGTGGTGCTTATCAAATTTTGATTAGTAAAGGTAATTCTAAAAAGCTGTACCAATTAGTGAAAGATCTCACAGGAAGCAGGTACGAAAATTCCTTTGCCTGATAACAACACCAACTTAGCTGATACATTTGCCGACTATTTTTTGGACAAAATAAAGAAAATTCGAGATTGTCCGAAGAATTTTGAAACCTATAAACCGGTTGTTAAAAAGGTTAACCCATTTCATCTTTACATGTTTAACAAAGGCCTAGGTTGAAAAGCTAATAAATCAAGTGAACTGGACATTCTGCCAACTAAGGTATTAAAATCCTTTCTCTGAGAACTATTACCAACCTTTAAACATCTTGTAAATTGTTCTTTGACAGAAGATGTATTTCCATCCAAATGGAAAAAAAGCAATTATAAGACTACTGCTAAAAAGTCTGGTCTTGAACTAACATATTCTAACTACAGACCAGTCAGCAACCTCTTTTTCTTGTCAAAACTGATTGCAAAAGCAGCCCTTTATCGTTTAAACGACCATGTTAACGAGTTTGATCTTTTACCAAAGAATCAGTTAGCTTATCGGCCATTCCACTCTTGCGAGTCTGCACTTTAGAGAATAGTCAATGATATTCTTGTTGGAATTGAACATCAAGAAGTCACCGCCCTCATAGCCATGGATCTCAGTGCCGCTTTTGATACGGTCGACCACAACATACTCTTGGATGTACTTGAAAGTCAATATGGGGTTTCAGGATCTGCACTGAAATAGATGGACTCGTACTTAAAATCCCGTAGCTGCAGAGTTAGTGTTAACTCTAACGTTTACTCTGTACGGGAACTAGACTGTCGTTCCCACAAGGGAGCTGTCTAGGACCATGGCTTTACCTGACCTATGCAGGTACATTATTTGACATTGTACCTCCATCAATTTCAGTTGATGGATTTGCTGAAGATCACACGGCAAAAAGGAGTTTTAAACCATCGCCAAAAGAGGAGGTCAGCGCCATTAAAGAAATTAAAGAGTGTGCTTCTCTCGTTAACAATTGAATGAAAAGCAACAAACTAAAGATGAACAATTCAAAAATAGAATTTATTCTTTTCGGATGTCGTCCACAGCTCAAGAGCAGTACAACAGAAATAAATATATGTGGTGACATTGTCAAACATCAGCAATGCATATGATATCTCGGTGCCTTTTTACACGAGTCCCTAACCTTCAAATACCATGTTAACAGAAAATGTAAAACTGCCATGTTGAATTACCTCAAGATTAAGAGCATCCGCAAATATCTGTCTAAAGAGGCTGTTGAAACTCTGGTCCTATCTCTTATGATATCCCACTTAGACTATTGCGACATCATTCTCCATGGCATTTCGAAAATTGATTTATCAAAACTTCAACGAATTCAGAACATGTGTGCTAAACTTGTGTTTAATCGTTCCAAGTACGCCAGTGCAAAACAGGCTTTATACGACATGCATTGGCTTCCAATTAAAGCTCGAATTAAAATTAAAATTCTTACATATATGTACAACTGCTCTGTAGAAAAAGCATCAGCTTATTTGATAGAACTCCTAACCTACAAAGAGCCAAAACGAGCCTTGAGATCATCTAGATTGTCTGTCGGATGTTATAATGTACCTTTCAATGGGAGAAAAACATTATCAGACAGAAGTTTCAGCACGATCGGTCCAAAATTATGGAATGAATTAGCACTTACCCTCAGGAAATCTCAATCTGTGGATATCTTTAAACGGAAACTGAAATCACTGATTTTTGCCTTGTTTAGCAGGCCATAGGAAACAACCCTGTATCCTGGAAATTGCCTAGGAAAAAGATAATCGAGTAAAAAACCGAACAACGTGTGTACTACAAAGCTCTTTTGTGCTCACGCGCGCGCAAAAAATAGGTCTAGTATACGTCATCAACTTTTGTGCGACACGAAGTGCTTTGTGTGTTCAACGCAGTGCTTGCATTTCACTACGCTGTGTCACGGAAAATTCCGAAAAAATACGCAGATTTTTTTTAAACACTTACTATTCCAACCGACTATATTTGCAATCATATCATTTTGAGACATTAAACTTTATCAATATGTTCCAGTGAACAAGAAAACGTAAATTAGAAGAATGAAAGAAAAAAGTAGACTGGTACATATTTACATTCCAGAAAACTTTAAGAATGTTCGCTCCTGCGTAATTCGGTTCATATGACGTACCGCGCAACAGTTTACGTCGAGTCGGAAAGTTATTAACAACGGAACTAAATGCAGATGAATATAACACTATATCAGTATTTTTTTATCAGGCATCCGAGTGAAAGCATATTTCTGTAATGCAATCAATACAACCATTTATTGCGACGCTATAGTTTTTTCCCCAACGTTTCCGCGCTAAATAAAACGAATAACGCTATGTAAAATTGAGCATCATTCAGCATCATTTACGCTGTACCAAAAGGTTTGTTGTACCGCCTGGAGATTTTTTTTTATACGTGACGATTCATAGTATGACGCTCTTTTGTTTTTGTAAGGTAGGATACACATGTTTTATCTTGTATCTTCAACAACCGTAGTTCCTGCAATTTTTAGCGTTTTTTTTTAGGAAAAACCGGTATTTCATATCGATCAACCGGAAACAAGTTCTCACGCATTCCCGCTTATTTCCACGCATGCTCATAAACGTGAAGTGAAAATCTATGTGATCGCCTCCATCTTGTTTCATCGCTGATGAAGAAAATAACTTACTTGCTGAATGCCAACAGCCTCCTTTTAGTCCTGAATATCCAGGAAAATGGTTTAAAACTTTGACTTAATATATCCATGGTAAATTGTCTCATGAATTGTCAAAATGAGAGTCATAAATTCCTCGCGTTTCAAGATAGAAACTAGGCCGGTGGTTAGTGGAGTTAGCGAATCCATGTAAACTGTCTGCTTGTGTTTTGACCTGGCAGGGTTGGGCAAATTTACACCCAGTAAACATAGTATATGTCACACGTTACAACCCTGTTATAGACGCGATTCAAGCTACTATTAACCCCATCGAATAAAACACCTTTTACCTCTCGAATTCGACTAAATCTTTGAAACGGACATGTAGTACTTCAATTGTGATAATAATATGCTCAACGAAAAAAGAATTAAATGTTAGCTTTGATTTCTTTACCTTTTATCATTTAACCTTTAACCACACAACCACAAATTTTCTCGCACTTAAGAAGAAAACGTTGCGATTAATTCAGAATAGCGATTTCGGTAAACAGTAAAGGGTCATGATTGATTGAATAGGGTTAAACGCAACTTTTAATAGTATTTCAGTTATATCAGGGCGGCTGGAGCTCCTAACCATGGCTTCCTGGTAATTCACACACCAGTACTACCACTACATCCTTATCGAGCCTCCAGCTGCTCCTCCTATTTAGGTGTACGATCTACTCACTCATATTGATGATATATGCTCGCATTATTGAGCGCGGTTACTGATAAACCAGCAAAACCGCTCTCAGGACTTTCAGTCCTTTGATTAAGTTAAAATTCAATATCTTTGCTCGTGAAATAAACGTACATCACTTATATTTCCGCCATTGTTCTATTTATTTGCGTCTCTGTCTCTCTCATATATTCAAAGATTTCACATACCTAGCACATAATAGCGTTCACCACATTTCACTCTACTTACAACTGGCCGGTTAGAGGATTATATTTACCAGACGAAAACGTGTTTAAATACAGTTTAGGGTATAGAAATTTCCTTTTTAAGTTATCTAAACAAAATCTAATACATGAAAACTCTGATTATTTGTGCAAATAAAGTTCAATTCGTTAAAAGTTGGTGTGATTACTGATTTACAAAGTACCTGAATGGGTTGAAAAGAAATGGCATTTTTCTCGTGAATTTCCCCCGTTTAATGTACAAAAATCTCAAAATATTAAGAACTTACCCTATGACCCGATGTGAAAATTTTGTTACCAGAATTCTTGTAATGTATGACTTTTTTATGGAAAATGAGAAAGACCGTATTACCCCAACAATATAATTTTAGCTAACATCGAATGTTGATGCCATTGAAAATTTTCACAAAAACGTGTCATCAGTAGACATTGTAAAATTGCCATAGATCCTTATATATTTTATAGATCTCGTTAAATCTATCAATTATTTAATTTGATAGGATATATTTTTTCCGAAAAATAAGGGATGGGCCTCGTATGAACTCAAAACGGGCTTTTATTTACCAATTCATTTGTAGGGGGTATCTTTATAAGTGTCAATTTCACACTCAAGAAAATAAATGACCGTTTTTCTCTAAAGCCACTTCGGAATGCATTTTTGTAGAAGATAAACATGTATCTTTTTAATGTAATAAGCATATGTTGGATGAGCAGCTGGAGGCTCAGAAAGGATGTAGTGGTAGTACGGGTGTGAAAAATAACAGGAAACCATGGTTAGGTGCTCCAACCGCCGAGATTAGACTGAAAGATTGCTAAAGCGGTGTTTAACCCCATACAAACAAACAAACAAACAAACAAACAAACAAACAAACAAACAAACAAACAACAACAACAACAAAAAAACCATAATGTAAAAATATTGGAGAAACTCTATATTACTTTGATTGCATGAGCGAACACCTTATTAAAATTGAAATAAATAGGGAACCAGCTTGTGTTTTCAACGCCCCGCCCCATTTTCCCGCCGAATCTCAACCGTCAAAACACGCCATTCTTTTCGTAAGAAGGTGAGATCGCCACTATGAAATAACTTTTCCATATTGGTACCTATTTACGAAAATGCTATTTAATTGAACGCCTGCATTCTATTCTTACATTTATGTGAAAGCCGCGATTTGATAAGAAGATCACGATAGCATCATTACTCTGGCACTCAAAGTTTTGCAGATCATAAAAACATGGGAAGCACTTGGTTTTAAATGTATATATTGTGCATGCTGTACAACAGGGTATGATACTTTTTAGTTCAAACTTTGTATCTAAACTTTGTAGTTAGCATCGAAATGGTTCTATGCTACAGTTTGGCTTGGAAATCAATATTTGTGTTCATTTAGACTTTGGAGTTTAAAAAAACCTATGGAGTTTCTCGTGTCTTGGAGAAAATGTTATGTAAAGTCAGCTGGCTTTTAGTAATTTTTCAATATAACTTGGAGGACAACCTTTGGAAATTCATTTCAGCTTTGGAATTTAAAACTAAAGGAGAAGTTTGTTTCTTGGAAATGTACCATTTGTTGTTAAATTAAATTAATTAAATCTTGCTCTTTCATAGTACTGATAGTACTGAAGGTGAGGGAACTGAATAGACGAAACAACATACGAGGTCAATTTTCTGGAATATAACCTTGATTATTCACCTTGTCCTTATATACCAGATATTTTCTTACTTATCACTGCCAAAATCACTGCTGTGTTAAAGATACATAGCTTTTATATTTGATCTTGACGGATGACCTTGCTAATAGGGAAAAGAAGAAAATTCTGCTAACTAACACTTTCTCCTTTTCTTCCTCATATTATCTATCCTCTCTGCTACAAATTTTACTTAGTTGCCCACATATTGTATGTAATCTGCAACCCTTTACAATTTGGACCTGTCTAAACATTTGTTGTCTTGTAATGGATTAATCTAAATTGGAAAAATTTAAAAGCCCTTTTCCATCCTTAAACCCTTAAACAGACCACAAAATTTTAGACTTGGCCAACTTGGAACAGGTTGCAGACAATTAATCAACATGAGTGTAATTTGATATATATCTAGGGTAGAAATTAAAAAATAATGGGGTATGAGTATAGGGTGGACCATATTGTGGGAAAGGGAGAAATTGATCCTATCAATTTTTGTGTTCCCACAGTAAATTACAGCTTCTTTATGGAATTCGATTCAATGTAAAAGAAAGAGCCGACGAGCTTGTGCCCATAGAAAAACAGCATTACTACGATTGTTAGACGGAATGATCGAATGGATATATTGACTGACTAGTAGCAAACCAATCAACTCAACTAAATTTATAATCAAAATGCCGTACGCACTGTAATTGGTCGTCACTGAGAAATTGGACAAGTCGTTGCATTCTGACTTTAGAATTATGGTAAAACAACTTTAATTTCTATTTCTTTCACAACACCTAGGTTCTATCCTAGTGTATGATATTTCCGTGAATGTTAATTAGAACTGATATTATTTTACACGAACGTATGACCTTAATGCAACATGGGTACCGACAAATTAGCAACTTTTTGTGAAAACTAGATTTTTAAAAAATCTCGATCGTCATATAGTCATGGTTAGATCATCCCTGCAAGCTTTTTTATAAAGCAAAAACAGAAAAATTATGGAAATATGGTTACTTAATTTTAAGAACAAATGCTGACAGCAGGTTCATGAAATTTCAAACCCTCTCTTTTTCTGGGCTGGAATTAACCAATTCTTAAACAGCGCTGATTATGATTAAAGGAAAAATCAATTGATACTATTCTTTGGGCAAATTATTGAGACAGCTTGAAAGCATAATAATCAAATTTGCTCTTCAGCAGAACTTTCAGTACTTTGATTAGCTTAGGGCTGAAAAATAACTGAGTGGCAGTATCATCTATGTTTACACCTCGATATGATTGAAAGAATGGGTTGGTTAGACGCGTTCATCCTTGAAGTATGCATCTTTAATGTGACCTTCCAGTTTTCATTTACTCCTTTTGATAATTCTTAACTTGTAAAATGAAATGATTTTCTTCTGTTTTCCCGCCAGAATATACGTCCAGTTGGGCTAAAGGCAGTTTTGGCAAATTGCAGCGACACAATCTCGAGTTCATGGTTATATAAATTGGTCTACGACCAATTAAAAACGCGAGTTGCCCCTTTTTGCAAAGCGGTATCGGGCGTAGTAATCTATACCTTGGGAATCAGTTGTTTTTCGCGGACTCAGCGCTATATAGTCAGCATACCGGTCGACATTTTTCCTTCGGAATGTGGCTAATGATCCCTATAGGTAAATGGAACCTTTGGTTTCCCTCGCCTAAACAAGCCTTGCTAAAAAGATTAAAAAATTGGAGTGCATGCCTTCAAACGTCACCTTGCCTCTTTATAAACCAGGCCTTCAGCGCTTTTAGCGCTTTGATTTTAATTACTTTTCAAAACTGTTTTAATATAAAACTGTTTTAATATATCCAGTAGCCATGATGTGTTTAACTTTATTTGCTGGATCAACTATTTAATTTTTTTTTCAATTGTCTACCCTTTTAACATGTGGTTTAATAATTAATCTGTTGTTATTTTAGCTTCTAACTTTTGTACAACGCCATCGAATACGTTCATACGTAGAAATAGGCGTTTAATCAAATTGTCAAGTTTCAAGTTTTTAGTATATAAAATAGTAAGAAACACTTTCTCTTTAATTATGAAAATTTACCCTTCCCTATTTTTTATTCCCCGCCTTTTCGGCGTTGGAGATATAGTAATGGTCGCCGTCCGTCATTCCGTCCTACCGTCTTTCTGTCGATAATCTTGTCCGGAGCATATCTCCGAAAGAATAAATGCTATCAACTTGAAACTTCATAGGTCGATAGATCCCATTGAGGAGATTTGCAGTGCGCAAGACCAAATCTCTTGCTTGCATAATTTTGGAGTAATTGGCCTTTTATTTTAAAGACTTAGATTTTGTCCGGGGCATATCTCTGGAAATATAATAGCTACCAACTTGAAACTTCATAGGTGGATAGATCTCATTGATGAGAAGTGCAGTGTACAAGAACCACAACTATTGCTTGCATAATTTTGGAGTTATTGCCCTTTCTTATTTTAAAGACTTAGATTTTGTCCGGGGCATATCTCTGAAAGTATAATTGCCATCAACTTTAAACTTCATAGGTGGATAGATCTCATTGAGGAGAAGTGCAGTGCACAAGAAACACAACTCTTGCTTGCATTATTTTGGAGTTATTGACTTCAGTTTACTATCAAGCTTTTACGGCGGGGGATGGCAATATCCGACATGACTCTTGTTCAGTTTTAATCTATTTCATTTAATACACTAGAGGTCAACTATGGATTTTATTCCAAAACTAAATTTTATCACGACAGAATGCTGTTTTTGTTGACATCAAAAGATTGCAAAAAGCCTTAACAATTTAAAGATTCGATTTCGGACAGCCTGAACAATTTGTGCAGTGTGACTTTTGAATTTCATCATGAAAAAATATAATGGAAATACTTTTAACCCTATTTCAAGATGAGAGAGATGATTTGTGGCAATTTCTCTTATTTGCTTGTAAATGTACCCTAATATTCTTTGCGAGTAGAAGGATTACTGTAAGATATAAAGGATATTTGAAAAAAAAACAAAAAAACAAACAAACAAACAAAAAAACAAACAAACAAAAACAAAAACCAACCCAAAACAACAACAACAACAACAACAACAACAAAAAAAAAAAAACAAAAAAAAAAAACAAAAAAAAAAAAACACACACAAAAAAAAACCAAAAAAATCATTGAGCGACTTTTTCGAAATTTAGAAAGAGGTCTTCTGAAATTCAATAAACTTGTTGCATGATCAAGCTTTGATGTAACACTATTTCACTGTGTTTGTGTGAAAACCTGTTTTAATCATATCATCTTGTGTGAAAATGATTCTATATTACATTATGTAACAACATTTAAACAATTGTTACGGATGAATATCGAAAATAATGTAAAGTCCATATACCCGCATTCACTGAAAGTAGGGTATACAGTCAAGGACAGATAACTCTGCCAAAAAATCTAGCGTTGAAAGGTACGTTGAAAATTTATCTACAGCTCCATGGCATGTTATTCCGAAAAAAAAATGTCTGACGGAAAAAAATTGACCTGTGATGCACTAGTGACCATAATTCTACATGGACAATGATGCATTTTGTTGCCATTTGATGTAAACTTTTCAATGCTAAACAAATGCAAAGCGGTCGTGGTTGTATCTCGTGAAATGATAAGAACAACAGTGTAATGTGCAACAGAACCAATGTAATAAGCGTGGATGTGCGTTTGTTGTTACATTTTGGTCTGGTAAACGGTTTTTTTTTTACCTATATTTTCCCTTGTTTTAGAAAATATTTCCCCCAAAATTAACTGTACGTTGTAGCAAGTTTTATTAATTTGGATTGTCATTGATGTTATATGAACTTCTAACAGTTTTAATTATTCTTGTTAGCTTACCTGAGCACAACGTGCTGAAGGTGAACAATTGTGATCGGTAAATGTCCGGCGTCCGTCTGTCCGTCTGTCCATCTGTCCGTCCATAAACAAATATTAAAAAAATCTTCTCCTCCTAAACTATAAGGCCTAGAGATTTGATATTTGGTATGTATCACCTATTGACCCTCTACCAAAATACTTCAGAGAATTACCGTATTCTGGAGTTAGCTATTTTCTTTACGTTCCCTGATTTTAGATAGGAATAAAGAATGAAATCTTTGAAAATCGTCTTCTCCCAAACCATATTGCGTAGAGCTTTGATGTTTAGAATAAATCAAAATATTTTGACCCTTCACTTTAACTCTTTATAGAATTACCATTCTCTGCAAACTAGCCCCTTTCTGCGCAATTCCTGATTTAGATATGAATGAAGAAGGATATCTTTGAAAATCCTCTCCTCCAAAACCATGAGCTTTGATATTTTGTATGTATTAGTGTCTATTGACTCTCTCACAAACCACTCCAAAGAGTTACCGTATTCAGGAAATTAACGCTATAAAGTGGGATCATCAATATAGCTAGGATTAAACGAGAACCTTTAAACATCTTCACAAAATAATTAGGCAGAGGGCGTTCCTATTTTGAATATATCATTAGGCCATGAATCATCGTATTCAGGGGAGCGATTTAGGACCATCAGTGTCCTCTTGTTTTAGTTTAACTTTGTCAAATACACTTTTTCCTTACGAATCATCGAGTCACATTTGTAATATTTGTAGCAAAAGTGTGTCCATTACGTAACATATGGGTCCTTTACCGTAACGACACTTTTTTCCGAGTAATTCCTAACAAAAAAGAAAATATTTTTTTCATCAAAAGAATAGGTTCACTTGTATGTGTTTGGTTATAAAATACCAGTTAAACTTCAATATATTTGGAAATAATGAAATAAGTCGATAACAAAATGGAGCAGATGGTCATAATCTACGGGACACAATTTTGAAAGCTCAAGAACTTCAATGTATATCCAGCTTATCAGCTTTTTATTGCAGTATCAACTTTAATACATAAAAAACCCATCGGTAATGATTTGTGCCAACTTACATTGTCTCAAAAGAGCATTTTATAAGAAAATACGAATAAGTTATGGTGTGGACATTTTTCCTTGATCAAAAAGACATTTAGAGGCAGAAAAAATATATTTTCTGCAAAACCATTTTGCTGGTGTTTAATATTAAATGTATAACAACCAAATAAGTTTTCACCTAAAATGTGATATTCTCTATAAAGACAAACTTAAAACAAGAAATATACACTGTAAAATAATTCCGTAAAAGTTTTAACGGTATTTTCGTAACGTTTTTTTACCGTATTTTCCCATTACAGAATATGACCGTAAAAATGATGCATTATGGGTAAACTAATTTGAACACCGCAGACATTTTGCTGACAAATATCACTTATTTCGAATCGAATTTAGGTAATTGCGTTGATCTATGTCGATAGAATTCAAATGAAGGTAAAAGATTGTGGTATGATCGAATTCAGCCTTTGAATAGTTAAAAAACTCATCCGCGAAAGGTAATAATCTTTATTCTGCTCTTTTGGGTTTCATATTACCCCACCCATTACTGTTTGCATATCATGCAGTATCCATGCTTTTGATTGAATGATATTAACATGCATGAATCACGTATGAATAGTTTTGTGGCTTTGATGGCCAACGTTAGGATAGAGATATACTCTTTGTGTTATTCCCTCCAGTCAAGTAAAAACATGGCGACTAACAGGTGAACCCGTCTTTTTACTGGTACTTTTCCGTATTTTTGACAATTATCGAAAACTTATTTGTGTGCTTATAAAGACACGTAAAAAGTATCTTTATAAAATATAACTTGTTGATGCAAATATGTAAACTCTGTATTTCAGGATTAGTTGTTCTGGCATTGCCTGAGGGTATCATGGTGTAAGATGACCAGCTATGACAAATGTATTAATTATTACCCTAATGCCATCTAGCTATCAACATCGTGGAGGCAGACTGTTCTATATTCTTGGACCAGGATTGAACAAGGTTGAAACGTAAACACTTATCACTTAAAATATTAGTTTACATGGCTGAGTTCTTAGAAAAATATGCAATTTTACATTTGATGTGATACTATTTGAGTCATATTACAGATGTTTGCAGAAAGGTCATTGAAGGAACCACAAGTTGTCAAGATGCTGTTGCGCTTGCACCTTAAGATGTGATTTTATCATATATGCACTTCAACACAATATAAGATTTTCATTTACCAAAGCTTACACCTATACGTAGGCTTGAAAATGACATGCACCTACATCCAAATGTTGAACATTTTTGGGTTTGATTTTTGTCGAGTACACGTGCGGTGAACGAGACATAGTTTTCACAATATCACTTCGGTGTTAGTGCGATAGTGGGTGTGTGCGTTAGCTCGTGCGTACGTCCGTCCGAAAATTTATCCAGAGAATAATTTCTACATTTATGGATGGATTTGGAAAGAACTTGGCGCAGTTTTTCTTCTTGGTGAGTGCTAGAGTCAGGCGAAACTTTTTTTGTGATACGTCCAAGGTCAAGGTCACAGTTGAAGGTCAAACGACAAAATGACCTTGTCCGGAACATAACTTCTACATATAAGTATGGCTTTGAGAAAAACTTGGCACAGGCGTTTTTCATGATTAGTGCTAGTGTCATGCGAAACGTTTTGTGATACCTCCTAGGTCAAGGTCACAGATCGAGGTCAAACAATGAAATAGACCTTGTCAGGAGCATAACTTCTACATTTAAGTATGGATTTGAGAATAACTTGGCACAGGTGTTCTTCTTGATGAGTGCTAGTGTCATATGATGTGTGCATGGTTAAGGTGAGTGGTGAAGGCGAAAAGACCTTGTCCAGAGCATAGCTTCTACACTTATGGATGGGTTTGAAAATAACTTGGCACAGTTGTTCTATTTGGTGAGTGCTAATGTCATGCGAAACGTTAGTTGTGATACGTCCAAGGACAAGGTTACAGTAAAAAATATTCTGTGCACCGCATTCATATTACAAATCAGCGGGTTCGACATGTTGTCCCTGGACAACCTATTTCTCCTTAAATACAACCTTCCTACCAACACAGTTCAATGTTGTGTGTGACAAAAATCTTTACTTGAAACCGGGCCACAATTTTCGGCCGAAGTATAAGTTATGTAATATGTCTTATATATTTCCGTCTTTTTAATTTAAGAAGAATTCAACTAGCCTTTAATGTAAGATGGTACAATTCAGCGGAAATTAACAAGACAGATTCTATGAAAACTACAGCGGAGGATTGGTGAGTACTGTTAAGAGGAACCCAATCTTCACCTTAAAGAGATTATGATTATTTTGTCGGATTTAATTGTGATCATATTCTTTTATTGTTAAATCATGAATGATTCAATGAGACAAGTCATGGTTAAGTCAACAGATATTTCAGTTTCTTTGTTCTGTTAACAAAAGAAATAAGTACATTTTTCATGGAAATGGTTGCCTATGTTTCGCTAGATATGTTGAAATGATGTAAAAGATATTTTATTATTCTATGTGTAATTTACTGCAGAAGGAAAGCATTTTGATATGAATGTGAAAAAACGGTCCCCGTAAAATTTTACAGGAAAAGACCTGGCAGCTGGTTTCCAGGAAAGATCCCGTAAAATTACGGTTCACGTGTTACGGTATATTACCGTAATTTAACGGGATTTGTCCTGGAAACCAGCTGCCGGGTTTTTTACTGCACAATTTTACGGGTTTTTTTACAGTGTACGTTTAGAATAGAATGACCCAAACGTCGTAACTATAGCATATTTTGAAGCCATACATACATTTAGGATGCAAAATATATGTCTTTGTCTTGTGGCCCTGACCACAAAGTTAAGAAAATAATGTCGTTTAATAGCTCATGTCGGAAGTCGGGGGCATAGCCAACAATCGATCGATTTCGATCTTAAATCTGGATTCTTACAAATCGCGCAAATGCGTATGCGATATTATGAATATTTATATCCATTTACGTAGCCCGTAACGCTAAAAGCGACAATCTGGAATGATTGAAATAAATAAATAAATAAAAATAATAACTTAATTAGATAGGAAATTGGATCAAGAATCAGCCAAAAAGAGTTTAAGTTTTTTTTAAAAAATGAACGCATTGATTTAGATAGATTGTCTATTCTACAACCAGAAACGCCTCCAAAAATACTCGTTTCGACCCTGACCCTGTTCCTTCGTCCCTTCTTCACAAATTCATCCCTGGCAAGCTCAGTAGGGTTGATATATGGGATAAGAAATGGCCATGAAGGGACGTTGATCGCATTTCGACGCAGGAAATATGCCCCAACCCGCGCCGTATACGACCCTGTATTGTCATGTTGAAACACCTCGTGTGCATCATTGCGCATAGAAGGAATGTCGACTACAGTGTTAACTCAGTCTCAAGAAATGTAACAGCGGGATATGCCTCCGGCCAATGTATCATTTTCTCCATCTGTCAAATTCATTAACCCATTACTAGACGACAAAATTTTGGACTGGTTCAATTTGAAAGAAGTTACAGACGGCAATCTAAAGTTTATGTAACTTTAATTATTTTCTTAACTATCAGGGTAGAAAACATTATGGAAAATAACAAATATTGCTTGTAACAAGCAATTTCTACATTTAACACAATATTTTCCAAATATTTGTATCAAAAATTATAAAAAAGCTTCATTTTGTGGGAATGGGTTAAATTTAGTCTCATCAGTAATCAATATATCTCGCCACTGTCTAAAGTGTCTGTTAGCTCAACTTAATCTAGCTCCGCTATGCCATGCCATTAGAATAGAACAACTGTACGTCCTTCGGGCCCTGAATTGCTGACGATCAGCCGCCTTCCGAGTGCTTGTTTTGTTTGTATTTCCGTTTATTTATCGTCGCTACCGTAGCACATGCCCATATGAGCGACGCCCCCAGGAGACGGTTAGTTGTTACGGGGGATAGTGCAAGGATACAGGACGAAACTACTGAGAGCTTCGCCTGGTTCTTTAACGTGCTCGATGGATAGCATCGTCACACGGGGCCTCGGTTTAACGTCTCATCCGAAGGCAATTAGATAGTTAGTTGATATGGTAAGCCCGGGGCTCGAACCCGTGATCTTGAGGTTTGAAGTCAAGTGCTCTACCAACTGAACTAATCGGGCTGACAATTTTCCGCTATGCCATGCCATTAGAATAGAACAACTGTACGTCCTTCGGGCCCTGAATTGCTGACGATCAGCCGCCTTCCGAGTGCTTATTGATAGGTCCGTTATGAAAGCCTACAATTGACCAATCGCTTGCCCCGCCGACTCGCTTCATAAGCCCCGCCTATTAAGTCCAACAGGAAGTCCCGTTTCAATTTTAAACGGCTCGAAAATGTATGGTCAGTAGCATGTAACACAAAGGTAGTTTAGTCGGTTGGCGATCCAAACGGGGTAACTACAGCTTGATTAAGCTGTAGTTACGACGTTTAAGTCGTCAAACCAGCAAATAAGGTTAACAAAAATGGAGACCTATGTCGGAGTTCAAAACTCAATTATAGTCTGTATGAATGATTTCATTGGTCGACTGGTTTTTTGACTGACAGTCGCGATTGGCCAATTACAACCGGAGTACGACTGTGTGATCAATATTTGAATCACACTATACCGGCTTTGGTTCGGCGTCGTTACCTTCGATTTCATGAACATACCAGGGGCCGTATGCACAAAACTTCTTAGTTTTTCTCAAAGAATTTAACTAAGAACAGTAAAAAGTTTCTTAGTGGGAAAATTCTCTAAGATTTCGACTAAGAAAATATTAAGCCAAAAACTGAGTCCAAGGCTAAGAATTATCTAGAGAAACGCGGAAGTGAACTCTCGAATTGATAGAAAGTGTTCTGAAAGCTTCAAAAGGTAACGAAGCCCACACTTAATGCCCTAAGAACTTTGATTTAAGACCTATAATCGAAGACGTAACCATTTTATGCCACATAAGTTAAGTAAAAAGTAAAAGTGTTCGGTTTCGGAGTCCCTGTTCCTTCGTTCCTGAGTGGTCATATGGTAAACTCGGGGAATATTGGTATAGATTTTCGAACCTTGCAGTTTTGTGTCATTTTACCTTCCTCCTAAAAGGAGCGTATGGTTACAAGTAGGGCAAGACTAGAAATCCGGGTTTCGTGATAACGTCTTTCAAGTCTAACTATGGTTTAACGCTGACAATTTACGGATCTCTGGTTCAGCCAATTGCACTCCAACAGGAATTCTGATTTAGATAGGTATTTTTTGCAAAATTCATGTTCAGTAACATGGTTGGTTGGCGACCTAAATGTCGTTACTACAGCATGAATAAGCTCAACTTACCACAAAAAAAAAAAAAAAAAAAAAAAAATAGCTTCACAAAAATGTCGACCAATGTCGGAGTTCAAAGTTCACTTCTTGTATAAACGTAAGATTTAATTGGTCTATCGATTGTTTGATTGACAGCGGCGACCCACCAATGGACCTATTCCAACACGGTGAAACTTAAGATTGAAGCTGCAGAAGACAATTTCAAGTTGATCTGATTTTAACTTTTTTGTCATTTTGGGTAGAAAACATTGTGGATAATGAAGAAATTGCTTGTATCCCAATGTTTTCCAAAAGTTTTATCTAGAGAGGTGTAAAAAGGAGGGATATGTGTGGGAATGGGTAAAGCAATCTTAAAATCTGCTGTAAGCAGCTCTTATGCTTGCTTTTGCTGTTCATTAGACAGTCTGGACATCTACATATATGGAAAATTCCATTTGTTATGCCATCTTTCAACGCAGCTATTGTCCGGTACAGAATACACGTGTTACGATATGAAACAAGTAAACCATGAAATTTGCTCCGCTGGCTAAACTCATTTCCACACAACAAAATTTTAGGCTACTTTGAGGTGAATGGAGTTTCAGGCGACAATTTAAGGTTTATGAAATTTTTAGATTTTTTCAACTTTCTGGGTATTAAACATTGTGTTAAATGAAGAAATTGCTTGTTGCAAGCAATTTCTTCACTTTACTTAATGTTTTTCCCCATTTTTTTAGGTGTGTGTGTGTGTGGGGGGGGGAGGGGGCTTCAAAAACCATCATTGTGTGGGAGTTGTTTAATAGCAAAAAAAAAAAAAAAAAAAAGTCTGCTCGTGGCCTTTTACAGTCAATTTGAATATTTTTGAGCCGAGTGAATGTTTGAACTTAAGAGAGAGTATTATAGAGATCGAGAAAAATAAAAATGAACCAATTTCTTTAACTCATAATTTAGTATGATGCGTTTCAAAGTCGCTCGGTACAGATAAATATCAATCTTTCAACGTGGCTAAAAAAACATGGAATTCTGTCATCTGTCGCAATCTCTTGATCATTTGTTTGAGTAATCTCAGAGTGACAACTTTTGCACAACACGGATAAAAATGAAAACAAAAGGGCCGACGTGGTTCTAGATCGCTCATCCGAGTTCTCAATTGACCAATCGCGGCTGTCAATCGAGAAATATATCGAACAATCAAATCATTCATTCAGCCCGGAATTAAGCTTCGAACTCCAGCATTTGCCGCCATTTTTGTGAAACATTTTTGTTGGTTTGGCGACTCAAACCTCGTAACTTCAGCTTATTCAAGCTGTAGTTACGGCGTTTAGGTCTCCAACCAACCATTCTACTTATTTGGAACATGCTACTACCCATAAATTTTTCAAAATGACGCCGTTAAAAATCCAAGCGGGATTACCTGTAGGAGTCATTGGGCGGGGCTAAAGGAGGCAGTGGGCGGGGCCAGCAATTGGTCAATTGAACAATGCAACTGAAACTTCAAAGATGATCTTATTTGTGAAGAAAAATAAAACTTATATAAGTCGTATATAGTCATTAAATTGTCATTAACTCATTCTAACACAATAACGATTTTTGACGCCCCTCAGGAAAAAAACTTGGAAAACAAAGTGTAAAGTGAAGAAATTGTTTGCAACAAGCAATTTCTTCATTTTCCACAATGTTTTCAACCAAGAAAGAAAAAAAACCCTTAAATTTCATATAAACTTTAAACCGTCGTACGGGCTTTGAATTTGGACCAGTCAAATTTTTGGGCGTCTGGTAATAAGCAACTTTTCACGTGAAAAGTATTATTTATACTTAAGAGCTGATCAAAAAATTCGATCAGGTTTCATTAAGTTTGTGACCCACAGAGTGTAAATAAAAATTGTCATAAAGAACAGTTCCCTGTGTAAGCGATCATTCTTATGCCCTAGCAATTATAATGGTCAAATGTCATCAAAATTGGGCCTAAATTGTGGCCCCTAAAATGTAAACGAGGAAGTTGTCATTAATGTCCCTATTCCTCTTCTTTGAATTGAACTTTCCATTTTCAATGATTCCTCCTTATGACCTGGCAATTGTTCTGACAATATTTCATCAAGATTGGACCTAAATAGCGACATTGAGTGTATACAAAGATATTGTCATTAAGCCCCATTTTCCTGTGATTTCATAACAAGTATCCCAATTTTGAGGGAAAAGGAGAAATTTCTTGTAACAAGCTTCTCCTTTTCTCACAAAGTTTTCTTTCCAATCCAAATTAAGCACAATTTGAAATGTCGTCTGCAACTTCCTTCAATTCGAACCTGTGTACATTTTTGTCGAGTGGGAATGGGTTAATGCATTGGAATTTTTTGTTTACTTTCAAGCACCTTAAAGCTCTTCTCTTTTCATTGCTCTCCGATCTTGATTGTCAAAATAAAGTCATTAACACAAAACCTTGCTTTTTCGCTCTGACAAATTACTGTTGTAGAAAACACTGTGAGAAAGAATTTCTTCTTTTTTCACAACGTTTTCTTCACTATTTCGTCGTTATTTCTCAATTTCACCCACTCTTGAAGTTTCGTCTTAAACTTCTTTCAATTTGCCATAATCTATAATTTCGTCGTATTGCGGTGGGTTTAAATTCAGTTATTAACCGATTGACACAGGTCTTTTTATCGACTCAGTTCAGCTGATGAAGGAATTCTGCTTTGGTTAAATACTCGAACATGTGTGGGATCACCAAATTCTGTTTAGGCCCATTTTCAATAGTCGCTAGTGACTTCTTAGACTCGTCTAGAATTTTGATGTCTAGTAATCAGTAGGCCTAATAAATACTAAGAACTCATTTCCCTCGATTTGACCTTCCCTTTTCTCTCTCTTAATTTCTCCATTCTTTTTTTCAAGTAGCCATTACGAACTGCCCGGTCTTTGCTCTCGGATAGTACTATTTCATCAGTACATATTCGACGGAATTCCCTCTCATTTATTTTCTCTTTGACAGGGGAGTTATTCGATGTGGTGACAGTGTCTATGTTTGCGTACAAATTATTCCATCTCAAATCATCAGGGCTATCCCCCCATTGATCAATACACA
This sequence comes from Fragum fragum, assembly GCA_946902895.1. Lineage (NCBI taxonomy): Eukaryota > Metazoa > Mollusca > Bivalvia > Cardiida > Cardiidae > Fragum > Fragum fragum. The sequence continues at coordinate 27,041,707 of OX336366.1, forward strand.
TTCCCCTTGGAGAACCAAGCTTCAATCGTAGGCTGCGCTTCAAGGTAAAAGATGAGCAAAGTCGAATGTGCCGTTGAAGGGCTTGCTCGTTCTCATAACGACTCGTATAACTGAACACACACTCGTCCATTTCAGATCTCCCTAACAACGTCATGTAACCATACTGGGAAATGTTTTCTGTACAATACTTAGTGACGACATTTATATGGAAGGCAGCTGCCGCATTTGTGATACTAACATATTTGTGTAGACAATCGAACATATATCTTTGATATACGTCCGCTGATATTGGATTAGACTGTCGATAAACTTGATCACTAGACATATTCACTGACATATGAATCCCACCCTCTTGAAGGTAAGCCAAGGCCATTTTCTCATCAGTTGCTTTCCAAGTACTCGTGAATCCTACAACCATTTTGTAATTATTTTTGTTGACTCTTCCTGCGTTACTTAATTCTTCAGCGCATGAATATTGGATATGGGTCATTCCTGCACACGGAATATAGTGCGAATAGACAAACACATACGGTAGCCGCGACCGATTAGATTCGGGAGTGGCTTTTATCTGATCTAAGAACTTATGGATAGTTCGATCAAAATATAACGCCAAAATTTCTCCGTGAACGTCAACCTCATCAGCGTTGTAATAAAGCGGTAAACCGTCCGTGTTATTGTTCAGCAAGACTTCTGTTCGTTTTACAGGTAGGCTAGTTTCTTTAAGTTCTTGAAGGGAGAGAACAGCTACTACCAGAAATTGGTTGACATCTTTTTTGCTGTTGGCTTTAAAATGTTCACCTTCTGTTTGCATTAATCGCATAATTTCCTTAACTTTTGTGATCTCTTCGCTGTCAGAAAGATCGGCTGGTGGGAGATGTTCAGGATCGACAAAAGACGCACCTTCCATCATAGCCGAGACAGTGCCGTGGTCATGTATGGCAACAAGAATCAATAATAAAGACACAGTATACATTTGCATTCCTTTGTCCTGCAATAGCAAATATAATGTGTTGAACGTCTAGCGAAAAAGAATAAAACAAATAGATTCTTATATACAAAGAACAGGAGGGGTCATCTTGATAATATTTGAAAACCCGATTGGATCTGCACTGGTTTTACAAAGCTTGTATATTAATTGTATATCAAAAGTGAATACATTGTATGTGTAGTGAGATATAATGATAACTACACATTGACCCTTTCCTGTTTCTCAAATATTACACTCGCCTAATTTGAAAGAAGTTACCTGAACAATTAGAACTAAGTGAAATTTGAAAAGTAATCTATTTCCAGGGTAAAGAATATTGTTAGAAAAGAAGAAAGTGCATGTTACAAACAATTTCTTCTTTTCCAACACTAGTTTCCCAAATATAAAATGTATTGGACATAAACACCAGGATATGTGAAGGAAAGGGTTGAAATTCTACTATATCATTTGGGCAATCTGAGCACATCGTAGAGTCTAACCTTGGTCATTACTTTTCGTGCTTTCAAGAAGTTCCCTTATTGCGCGACAATTCTCGACATTCGTTTTTTAATCTACCACAAGCCATTTCCTAATTTCCACAATTTTTTCTTCCCCCAAACCAGTCTAAAATTATATATATATATAAAAAAAAAAAACAAAAAAAAAAAAAAACGGAAAAGGGTTAAATACGGCAATTTTGAATTAATTTCTTTAAGTAGAAGGAAATATTAGGAAATATGATGATAAGAAAAATAATAAGAAACGGAGTTCATATAAAAGTTCCTATAAAACCTCGCTTGATTACTAACAATTGAATAAAAAAAGAAATAATAATGATAAAAAAATAAATAAATAAAAAAAAAAATACTACCTTATTCGCGATCGAACGTTGCTTCAATTCCTAATTGCGAAACAATAGTAAATGAACAATAATGTTCTTCGATGAAATAGATAAACATATCTCACTATTTCCTTCCTGTTTTTGTATCGGGGTTTTACCCCCCTTTTCAAGTTTAATCATTAAAAGTAGATATTAATCATTGTTATGCTGAGCCCGGGATATTCCTGTTGGGGTATAGACAAAGATCAGCCTGCACATATGTGCAGTCTACACCACCAGTGATTTCAGTCCTTTGGTTTTAATGCAGTTTTAAACAGGTTTTATTTAGCATGACAAGGGTTGAGATATATACACGGCTTTCCGAAACTAACATAGACAGCCCAATTCGAATTCAGGATTCGTTCACTTGGAAGTCATTCGCTGAAAGCCAGCGGGTTATTGTCATGGCGTTGTGTCCGTCGTGCGCCCGTCCTTACGTCCATAAACCTGTACTTAAAACACCTTCTCCCCAGAAAGTACAGAATAGAACTCAACTAAGTGTCCCGGAAGTGATCCCAGTGTGACCCTTTATCAGATGCCTTAAAAGAATTTTGATCGCGTGAATAAATTGGCTTTTTCGGGGAGGCCAATTTCCTTATATGGTGAAAACTTTGTTTGGATTTTAACCAAATTTCACAGGAATGATCCTTTGGAGATCCTTTATTTGATTATGTACTAAAGTTCTGATTGGGTGAAAAACATGATTTTAATAGGTGGGGCTTATTTCTTTAAATTGTATATAGCGAAAACTTTTTTTCTCTTAAAATCTGAAAAACTGCCTTTTTGGGTATAAACATTATTGACCATAAAGAAATTGCTTGTTTCCATTGCGGCGTCCCGCCAATTTCGGACCCATTTAAAGGCTTAAAAATAACCTAGGCTCCAGAAGTTTCTTAGATACTTTAATTTATATTGACATTAACTCGTTACCAGGCGACAAAATTAATAACCTTTTAAAATCAAAAGAAATTGGTTGTTACAAGCAATTTCTCTTCTTTCCCTACTATTTTTCCATACGTATATTTCTCCAGAGCGTGAAAATGCTGGGTCATGTGGAATGGGTTGTTAATAGAATGGTCTGTATTCTGAATACAATATGGTATAATTTGACATTTTAGCGTCAATGTATTAATAACGACTAGGACAAAATATGAATTTTGCCAACTCGTTGGCTTTCGATTGTTTTTTCATCCATGCAAAATTTATCATAATGGAGGGGCTCTTTGCTCTTTGAAATCGAGATGTCAGATGTCAAGGGGAAATAATTCCTCATTCTATATCTACTGTATTCTATTGCGATCACTTTCCGACATCAGTATTGTCCAATCGCTGGCCTCGATCACTTACTTAGTAAGCCCCACCCGTAGATCTTGACAGGAAGTCCCGCTTCCATTGCAGAATTTATGACTATTAGCAGGTAACAAAAGATTAGAATATTTGGTTGGCGACCTAAAAGTCGTAACTATAGCTTGAATGGTAAGTAGTTACGACGTTTAAGTCGCCAAACCAATAAAAATGTTTTTTAAAAAAAATAGTGTCCAATGTTGGAGTTCAAAACTCATTTCTGGTCGCAATGAATGAATTCGTTGGTCGACTGATTATTTGATTGACAGCCGCGATTGGTCGATTAGGAAGGGGACAGTAATTTCATCTCGACACAAGTAATTATTCAAGATAATTGATATCGACATAACGAGACTCTATTGTATTTGGCCAAAGGCTGGGAAAATGTTGGAGATTGAGATCTTGCAAACCAATCAGGAAAAAATCGTTCAGGGGTGTTTCACAGTATCGACCCAGATGAGACTACGCACATCGCGCTGGGCAGAACAGGATTGAACATTTCGTTTTTAGAAGATCTTCCGAATCTGTGTTATTCATTCTACCTTACTATATATGCATTCTGAAATGAGTTATCTTATTGGCCTCTAATTTATTATATTTATCAATACTATATCAAGGGAGGTCCCTTTTCGTATTATGAGAAACATTTAGCAAATTATAACTTAGACATTCAGCATAATTTAATTGCATTTTCGTCTATCAAGATTCCAGGGTTTTGACTGGCTGAATTTTTCTTTTCATCCTTCCATAAAACGCAACTATTTTGTATGTTTGCACACAAAGTAGGTCAATTAACTTTTACTCAGAACTAGTAAAATATTTGTTTGTTTTGTTTTGCTTGATAGCATATAATAATAAGAAATGAAGAGAATATCATTTGTTTCACTGAGGTATGCACCTTAAAACTTAACCACACTGCATGAACCCATTTCACGTATTCATGCAGTGTGGTTAAGTTTCTAGGTTCATACCTAAATTAAAACAAATGGTAGTCTCTTCATTTCCTTAACCCATTCCAACACAGCAAAAATTTTAGACTGGTCCAAATTGAAAGAAGCTTCAGACGAAAATTTCAAGTTGATGGAATTTTGAATTTTTTCGTCTTTTTGGATAGAAAACATAGTGGATAATGAAGAAATTGCTTGATACAAGCAATTTCTTCATTATCCACAATGTTTTTTAAAGCTTTTTTCCTGAGGGGCGTAAAAAGGAGGGATTGAGTTGGAATGGGTTAAATACATTTCAGACGGTCGTGTCGTCTACGGTTTAATGGAAAGGAAGAAAGTGTACAGAAACTTCGCAATCAGAGTATTCTTTTCATATAATGTACTTTATTAGTAATTTACGCACGAATCATTTGGCAACCAATAGACAAAAGGTGTAAAAACGCCAAGTGGTGAGAGCGAACTGGTGGGGTCACGAGTTCGAACAATCAGTTATCGTTGATTGAATGGTGTTTAACGGCGCATCGATAGCTTTTGTCATTTAGCACGCAAATTATTTAAGGATAGTGTAAGATAAAACATGCACAAACACAACCACAAGTTATATAAAATGATAGATGTGGAATGAAACAAAAACTGAAGACCCTTTAGACGTGTCTTACGAAATGCGAGTTGTCAAGTTTGTTCTGCCTGATTAAATGGCAAGTGTGTAGAGGTAGGCCTGCAGTGGTCCCCGTTTAACAACATAGGGTCTAACACGCAGGCTAGTGCTTTTGATTACAAAGCTTATTTACATCGAGATAGAAAATAAAAGCTTTGAAATAAAAATCTCCATCCTGGTGTAATCCAGGAGTTACGAGGAAAGCAGTGTTAGTCTCTGACTTCAGTCGCCCCCTAGGACAGGCCTGAAAGAGAGGCTCGGGTACTATTCTGGAAAATGCCCGGAACCCCACAGTGATCTACCGTTATCGGGCCGTGTGGATTGGTAAGCCGTTTAGGACCTTGAATTAGTGTGATAACATTGGTTACAGTAGGTTTTAGCTACTCTGTCTCTCTCAGTTACGTGAAGTTGTGGATAGGGTGAAGACCAACGATATGAAATTAGCGTGTTCGTCACAACGGAAATTCAATACAGGCAAGACAATGATTTCGACAAAGTTACTATTATTAGATCTATTTGCTGATTAACTTCCTATGATTCACTTATTTAATCCATTATCAGACGATAATCTTAGTGCAGGTATGAATTTAAGCAGTTGAAATCGACACTTTAAACTTTTCCAAATAAAACCCCATTTTTAAAGACCCCACCCCCCCCAAAAAAGGGCTAAGAAAATCACTGTGAAAATAAAGAAATTCTTCATTTCCAACAATGTTTTCACCCCAAAAGAAACGGACTTTTTACTAAAATTAGAGTCTGCAATTTCTTTGAAGTTGAACCAGTCAAAATATAATCGACTGGCAATGGGTAGAATCATGTGTAAATTGTGTTACGAGTACCTTATCTATATAGAGTAGAAATAAATCAAAGTACTGAAAGTACTGTAAGCTAGCAAAGCTTTGTTTTTTTAAGTTCCTTGCCTTTTGTAGGGTAGAAACATTGTGGGCACTGAAGAAATTTGTTTTTACAGGCAATTTCTTCATTGCCCACAATGTTTTCCAAAGCAGGGAATCTTAAAAAGCGGGATTGAATGGAATGGATTGTATAGCATGCTTTTAATGGTGTTCTCCACAATTTGAATTAAGTTGATTCATGTGGCCAGTCATTTTGAACACAATATGCTCAAGTATACAAAAGAACTACTTTTTTTGGCATAGGTACTCAGTGGATTTAGTGGTTAAGCCTAGCAGCTAGCAAGCTTCAGCTTCGATAGCTTAAGTTAACAGACAAAATTTTGAGGTCTTCTCAGAGTTCAATGAGTGCAAACCGCCACTGAAGGCTTAACCACTAAATTCATTTAATGTCTACGCAATGAAAAGAAGTTCATCAAAAGTGTGCTATAAAACGCATTTCCACTCAATCCCGTCTTTTAAAGAATCAAAAGAAAAGGCTTTCGAAAACATTGTGGACAATGAAGAAATTGCTTGTAAGCAAGCAATTTCTTCAGCGTCCACGATGTTTTCTACCCTACCATGCTTTGCTACTTTACAGTTCTTTCAGTACTTTGATTTTTTGTGTTGTAAAACGGAAAACATGTACATGTATCTAATTTAGCTTTGGACATACAATTGACCAATCGCGTTTTCAATCAAGGAATCAACCGACCAAATCAAATAATTTATTCAGTCGGGAGTTGAGATTTGAACTCCAACATAGGCCGCAATTTTTGTTGATTTGGCGACTTAAACGTCGTAACTACAACTTATTTAAGCTGTAGCAACGGCGGCTAGGACGCCAACTAATAGTTTCATTATTTTGTTACGTGCTACATGCTGTGAATTATGCCATATTACGCCGTGTAAAATCGAATCGGAACTTCCTGTCGGAGTCAAAGGGCGAGCAAACGGAGTAAGTAGGCAGGGCCAGCGATTGGTCAGTTACAGATGTGCTTAACATAAAAATTCTTATCAGCCTGTACACCCGAGCAGTCTGATCAGAACCTTAACTGTGAACTCTGTAGATAGTAAGTGACTCAAAGAGAATAGTTTTGTAATGAAGTAAGAAGGGTATTGCCGATTGAACAAGGAAGTTTTTCGTTATCTTATCGACAAAATTACCCTTAAATTCTGACTAGTTTTCACCTTTCAATTTCGACTTATATGAATATTTATGTGTCATTTTTTTTTGGGGTTTTCGTAAAAACACAAAAGTAGAAAAAAAAGTTAAATAGCCCATTCCCACACATTGACACTTTTTAACGCCTTTCAAGCGAAACAATTGGAAAAACACTGGGTAAAATGAAGCAATTTCTTCATTTTACACTATGTTTTCGACCAAAATTCTACAAATACAGTTGAAAAAATCTAGAAGTTACACAAACTTTCAATTGTCATCCGCAAACTCCTTTCGGTTTGTACCAGTCTAAAATTTTGTTGTGTTGAATGGGTTAAATAATGAAATCAATGATTTAGACCGAAAGTGCTCGGACATTTTGTCAATCATGTCATTTCAATGCCATATTTATAGGTTATTTAACCCATTCCAACTCAATGACGCTTTTACACGCACCCAAGATAAAAAGCTAGGAGAAAACATTGTGGATAATGAAGAAATTGCTTGTTACAAGCAATTTCTTCATTATCCACTATGTTTTCTACCCCCAAAGGTAGAAAAAAAACCCAAAATTTCATCAACTTTACATTATCGTCTGCAACTCCTTTGACTTTGGACAAGTCTACATTTTTGTCGAGTGGGAATTGGTTAAGCAGTAGGTTCGACGTTTAGGACGTCAACCAACGATTTAACAAATTACAACAAGGCAACATTTTATTCTGGTCTAAGTTGAAAGAAGTTTCAGTTGACAATTTTTATTTAACAGAATCTCAAAAAAGTGTCTGCCGTTCAATCTTCAATAAAGGTTTTTCCCTGCTAGAGGGGAGTCAATAAGCGCCGGTATTGTTTGGGAATGGATTTTGTTTTCTGTCCTTGGTCAAATATTTCACAAATTATGACATTTTCTGTCCTTGGTCAAATATTTCACAAATTATGACGTTTATAACCACACTCAAACTGCCATATCATAGGTCGGTGGGTAGGGTTAGCCTTATGTCTATTGTATTTTGTTTGTTTGTTTGAATGGGCTTTTACACCGCTTTCAACAATCTTTCAGTTATATTGCGGCGGCTAGAGCACCTAACAATGGAATCCAGGTATTTCTCACACCAGTACTACCATCACATCCTTTCCTAGCCTCCAGCTGCTATCCCACATAAGTATACGATCATCGACCCATTGGTGAGAGACAAATAGTCGGAAAGGATGAGTGCCGCCGTCGGGGATCGAACCCGGGACCTCTAGATTGACAGTCCGACGCGCTACCAACTGCGCTATGACGACGGCAAATATGTCTATTGTAAAGGTTTAGTGTTTGAAGAAAATGTTATCGAGATTGTAGTTATCGCTTGAAAGGATTATGGGCATATAGCCGAGTTAGAGTTTAACTTAGCAAGGACCATCATCACAGAGGTTACACTGCAATGTGTCGAGAGTATCCATCATCACAGTCCTCTTTACAGCGTTTCGATTGTCCGAATAGTTTCGTTTGCTCCGAACCGATGGTACGTATAGGGCTTTCTGGAATTTACAAGAATGTCGAGCCTGGTCGGACAGTAGGAGAAATGGTGGATAGTACCCCGTCAATCAAAAAAGTCAAATTAACCAATCATATCATCTACTTATTCCGAATATGATCTTTGAACTCCCAACCTTTATTTTAGCATTTTTGTTGGTTTGGCGACTAAAACGTTGTAACTACCGCTTATCCAAGCTGTAGCTACGATACTTGGGCACCAACCAATGAATTCACTTTTATTCTACGTCCCTGAACACGTACAATAAAAAATAATCGCGCTTGATGCCTCAGTAGAACTTAAATATCGGAGGTTGGGAGGCGGCTTGGCCATCGATCCGTGCATTACAATCTCACCAGGGACACAGTTTGCAGACTTCTTGCCCACTACAAAGGGAGATATCTAAAAAGTTCTAGGAATCCCAGATAACATGCCACATAAGTATTCAGCCTAATGTGGTAAGTGACATAAAACTTAAAAAGAGAGAGTTCATTGTTAGGTGACCTAAATGACGTACCTTTAACCTGGTTAAGCTGTTGTTGCGACGTTTTTAGTCTAGCTCTCTATAATAAAACTAATATGTTTCTCTAAGTTATATAAGTCCATATTTACGCGCCTGTTTATTTTCTTATAACTTTGGCTTTTGTTATTCAAAAGTGAGGAATCATTGCTGTCAATCAAAAAATTAATTGGCCAATCAAATCCTCTTTTTCCACATCATGACCTCAGGCATTGACGTGAATTTGTTAGATTTTGATTTGACACTTTCCTGCACAATCCCTTGTTTTTACGTCCCTGTCATTTCATACTTGAGAAAACAATGTGCGAAAAGAAGAAATTGCTTGTAACAAGCAATTTCTTCTTTTCCCGCAACATTTACGAACCTGATGGTTAGGTTATTTTCAAATTGCACCCAATTTCAATTGTCGTTTGCAACTTCTATAAAATTGGACCATTCTACAAATTTGAAAACGGGAAATGGACCAATGACACATCTTGAGCTTATCTAAGCTTTAGGTTCGCCGTTTATGACGTCAAACAACGTTATATTTTTATACCCTTGAAGATATATTTTACAAATAATGAGGTTTATAAACTCAATTGTTAAACTTTCCAAATCTAATCGTTATCGCCGAAAAGGAATCGAGTAATAAGTTCGACGTCCTATCATTATCGATGGAATGGATTTGAGCGAGTCCTAAGTCCTATCGAAATCTCCGGAAAAGATTTGAGCCAGTTCTAGGTCCTATCGTTATCTCTGGAAGGGATTTGAGCGAGTCCTAAGTCCTGTCGTTATCTCTGGAAAAGATTTGATCCAGTTCTAGGTCCTATCGTCATCTCTGGAAAGGATTTGAGTCTGTTCTAGGTCCTATCGTTATCTCTGGAAAGGATTTGAGCGAGTTCTAGGTCCTATTGTTATCTCTGGAAAGGATTTGAGCCAGTTCTATGTCTTATCATTATCGATGGAAAGGATTTGTGCCCGCACCAAGTCCTATCGTTATCGATGGAACGGATGTGAACCAGTTCAAAGTCCTATTGTTATCGCTGAAAAGGAATTGAGCCAGCATCAAGTCCTATCGTTATCGCGTTATCTCTGAAAAGGATTTGAGCTAGTTCTAGGTCCCTATCGTTATCGATGGAAAGGATTTGTGAACGCACCAAGTCCTATCGTTATCGATGGAAAGGATTTGAACCAGTTCTTAGTCCTATCGTCATCGCGGAAAAAATTAGAGCCAGTATTAAGCCCTATCATTATCGATGGAAATGATTTGAGCCACAAGTTCCAAGTCCTACCATTATCTCTGGAAAGGATTTGAGCCCGATCCAAGTCCTATCAATATCCCTGGAAAGGATTTAAGCCAGTTTTAAGTCCTGTTGTCATCGCTGGAAACGATTTGAGTCAGTTCTAGATCTTATTGCTATCGATGGAAAGAATTTGTGCAACAAGTTCCAATTCCTATCGTTATCCACGGAAAGGGTTTAAGCATCAAGTTCAAAGTCCTTCCATTATCTCTGGAAAGAATTTTAGCCGGTTCCAAGTCCTATCGTTATCGATGGAAAGGGTTTGAGCAAGTTCAAAGCCCTATCGTTATCTCTGTAAAGGGTTTGGGCCACAAGTTCTAAGTCCTATCGTTATCGATGGAAAAGGATTTTAGCCACAAGCTCAAAGTCCTATTGTTATCTCTGGTAAGGATTTGAGCCATAAGTTCCAAGTGCTATCGTTATCGATGGAAAGTATTAATGCAACAAGTTCCAAGTCCTATCATCATGGACTAAAAGCTTTATTGATTAATAAAAACGTCCATATTTCGACGAAGAATTACACTTCCACCATATCTCCGTCTAGGTCAACTTGCACAACTGGTGTATCACTCTTTCCAAGTAATAGGTAACACTTAGTTTGGACATCCACTCCACGCTGAAAAAAGGGAGAAAACACAGTAACATTAAAGGGCGTAAAAGGAAGGGAAGCTTTTCTTAGCTGCACCAAAATGGCCAAATTCCCTTTCATACATGTACCTTCCTTAAGCATATGTAACACGATTACATACATATAATTTGTTATATAGTTTTACTTTTTTCGCACCGATTTTTCAATGAAACATTTTGGCATTATCTAACATAGATACAAATAAAATGAAATTTTCCGAAAGATTCTTAGAATGCCACCCTAGTCTTTTTAGTATTATTGCCTCATTTGTACTCTGATAATGGTATTAATTTTAAACATGAGGTCAATTGTATCAGACTACCCCAGCTTTATGTCTAATCGTTTATTAGGAGTCTTCGTTTCCATTTCTTTATGCAATCTAAATCTATTTAAATCTAAATATACATCTATTCTATTTCTGTAGTTAATTGGGGGAACATAATCGTATTGCTACAGCTTTGAACTTTGTTACAGTGCAGATTCTAAAAGGTTTGGATAAGTCATTGGCTAAAAACGTTAGTTTAAACATATTTTATTTGCATGAATTTCATTATAAACATATGAGTATGACACAGATAAATGTAAATCAAGCAAAAAGGATTAGAACGAAAGCAGAAGCTTATACTGTTCTTCTCCCTATTTGTGATTCAATACCTTTACTGACTGACATTTCTAATAGGTTATTCGAATTTTAAATAAATGACAACATACATTATATACATATGATTGTTAGAAGAAAGCGTTTTTGAAAGATAGAAGTGCTTTACAGAAGGGGTGGTTGATGGTGTTCTTCAATGTTTATTATGAGAATTTTCTACAAGACATACGTTTATTACAGGTATCATTTCGTAATACGTACAGTGTCTTTAATAAAGAATATTTTTTTTCGAAACGTCTTCTGTCTTTGACATATCTTTGGAATTCTATCATTATAATTTCGTTGTCTGTATATGACATATTTTCTTTTCAATACATCAAACTATTAATATCAATGCTAGCAATATGTGCTAATGAGCTAAGGAGCCTGTTTCTAATAACACTCAAGAAGAAAATGCTCACTCGTTTCGATCCCACCACAAGTACAAAGAGGAGACGCTCCTAAATTTTTACTGAAAATATGATGATTAAGAGAGCTACATTTATTTCTGATCCTAGTATGTATAGCCTGAAGCTTCCTTTCTCCTATAAAGTACAACTTATTGGGGACTGGTTTGTCTCTATTTAAATAATTCTTGAAGCAGGATAATGAATTTTGTTCTTTTATTTCAATTGGTAACTTATTCTGTTCTTCAATGACTGAAGGAAGTAATGATCTTTTGTACAGCTCAGTTCTACAGTTAGGCATTCTATGATTTTGAGATACACGTAAGCTGTATGAGGTTGAGCTTCCTATACTTTGGGGTACTAATGAACTTAGGGTTTTCGGACAGAGGCATTTTACCATTTTGAAATAAAGAATGGGTTTATGTATATGTCTTGTTTCGTGAAGTGATTCGCAACCTGATTCAGCAGATAGATCAACAAGTGATACCAGTTTTGAGCAGCCAGTTACGATTTTTTCGAATGGAATCTTATCGAGTTGAGCCTTCCACTGCAGTGTACAATTATCCTAAATAACGTCCGCGTACTCGATTATCGGGCGGATGAAGGAAAAATACATCATTTGTAGAGTTCTTCTGTCTAAACTGAACTTGAGAGTACGCATCATTTTAATTCTACTCCAAGCTTTTGCTACTGAATTATTTGTATGATTTTCCCAAGTACAATCTTCAGAAATAAATATACCTAAATTTTTATGGTTTTGAACAGTTGGTATTTTTGTATTGGACATTAAAAGGTTTGGGTGAATGAGCTTCTTTTTTTTTCGAGTGACAACTATAGACTCGGATTTTAATGGGTTAAATTTGACGATCCACTGTTTGGCCCATTCATCTAATTTATTTATATCAGATTGTAACTGAGCTCACAGATACCAAGATTATCAATTTCTTGGGATGGCTGGTGTCATCTGCAAAAAGGTTTATATTAGACTCCAAGCTATCGACTATGCCGTTAATATAAACTAAGAAAAGTAGTGGACCCAATATAGAGCATTTGGGAACACCAGCTTTCAATAAACACAAATCAGATGTATTTCCATTTATAACCACTCTTTGATATCGTTTCGAAAGTTAGTCTTTAAACCGAACTAATCATAGCGCATTTATTCCTGCGCGATGCAGCTTGAATAAAAGACCTCCATGCCAAACTTATCGAAATCTTTACTAATATCAAGGAAAATCATTCGAAACTCGCGTCCATCATCTAAAGCTTTACAAATATTATCATAAAGACTCAACTTTTGATTAACCGTGGAATCACCATGTAAGAATCCAGACTTAAACGGAGTAAACAAATCACTCATTGAAAGATAAAAAACACATGGTTCATAATAAGAACGGTAAAAAACTCCGCATAGTATATTTATATTTCTATTATAAAACGCTTTTTCTATACCCCGACACATTCTAATGAATTTATTTCAAGGTCACGCCTTCTAATATAAGATAAATTAATTTTTATATAAATCATTACTCCGCAAAGATTCGTTGTCTCAATCTTTACGTTCCGGGATATAAAAGTTTTGAAAGTTTAGGTTTCTCGATTAGTATTCTTTTTCAAGCCAGGTTTCAGAAAATGATATAATGTCAAATTGAGAATATTTAGTATACAAGACATCGACCTTGTGCCTCACACTTTGTACATTACAGTGTATTGTTAGTAATGATTAGGATAATTAAGGGAGCTATATATTTCGTTGGTATGAAAAGGAAATGAACTTTCAGAATTAATGGACCTGGGTTTGGATGCACATCCCCTGACAACATTAAAATTAGTAGGATACAGCATATAAGCACAGGTATGTATTTTAAACTGATAGTAGTTGAAAATTTAGGGAAACTCTTTGTTTTTAAGTTGGAATGCTCCGCATTCAAACTTAGATTTAACAAAACAGCAAAATGAACACAAGACAATTTCATTTCGGGGTTTTTGATAACACGTATCACGTGACCTTTCGATATGAATACACCTCGGATTGTTTCTCATATCAACTTGCCACGGACAATCAGTTAGTTGTAGCCGAAGACAATAATGTGGCACATGTAAACGATGACATAAAAAATCGTATAGAGACTTCTTAACATGTTTTAGTTTGCTTTAAATTATTGAAAAATAAGGTAATAACCAGTAATTTGTTTTTGTGATTCTCCGTCCCGTGTTTGGTAATAACGTGATATCAAGTGACACGTGTAAGTCATGTTACCATAGTTAGGCAATGTTTACAAATATGGCTCAGGTCGCAAATGCATTTTTACAATAGACCTTTTCACGGTCTCACAGCGCATGCGTCAAATCGAATCTCGTTAAAGGCGCTATTTACCCGAGACTTTGTCACGTGATCGATTGCGGGGAGTCGATAATTTATCACTATATAATCCTATATAAATTGGTTATTTTGAACTAGCAAAAATAATGGTTAAAAATCGAAATTTTGGTGCAAAAAGGGTTTCAATATGTGGGCAGATATATGCAGACTAGTTGTAGCGAGTAATATTGATGATATTATCGTGTATTAGTATCAAAATTAAGTTTAAAACGACCTGGTGTCTAGGCCATATGAAACATTACGTACCTCGAGTTTTGCGAAAATTACCCTTTCATACAATAATATCTCCTACGAAATAAGATATTTTGGACATATTTTTAACTCCCCCCTCACTCACATACAAGGAAGGAAAAGTAAATAGTTATAGTTTGACATTCGACGCAAACACTGAATGATTACGTTGATGACTGGAAAATCCCGCCTTGCAGTATACGGACAAGTGTCAAACATCTTGACAGATATAATATTTGACTAACATAACATTCCAATATTGATCTATTCCCAATGAATGAATTTTTTGACTGGTCCAAAAGAAGCTGCAGACGATATTTTAGAGCTAATGGAATTTAATTGTTTATTTATTTTCTTTTTCCTTATGGGACAAGAAAATATTGTGGTTACCGAAAAAAATACTTTATCCAAGCAATTTCTTCATTTTCCACAATGTTTTCATATGCTTCTTCTCAAATTGACATTCGCAGCGTTCTGGTAATAGAAGTGTTGGAGGAAAGGAGAAAATATATTCTTTGATCTATATAATCTGCTTTTCGTCTAGATATGCCATATACCGATTAAAAATTCAGAGCACTATATATTAACGAAAAAAGGATTATTACAGAAATCATAATAGTATGATGACGATGTTAATAGTGCGAAGAAAAGAATGAAAAATAGAAATAATCAAATGTAATGATTATAATGGAGCGCTGTTTGGTAAACAGTCTTGATGTAAAGGGTTCCCTTTGGTATATCACATATCTTTATGGTGTTATGTGTTGACGGAAACATGTCACCAAGCATCCAATAAACAACACCGCACTCTTTATGTATATTAGTAAAATTTAGGAATTGACGAAACAAATTTGTCTTTTTATGTTTCAACCGATATGCCGCCAAGTACTGGGCCCTGATCGACGAATGAAAGAATCCGACCAGACGTCGTTTTCAATCGGCACGGGAATATTATTGCATGGTGTTTATTTATTTATCATTATCATTTCAATCTTTTACCAAAATAAAAATAAATTGAATACGGTTAACAACTTTGAGTGGATACTTTTTGCTGTGGGATATATGTTATCCTAAAAAGATGGGTGGAAATGACAATTGTTGCGTGGCAGATTGTTGATCGACAAGGCATAACTTTAATATATTCTTCCATAGAAATCCGAAGAAACCGGAGTCAAGAAGAAAATTATGGATAAAGGCAACTGGAAGAGTCCTCCATGGAAGAAATAAATTTGCACCAATGAATAATTCTTTATTTTGTGGTCGACATTTTGTGAAGTGATGATCCAACGTCTGTGGACTTTATACCGGCAACGAATCTTCCGGTGACTTTGCCAGTAACATTGAGGCAAAGGAGAGCTACTGTTTCCAGTATGAAATCGTCCAAATATGACGGAGCAGTAGAAACCCTTGTGAAAGAAAACTGTAGCGTGTGTTACACCAAGAAACGCGTTTTGTTGCCGGAAATTGATCTTAGAAATGTGCAGAACGAAGTTCAGATTTCACATGAGCGGTCAGATGAAATGACAGAATGCGAAATGCTGCATTGCCAAATCCCCTGCGAGGTACGATTTCAATTAAAATGTAACGTAAGTTTGGTAGAATTTTCCCTGGTATGAAGCAAGGACACGGGAACTGATTAAATACAAGCTGGTATTTTCCACAGTTTTTTCAATGTGACTGAGTCTCTGGACAAATCCCTCTTCAAAGTATTTTAACGCCTTCAGCGACTTGTAGGCCCGGACGCTTTCTTTGTCAAACGATTTGTCCCGCGATTCCACTAAATATTTTTTTAATTTTGATATGTCAAAGGCCGGAACATTTTTCAAACCATTTTCCCATCTATTGTTCGGATTTGTAAACACCGACTTCAAAAAAGAAACTTGTTTTCTGACATTTTAACACTGTTAAAGTTCGGGGTCTTATCGAGCCTTATTATTTTCTATTGAGTTTTTCAAACCGGAAGTAAAAACTCCCCGCAACGGGAAAATGTTGTTGTTGTTATTTTTTGAAAGCGTCTAACGGATGTAGACTTTTTAGTCATCTGGCGCTTTGCGTGAAAAGGTCTATTATCAATCCACCCAGTGCTTTAAAACATTCTAGAGCGATTAAGGGGGGTCGTATGCATCAAGCAAACGCGATAATTGTCGGATTTACATCCTTTACTCAATAAAAATCAAATAGATGCAAAACGAAAGTAGAAGATTTTGAAAATTAGAATATAAACATATCAACTTCCGGTTTCTACTTATTTACTAAATAATTACGCTTTATTAAGTCGTTATTTACAAGTTTAAATCAATAATAACAAATCAAAACTTTAACAAATGTTTTCTAGCTTTCAGCTTGGTCCTTTTTTCAGGGCGCCGAGGATAATTTGATACTATCTTCATCATATTATAGGAATTTTTAGGAAAATGGCACAACTACCATGTGCAAACAATAACGTTAACGTCTTTTTTTTCTTTTGAATTTTACTCACAACGCTTTAAATATTCTTTTTTCATAAGTCTAAATCGGTATTTCAAATATATCACCCTGAAGCAAGTTTCCGCGCATTTCCGTAAATTTCCACGTATACTCATAAACTTTAAGTGAAAATCTACGTGAGTTTAGTATGATCGTTACAGAATTGGCCGAGTTGAGGGTCAGATAATCATCGAGGTAATTGATTTCTCACTGTAGAATCTGTTATTCTCTGTTTTCAAGATTCCAAAAAAAAAAAAAAAAAGAAAAAAGGAGTTCACGTATAACAGTTGATCAAAATGACAATGTTTTGCTTGAAAATTCTAATTTTGCTGTGCTTGACACGAGCTTATAATGCATTTCAACACGATAAAATTTTAGACCAGTCCAAATTCAAAGAAGTTGCAGACGACAATTGTAAGTTGATGAAATATTTAAAATCCTTGTCTTTTCGGACAGAAAACATTATGGATAGTGAAGAAATCGCTTGTAACAAGCAATTTCTTCATTTTCCACAATGTTTTCCAAAAACTTTCGTAATGAGGGTCAATTAATGGCGTCACAGTCTGGGAATGGGTTAAGACAATGCTAGGTTTTTGATTTCTGTATGAGGATTTATGTTTTGTGCGTTATTCACGCACATATGTACACGTATGGGAATGCTAGTTTAAGTTTAAAGGGGGGAGGCTTGATTGGAAAGTAATAAATGATTTTGAACCAAATTCCACAGTTATGGCCCTTTCAGTGCATTCCAACTTCTCTGTACTTTCAGTCCTTTGATTTATTTATGTTAAAAACCGTTCCGTTATAACTTTTAATTTTGAACCTTTTCACGCTTATAAAGAAATATAAGGCCGTTATTGTAATGTTCGGTACCTTAAAAGTTGTAAGAGTTAAAAGTAGTTTGAACCAGAAGTGAAGCCCGAATGTTGGAAAGAGAAAATCATGTGGTTTAAATCTTAATCTGGCCATTCTTCCATATAATTCATAATAAGAACTGTTTCACTATCCAACACGCAGACCACATATTCAGGCTCCATAATTTCACTGCAATTTTAAATTTCATTTAAGTACATTAATATCAATGACATTAATAAACACCATCCCTCCATGTCTCAGTTAGAACAGGAAAATGTGAAAGTATTTCACAAAGAATAAAGGAAAAATAAGTTAGTGTCATCAAATCAACTGTACAGCGTAAGTAAATTTGTAAAAAATAATTACAAAAAATATGTAAGATACATGTATTGATTGCAAAAGATCATAGATTTGTTAGATGGTATAAATATAAACATACGATCTAAAATGTACGTTGCTTGATCAGCGATTTTTTATTTTTTTTTGGGGGGGGGGGAAGTGTTTGTGTTTGAATTTAGTTACAATTGTCAGCAACTACTGTATAACAAAACAATTTTACATTTTGTAGTGTGAGTAAAAAATAACTCAAAAATATTTCCTAAGGGATACAATCCTTTGATAATTCCGCAACGAATATTCCAAAAAGTATATACAAATAATTAGACCAAATTAAGGGAGATAAATGCACCTAGATTACTTACAGTACTTCAATTTTCCAACCAATAAATATTATTGGTTATTTGAAATCGACCTCACTTATCTCGAATTAATAATTGTATCAACTAAACCTATTGTCATAATCATTCATCGCGTCAAAATTTGGGATTTTATGATAATTGGCTAAAATTGAAATTTAGAAATGTAACGAAATGCTCATTAAGAAAAAATGACAGATCCTTGTTGTCAATCAAGAATTTTAAAAATCAATCAATCGGTCTGTCTACCCGTCCGCCTGTCCGTTCGCCCATCCATCCATCCATCAATCCATCCATCCATCCATCCATCCACCATCCATCATCCATCCATCCATCCATCCATCCATCTATCCATCCTTCCATCAATCAATAATCAATCAATCAATCAGTCAATCAATCAATCAATCAATCAATCATATCGGATTTGAACCCAGTATCCGAGATTCTAGTAACCATTTTTTCTGGTTTTGCAACTTAATCAAGGTACCGACAGCTTATTCAGGCTGAAGATACGATATTCAGTGCGCCTTTTAACCATTTTACGTTTTAGTTACTGGCCATTTCCTTTGCAAAATAACGCCGTTTTATATTGAAGTGGAACTTCCTATTGGAGCTCAGCGGTCCGTTAATTGCAATAGTGATAGAGTAAAGAGAGGTGAGAATTGATCAATCGCATGTGCCAATCAAGAAATCAAATCATTTATTCAGACCGGACCTGAGCTTTCAACTCCGCCATTTGCCACCATTTTTGTTTACTTTATTGGCTGGATTGGCGACTTAAACGTCGTAACTACAGCTTGAATAAGCTGTAGTTACGACGTTTAGGTCACCAACCAACCATTTTTAATTTTTTGTAACATGCTACTTGCCATATAACATATGTTAACACATGTTTTTTGAAAGGACATCAAAAATATATATCGAATCGTACATCAAAGGCGACAATGTACGTGGCATTAATACAGATCGAGTTCAAATAAGTCTGGGAGGATATTTTTCAATTTAGAATAAATAGGATTAAGAATCCCGAGCCATTTACCAATTAATTACATCAGCGGGAGTTTTGTTTGTCAGTGCCGTTTGGTCTGCGTTCAAACATTGCAATTTCTTTATTCGCCCAAATGTTTTCCATCAAAGGCTTTTTCTTTGAGGAGCACCAAATATCGTGATTGTATGGGAATGGGTTGATACAGATTGAGGTCCAATAAGTCTGAGACCATATTTTTCAATTAAGCATAAATAGGATTAAGTAACATGAGCCATTTACCGATCAATCACATCAGTAGAAATCTTGTTTTGTCTGTGCTTATTGGGTCTGCGTTCTATACTTCATTTTGACCATCAAACTTCTTTGCAAACAAAAAAAAAAAAAAAAAAAAAAAAAAACTACAGAAAAACACGAACAAACAAATAAGCACACCCAAAAGCACCCCAAAATAACCACCAACACCAACACAACCATCAAGAAAAAACAAAAGAAGACGAGCAACAAAACCCCCACGTTTATATGGATGTTACACTACTTCCATAACCCATTGTTCTCATTTGATGGAATAATTCATTAGGTGATAAAAAGCTTTTGTGGTGAGTGCACTATCTGCATTTTGTTGTAGTACATTTTTTCATTTGTCCGGAACTATGAGAAATTAACTAACGTGGTGAATACAGCTCAAATAGAATATTGCGTCATACAACCAAATCATCAGGACAGTCGTAAAGATATGTTTAACCTGTTCCTACATGAGAAAATTTTAGACAGGTCCAAACTGACAAAAGCTGCAGACGACAATTCTAGGTTAATGAAATCCTAAAAGTCTTTGTCTTTTGGGTAGAAAATATCGTGGACATTGAAGAAATAGCTTGAACCAAGCAATTTCATCTATGTCCACAGTTTTTTTCAAACATTTCTTTCTTGTGGGGCGTAAAAAGGAGGGATTGTATGGGAACGGATTAAGCGATATAACAACCATATTCAGTCGGTTCCATCCGTTATGGTCAAACGGCAGGGATCAATACTAGCTTAAGTCCTCGGGCCCATGGCTTGTTATTCATAGGGAGGGATGACAGAATTCCTAAGCTTCTGGTTCTCTGGTCATCTTGGCCTTACTTATTTCTTACTTCAACTCAATCCATATAAATCTCCCTTTTTACCCAGTCAATCACTGTAACATGGAATATCTTCTCTCGATGTTTTCTACCCTATATATATTGCTTTCAATCACTACGTACTATTTACTTAATAATAAATCACAGAGGAGGACCTGAAAGACTTGAAACCAACTGGTCCGACCGGCCTATGGCAAAATTTAGCCAGTTTCATGCTCTATTCAAAGGTCAGGTGTTCATACTTAGACTTAGCTGTCATTCTGACAATAAATTTGCGAACATGCAAAGTCAAAATGGCCACCAAATCTCTTCGGCAATGGAAGTTGTTCTTTTGTGCCTTGACAAGTGCGTCATTCAAAATTTCATCCATTAAATTTTAACTTTAATTTGCGCTTTAAATGTTCGATGTTGATAAAAAACAAGAAAAAAAGCCCGTGGAAATTGATCATTAACCCATTACCAGACGACAAAATCTTAGACTGGTCTAAATTGAAAGAAGATGCAGATAAAAAGTTGAAGTTTATAATTTGTTTTCAACTTTCTGGATAGAAAACATTATGGAAAATGCTCCTTTATTTTAAGGGGCGTGAAAAAAGTTATTGTGTGGGAATGGGTCAAACGAGTGAAATCAAGGGTCATAGCACTCTATGGCGCGTTTTCAGATCTATGTAGCAGAAATGATGGAGTACAGACTCACAGTAAAACATTGTGGAAATAGGAGATATTGCTTGTGTTTCCTACTATATCGATGTTTTTAGATATCATAGCATTAAAATTCCCGTGAAACTAGTAGTCGATGGATCGCCTCTGTCAACCAAAAAGTCTATTGTCCAATCAAATAACTAATGTAGACCAGGGTTGATTTTAGGCACCGAGCATTAATTTTAACCCTTTCCTGGTTAATCCCTAGTTTTTACGTCCTTACGATTTTATGATTGTGAAAACATTGTGGAAAAAGAAGAAATTGCTTCTCACAAGCAATTTCTTCTTTTTCCACAATATTTTCTACTTTACCCAATGGTTATTTTGCAAATTAAATCCACTTTTAAATGTTGTCTGCAAAACCTTTAAATTTCGACGGGTCTAAAATTTTGCAGAACAGGAAAGTGTTAAGCAGTTATGTTGGTTTGATGACTGAAACGCCGTAATTTCAAGTATTTACTGTTGGAAATTTGTTGGCGGGACCACCGATCTATCAATTGTACGGGAAAGATTTATATAGCCCTAGCTTGATTCTTTAAGTTAATTATAAAACTTACCATTTTATGAAGGTCGTCTCTCGACTTGAAGTTATAACAGTTTGTTTTCTTTAGATGCTGATATGTCGTCTCACTCACTTGAATATGACCGGCTGTAGACAGAAAATAAACTCATTTGGATTTTCTCTCATATATAAAAAATATAATGCTCTAGTTATGATACATAACCTTATATTTGATTCGATCCGTGAAGGAAATTTTGGATATCCCACGAGACCGAAGGTGACTGATCTTTGAATAAATAGGACATTTAAAACTGAAAAACGTAAGAAGAAGAGTTGAAGAAGCTTACGGTTGGTAATCTGTAGAGCTAATATATAGCGTTATTGTTCAACTTTGCAGATAACCCAGTTAATTCATTATATCTTAAGAAAAAATATTTGATTCTTTATATTGTATAAACTAGCCAGTTTGTTTGTTATCTGCTTTTCAATAGTAATCCTTGGTACCCTTAATGTACTAGGTCAAATACCTTTAGAAATAAATGCATTAATAGTACATTCGGATCATCGCTGGTCTGTTCCACTAGGCTGAGGCGTTCAACCGGCCAGGCTTTACTTATCATACAGATTATCAATTTTCATTGGCACGGCTGGTTACCTTTTTTGAAAAGAATTAATTCTTTTGTAATTTACTTATATGGATTCATGCACCGAATGTGCTCAGTCAGGCAGTACCGGTTACTTCCCTTAAAATGTGGTCCATCCCCAATGCCAATATTATCCAACTTATTTAAAAATCATTCAGTCACAAAATGATAATTCCTGTGAAATTCGGTTGAACTTCAAGCAGTCACTTATTTTACCTTGAAAATTTCCACCATATACCATTTATGGAAATTAGCCCGCTAATAAAAGCAATGCTTTTTATCCGGTCTAAATGTCTTCGGGGATTCTGAAAATAGTCTCCCATTTATCATTCCTCGTAAATTTGGTTGAAATTCATCCACGTCTGAGAACTTCAAAGTTTTCACTATACATTATTTATGGAGAAGGTCCCACCCATGCATTCGATCAATATCATCAAGAAATTTGATAAATGTTCACCAAAGGATCATACCTTTGAAATTTAGTTTAAATTCTGAAGAGAAGAGTTTTCAAATTTTTCACTATACCATATTAGGAAAAACGATCATTTCTTTTGAAATTCGGTTGGAAACTGTATATCCATGAGTCAATCGTAAGCGTCGGTAAATTACCCTTTGACAGCATTCATTAACTGATCCAAACGCATTTACGCTTTATAACAACTCTCGAACAAAAAGGCTTGGCAAAACATCATTGTGAAAAATGAAGAAATTGCTTGTAAAAAGTGGTTTCTTAGTTACCCACGATCCTCGGCCACGGCTAATATCCTTTTCGACAATAGTCTACCGATAATGGTAAACCTAAGTGGAATGAGCAGCTGGAGGCTCGAAAAGGATTTAGTTGTAGTGCTTGTGAGAGAAATACCAGGAATCCATTGTTTGGTGCTCCAGCCGCCTCGATATAATTGAAATAATATTAGAAGTTGCTTTTAACCACATCCAATCAATCAATCAATCAATCAACCAATCAACTCTAGCTAACAAATTCGATTAATCCATTCCCACACAGTGAAATGTTTTGACGTCCCTTTAAATAAACGAGACGAAACAAACAAACAAACCCCCACACACAATTCGGAAAACATTGTGACAAAAATTAAGAATTTGATTGCAACAAGCAATTCCTCCATTTTCCTCTATGTTCATTTATACATATTGTTAGCCACTGAAGAGTTGCAACAATATCAACTGCGTACAATACCTCCCTTTACAGCTGAACCCGGCTGTGGCGAAAGTGCAGTGGTAACGTGTAGGACTCCAGTCAAGTTGTCCCGGGTTCGATCGCCGGCCACGGCCATAGCGCAGTATTAGCACGAAGGACTCCTAGTCAAGGGGTCCCGGGTTCGATCTCGGCCGCGGGGAATATCCTTCCCGACATTAGTCTCCCACCAATGGGTGGATAATCGTAAACCCATGTTCGAAGAGCAGCTTGAGGCTCGGAAAGAATGTAGTGGTAGTACTGGCGTTAGAAATAGAAGGAATCAATTGTTAGGCGCTCCAGCTACCGCGATATGACTGAAATACTGTCAAAAGTGGCGTTGAACCCCAATCAATCAATCAATAGAGCTGAACCCATTACCAGATGAAAAAAAACATAAAGACTGGTCGAAACTGGAAAAAGATAGCAGACGACAAACTAAAGTTCTATTTTTTTTTTGTCTTTGAGAATAGAAAACTTTATTGGAAATGAAGAAATTACTGTCCCACAAGCAATTTCTTCATTTTCCAAAAATGTTTCCCAAACTCTCTTTCATTGCGGGGCGAGACAAAAAGAGAGAGACAAATAGAGAGAGGCAAATAGAGAGAAATTAAAGAAAATTAATGTGTCTCACTGACATCTAACCGCCGGTAGAAATTTAAACACTTACGTAGACATGAGTTCGCCATATTGTTGGCTGTCACCACGGTTTCGCCGTACAGGCAATATCGAGGCACGGTCCCGTTTACAACACCAGCAGTTACGGCCCCTGTAAAACAATTTTACACCGTTAAGCGATAATCGAATACTTCGGGGCTGCGAGAAGTATTTACAATGCGAGGGGAAGGTCTAATACCTTTCTCATTTCACATATTTTTAGCTAGCAAAGCGTTAGATAAATTTGAGGTCTCCTCAGAGTTCAAGGAGTGCAAACTGCCATTGGGGGCTTAACAACTAACATTAAATGCCTTCACCATAGAAAGTAGGTCTTATGCATCTCAGGGTTATTGCAAACTCAGCCTGCAAGTTCATCTACATTGGTATTTTTAGTTCACTTGAGCATTTGAAAAACATTATGGATAATGAAGAAGTTGCTTATAACAAGCAATTTCTACATTGTCCACATTATTCTACCCTACAAGGCAAAGTTTTTTTCTAATTCCACCAACTTTAAATTGTCGTCTTCAACTTCTTATAATTTGAACCAGTCTAAGATTTTGTCTAAGATTTCGTCATGTTGAAATGAGTTAACTCTTGGGTTATTTGAACCTCGCTTATTTATCATGATAACCTTTTGGTGTTTGTGCATGAAACCGATACTCTCTTCATTTTTAAATGTTCTTGAATAGTTTTCATTTAGAAACATCTGAATTCTCTCCGGGAAAAACACCTTCTCAATGTAAAGAGGTTGAGACCATAACTTTGTTCTAGGGTTTTTGATTTTCTGATTTTAGATGTGTGATGATCCAATGATGTCTTTTTACGTATTACAAGGCACGTAATATGTTTCAGTTGACGGGTCGCAGCTCTCAATAAAAAACCAATCAGTCAAATCATTCATTGAGATTGGAAGTGAACCTTGAACTGCGACATTGATCGACAAAGATTTGTTTGTTTGTTTGAATAGGGTTTTACGCCGCTTTCAACAATCTTTCAGTTATATCGCGGCGGCTGGAGCACCTAGCAATGGAATCCTGGTATTTCTCACACCAGTACTACCATTACATCCTTTCCTAGCCCCCAGCTGCTATCACACATAGGTCTACGATTATCGACCCATTATTTATTCAAGCTGTAGTTTCGACGATTAGCTAGCCAGCCACAATTTTATTATTTTTGTCATATGCTTTCTATTACACATTACTGAGCGCAAATTTAATGTAGTTGATATCAAGGACGCACATGAGAAGGTGAACTTCATCGTGATATACTTGGACAATTGTTCACAGTGGCGTTAACTCATTGCCACAATATCCTTTTACGCACCGAGGGAAAATATCTTTGGAAACATTTCGAGAAAGGTAGAAATTGCTTTAACAAGCACAAGTACCACCATTACATCCTTTCCTAGCCCCCAGCTGCTACCCCACTAAGGTTTACGATTATCCGTATCTGAAAGGATATGTGCCGGAAGTCGATGGATTTTAACCAAATTTCACAAGAATGATCCTTTGGAGACCCTGTATCAGATTATTTGAAATCATTTTGAACCGACGAAATACATCACGGCTCATTTCTATCAGTGATATATAGCAAAGACTTACGTAAATATGTTTTTTTCCTCAGAAACCAGTAGATTGATTGCAACCAAATCACACAGAAATTATCGTCTTCAGACCCTTCATAAGACTAAGATCGGTTGAAAAAAAAGTTTTTATTGTCGTGACTCATTTCTATTAATGGTATAAAGTGAAAAATTTTAATTGTCCTAATGCCTTTTAACTGTAGAAAAATGGCGCAGTTGGTAGCGCATCGGACTCTTAATCACTGGGTATCGGGTTCGATCCACGATGGCGGTGAGTATTCTTTCCGACATTTGTCTCGCACAAATGGTTGGATATCGTAAGCCTATGTGGGATAAGCAGCTGGAGGCTCGTAAAGGATGTAGTGGTAGTACTTGTGTGAGAAATACCAAGAATCTTTGGTTAGGTACTCCAGTTGTGTCGATATGACTGAATTATGGTTTAGAGAGGCGTTAAACCCAATTCAAACAAAAACAAAAAATATATTTAGTCATTTGGATAAGTTCGGATATAGAGTTGTTCGAGCCAATTGCTGAAAATAATTGGTTCCATTAGTTTAAATCCTTTTTGATATCATTCCTCGGATATCAAAGGAATCATTTTGATATCGGCATTTTATTATGGAAAAAAAAATCATGAATTAACCGTTTTCTCATTTATCGGGGTAATAATTGAAATGTAGTATCGTCTTTAATGACTCTATTCATGAGATTCCGTGATTAAAAACACGTGAGTACTTAAAGGGCAATATCGTCGGAGTTTTAATTGGTAAGTCAGCCATGTAGTCGCACTGCTTTATTGGTCAAGCTGGTTAATTGTTGGTTGGTGGCAAAATGTCGTTACCACATCTTAACTACGTTCACGTTACGAGATTTTCATCAAATACCGACCAAATGCGGTCAGGTTTTATAACACGTGTTTCTACATTCGTAAAGTTGGAAGTAGAAGGAATTGTAAAGAGTTGTAATTAACTGATTGTCGTTGTCATTCATAAATCAAAGCACTGAAAGTACTGATGATGGACGTCCTTGTTGGCATAGTAGAGTGATATGCCCGTTTTGGTGTACAAACTGGCAATGTCCATATGGATAATCTTTTTTAAGTATAACCTCTTGCCTGGGCTGGTTTGTAATACTTCAAATTTTCTGCAAAATCTTTGATTTTTGCCAGGGCTAAAATATTTCAAAATGAGAAAGGGTTAAGTCGATGACCTTTAGAAAAAAGAAAAACAAAATATTCTTTTCATCTGGGTAGAAAACAACGCGGGAAATGAAGACATTACTTGTTTCTTGTTACAAGCATTTTCTTAATTGCCCAGTTTTTTCATAAGCTTATTTTTTGAGGGGTAAAAAAGGGGTAGTGTGAGAATGGGTTAAACCTTACCCGTATTTAAGCCAATCACCAGCTTAACACTTTCGCCAAACACGTGACTAGCTCGCACCTGTCGCACTCTCTCGATCATGTCTAAGGCTAGATCTGCAACATTGGTCACGTGGTAATCGTTGTCATCTTGATTCAAGCCAGAAGCTACGTAAAGAAGATTACCTGAAAAAAGCAACCGTTCATGTTTTGTAACCAATAACTCCACTTAAATGGTCTGAGTAGTTTTGAATACACTTTATTATTGGTAATTGATCAAACGCACTGGTCAATCAAGGAATATATCGACCAATGAAATCATTCATTCAGCCCGGAGTTCAGATTTGAGCTCCAACATAGGCCGCCCTTTGTGTGAAACATTTTTGCTGGTGTTGAGACGTAAACCTATTCAAGCTGTAGTTACGACGTTAATGTCTCCAACCAAACATTATACGTTTTTGTTACATGTTTCTGACTATAAATGTTGCAAAATAAAGACGAAGAGGAACTTCCTGTTGGAGTCAGTGGGCGTGGCCAAAGGACTAGATGGGCGGGCCCAACGATTGGTCAGTTAAAAAACGAGAATCTTCAACAAAATGAAAGCAATCGTAAATACTTATTTCTTTAAATTTGAAATATAAACTATAAATGAAACGCGTGTGCTTTGAAATGGCGGATCCAGATATTTATAAAGGGGTTCAATTTTACCAATGTGGAGCTCATTTTCCTATTATAACTAATTTTTTAAATTACCCCAAGAAAATGAAATAATTTGGGCACAGATTGGTGTCCCCCAACCCGAACCCCCTCTTAACCCGCCACTATACTTTGAAGTGTAAAGATAGCTGAACCCATTTACAGACAACACAATTTTAGACTGGTCAAAATTAAAGAAGGTTAAGACGAAAATATTTGGTTGATGAATTCTTATGTTGTTGTTGTTGTTTTGTTTAATAATTGAGTTTGAAAACATTTTGGATGGTGAAGAAAATGCTTATAATAATATTTTCCAACGCTTATTTTTTCTTTGGAGCAGCAGATAGCGTTATTATGTGGGAATGAATTGAGGAAAAGCAAAGCGCCAGGTATTGGTGACACGTCCCCAACCCTAAATCTTACATTCTGTTCATTTCTGTTTTCGGTTTTTATTCCAGTACCGTTACAATTGTCACAACGATGAATAGTACGACCGCTTGCATTTTGCTATTTTTCGCATTTTTATGCTCTTTTGAAGTTTCAGGCGTCGGTTCTTTCAAAGATTTACGATATTTGTTAAGGTAGAATACCGTAATGCGTAATTTTGGAGTCGGCATGATAACGGTCCGTTTCAGTTTCATTATCATAATAATTGTCACAACTCGACCGATTCTATTCTTACATCTACACTTCGGAGATAGCCCGAGTATTGCCGGATGATTATCATTAACATGATGATGTAAGGCTTTTACTATCTTACGCAGGCAAATCAAAAGTTACAAATTTACCCGAAACTTTCCGATGCTTCGAAATAGCGCATTACAGCTATTTTACCTTAAAATGAAAATAACTTGATTATCAATAACGAGCGTTCTGATTGGCCGAAAAGAATTATTCATACCTCCATTGATAAAATTTTGAGTACGCAGCCATTTTGAATGCTTCCACACGTAAATAGTTTCATAAAAAACATCAATATTTTCAAAGTATTTGCTTTTATCGCGTATTC
This sequence comes from Fragum fragum, assembly GCA_946902895.1. Lineage (NCBI taxonomy): Eukaryota > Metazoa > Mollusca > Bivalvia > Cardiida > Cardiidae > Fragum > Fragum fragum. The sequence goes on from OX336366.1 coordinate 27,070,633, forward strand.
ATACACTGTAAAAAATAATTCGGCACTTTACACCAATATTGGTGGCAACTTTGCTGCCACCAATAATGGTGTAATTTTACACCTGTTTTAAAACGGGAAAAGTCACACTAAAAATAGTGTACGATATATCTGTGTTAAGTGTAAAGTAACACTGCCAAACAGTAAAAGACATTACACCAATATTGGTGGCAGCAGAGTTGCCACCAATATTGGTGTAAATTTACACCATTGTAAGAATTACTTAATACCGACGGACAGAAAAAAAACATTACACCAATATTGGTGGCAGCAAAGTTGCCACCAATATTGGTGTAGCTTTACACTTTTGTAAGCGTTACTTAACACCGACGGACAGAGAAAAACGTTACACCAATATTGGTGGCAGCAGAGTTGCCACCAATATTGGTGTACCTTTACACCATTGTAAGACTTCATTAACACCATAATAAATGTTACTTGACACCGACGGACAGAGAAAAACGTTACACCAATATTGGTGGCAGCAGAGTTGCCACCAATATTGGTGTAACTTTACACCATGGTATGGGTTCATAACACCATAATTAGTGTTGTTTAACACATATTGGCAGAAGTAAATGTTACACCATTAATGGTGGCAGCAGAGTTGCCACCAATATTGGTGTATCTTTTCATCACTATGAGACTTTGTTAACGCCATAATTAGTGTTACGTAACACTTAAAGACAGAGGAAAGGGACTTGTTATGGACTGCAGATTTATGGAAGTTAAACCTGACAGGAACCCAGGGTTTGGCCAATAAATCTTTATCAATTTTTCATTTAACCCAGTCCGGCTTTAAGACACCCACGAAGAAAGAGTTCAGAAAACATTCTGGACAATGACAAAATGTTTGTTCCAACATATGTCCAAAATGGTTTCTAACCTGAAAGACAGATTTTTAAAAATCTCATCAACTATACATTGTCGTCCACAACTCGTTTGAATTTTGACCATTCTTAAATTCTGTTACATGGTAATGGGGTGAAGTCTAAATAATTGAGAATATAAAACAGCAAAGATAATAAAATCAAAACATATGAAAAGATTAACATTTATTAAACAATGACCAAACTGCCCAAGTAAGCATCCAAGAACATTTGTCTACACATGGTAATTGAAATAACTAATTTCAGTTATTAAAGTATATTGTCCATACGCTAGAGTATTATTGACAGTAATATTGAATTAATATAAAATAGATTTCTTATAAAACAAGTTTCACACAACTATCAAATTTGAATCTCTGGAAGCATGATTTCCTTTGTCAATATTTGTGCCCTATTTCAGTTCAGGAATCAAAGAGGGACACATGTACTTGCAGACATTTTTTTTCTGTTTGTGATTTATCATACTCTACCACTATAATAATCAATCGAAAAGAAATTTAACATGTTATCCATATCAAGTTATGGTATATCATGGACTTTAAATATTGCATATTAATGTGTTAACAAATGCCAATATACATTGAATCAGAGTATTGATCACCAATACAGGGTCAATAATATTGTCAGTCTACAGGATTGACACTAGTATTGATCATTTATTGCTGTTATTGAAAATTGATCTACTACTACATATTATTATTGTCAATAGTATTGACAATTTATGGGTTGTTTTAGACCCACTATCTATGCATACAGCTTTTTTTTTAGAAAAGTCTGAAACAAAAACTTTGGTGACTGAGAACTTTTTCCTTTTCTTATTTCTTCATAAATCATTATTGATTTGAGTGGTCTACAATTGACTACTCAGGAAGTTTTGAAGAAGAACAAGATGTGTTTGTGAAACACCATGCCCCCAAAACAGGAATTCTTTAGAAACGGGTGATTTTTATGGGTTTTTTCTTGAAGGGAAAAGGGTTAAAATTTTGACCTTGACCTTGATGAAATGACCTTCCCCAGTTGCACCTTGTTGAGACCTACCGGTATCTACATGGCAAATATTAGCATCTATTATGCTCATTATTTCATTATTCAATAAAATTCATTTTGTCAACAGCAGCAGCTTTAAATTTGGCCTAGTCTAAATTTTTGCAGTTTAGGAAAGGGTTAACCAAATTTGGAGATATAAACGTAGGCAAGATAGAAAAGACAATAAACAAAGAAGATGAGTGTAAAAGCGCACAAGTAATGATCAAATGAAATTGTCAAACTTAATGATGTTCCAGGCACATCCACTTATCATGGTTGTTACATGTTGAAAATGTAAAATTAGACATATCAAAGGACAACAACTCAAAAAAGGGCATGGCAAACTTTGAAGTTACTAGCACTTATGGTTAAGGGGATATGTTCAAAAAGAAATGTACAGGTTAAAACAACAAAGGACAATAACTTGAAAAAATGAGCAGGATAAAGTAACGGTTCTTGTACATGACACTTCTCCACATTGTAATCTATAAGTGTATCTAGTTTGAAGCTGCTAGCACGTATGGTTTGGGAGACATGATCCAGACAAAAGTGTGACCGACGGGCAGTTGGACTCAATCCAGCAAATCTATAGTCCCCCAACCAGTAACCGGTTGGGGAATAAGAAATCTTTTGTCTTTCCTGGAAAATTGTGATAGTATCTCTTTCAAAAAAAAAATCTAAGTGCAGTAACATAAAAGATGAGTTTCTTAACTCTTTCCTGTATATTCACTGGTTTTTATGTACATGCAATTTTACACTTAAGAAAATATTGTGATAAATGAAGAAATTGCTTGATAAACCTGAGATAATTGTGCACTATTGCATACACAAGAATATTTTGAGTAAAAATCCATAAAGCCCCTTTCACGGATCTACCCAATTTTTTAGAGGAACCTTCCTTATGACCCTACAATCATCCTGTGAAAGTTTCAAGGAAATCTGATAATATTTGTAGACTTATCACATTAACGAGAAAG